>JAWNPY010000017.1:55251-244256 GCA_035078625.1 Scaptodrosophila scaptomyzoidea
TACTACGTCACAAGGGCATTAAAAAAGTTTGGAATTTTTTTTCAAAAATTTCAAACAAACTTATAAAAAAAAAAAAAAACCAAAAAAAGTGTTGGCCAAAAAATAATTCATTAAAATCAAAGCGTTACGTTACATTACATTGGTGGCAGGGGATTTTAAAATATCAAGTTCGATTTTTTTTTAATCTAATAAATATAAATATATTTTTCAAAAAGTGTTAACCAAAATATAATCTATTAAGTCGTTCAAGTAATACGTTTTTCTAAACCAATAATAAATCCAATTGAATTGTTTCCTAAGAAAATAGCACAGCTTTGAAAAATTCCCCACCGGGTCGGAGGCAAAACTTCATTAGTTTAATCGCATTATTCATAATTCTACGTAATTAGAAATTGGCACCAATTGGTTTGCCAGTTTTTTTTTTCTTCATAGAATAAATAAAATAAAAAATAATGACAAAACTTGCAGCTGATTTTATTAAAAAGGAGCAACTTCTTTTTTACACATGTTTCATATCATTTGAAAGATAGTTGAATGTAAATTTATGAAAAAATACCATTCCTAATTTATAAATCGAAAGAACAGCGACTTTCACAAGAAAATGATTTCATTCTTAATAATTTTCGCTTCAGGGCAGTAATTTAGTAGATATTAAATAAATAAAACAAAATAAAATCAGATAAAATCAAAATTAATTTAAAAATAAAATAATATTAAAATAAAAAAAGTACCAGGGCTTTCAGCTCACATAAAATAAAGTAAAATGAATGTATTCACAGCACAGAATTTCCATCGAGTCAAACGTCTAACATTATTTTCAATAAAGAATATCTCTTAACAAATATCGTTACGTATTACTTGAATGCTCCCCCCCTAAATACCGAAAATGTTAACATAAGTCTGTCAGTGAATATGTATATATAATAGGTAGTTTATTTTTTGTTTTACCAAGTTTTAAAACAAAAGTCAAAGTTTTCTGTATGTTTAATTATGGCTTGAAGTTAACTTTTTGGTTCAAGGAAAACCTTCAAGGTTTAAATTTTAGAGAAAAGGGAGGACGAAACTTATTAGCCCTGCTGGCATTTTGTGTTCACCTAATTAATTTTCAATTAAACTTAAGCCAAACTTGCTGAGTCCTACGCTGCCTATGATTTTAGGACCTGTCTACAAAACACATATGCAGGATAGTTGGATGATTATATTATGACAGGAAAGTCGGTGAATGTAAGGAGATTAATATTGTCCATAACCAAGCAAGCTGGCAACCAAACAACCAACAAACAACCCAAGCAGCCTCAGTTATCAGGCTAATGAAAGTCCATTTTGTTGGGTTCATTGAATGTTTAAAAAGGGAAGGCAGCCAGACAAGAGTTCTCAATGTGAATGTGAAAGCATCAATGAAATTAAAATTCAAGTCTCAATGGGGAATGGAAAAATGGAAATGTAGATACCTAATTATTCAAAAAAATGATAAGGCTTTAAATATTCTTTAAATATTTCTTCTCTTTTTCTCTCTTTATAAACAAATTTTACGATCAGCTTGTAAACTTTTTGACTAAAACTCATTACATTAAAAGCAGAAGAGAATTCAAAACAATGGTACAAAACACAAACTGTCAGAGAAATTCACAAGGAATACACAAAAAAAAAAAAAAAAAAACTGAAAAAACAGAAAAAACAACAACAAGAAAAAGGGCCGAAGAAGTAAAGTGTCGTCGTCAAAAAACTTTTTTGACAACTACAAACAATTGAAAATAATGGTGAACTTCAAGGAATAAAGAAAAGAACAGAAAAGATGCCCAAGCCAAAGAAAAACAACAACAAAAGTTTTTTTGCTTTTGATTAGGTTTATAAATGAAAATTTAGAGGGTCAAACTACGAAAATTATTTGACTTATTAAATAAATAATGGAAAACCAAAAATATGCTTTGTATAAGTAAACGTAATAATCACAAAAATAATTATTTTCCTGAACTTTAATATATATATTTTTTTTTTCAATTTAACCAACTTTTTCCAGAGATTGCTTGCATAGATTATGAAGAAAGACATAAATGCCAATCGAATTGTTTTGGTTTCTTGAATGAGAAAAACTTTTGCTCGAATCTAAAAGTAATCTGGGCCAGACAGACACAAAATAAAGAAAGAAAAAAAAAACAAATCTATATAACAAGATCAGCAAATGAAAATCCGTTTAAAAATGCAACACACTTCGCGCATTTTTTTGCACACACGCACAACACTCGCACTGGGAGGAACTGCATTAAATCAATTGCCAGGAGTGTGTGAATATGTGAATAGGTCTGCCCTGTGCTCTCTGTCTCTGTTTGTGTCAGTTTCTGTGTTGTCAGCAACACTCTGGAACTTCAAGTAATCATGGATGTCAGCAGGCAATGCCGTTGGCAACGTGACGAGGCAACATTGACGACAAAAAGAATCCATGCCACGCGCGCGTCAACTTGTGCAGTTGATTTTTGTGTGTGTATCCTTTCTTTATTTTTTTTTTTGTTTTTTGGTTGTTGGACTTTTTGCACCATTCAGAACATAACTGATGGTTATCCCTGAGAGTTGCTTAAAACTTTTACACATGTACTTGGCAATATTGGATGATATTGATAAGCCAGTTCCGTTTGGGATTACATCAAATTTAAAGTAGAACACTAAATTATTACCTATTAAATTGACAGACAATTTAGCCAGCTAATCCACCTTTATCAACCTATATCATTTTCTGGATTTCCGGTTTTATATGTATTAGCTTTTTGGCCCCATGTTAAGTTATGAGTAAGTGAATGTTTTTGTGGCAAAAACGAAAACGAAAACAAAAACAAAAACGAAAACGAGCCACAAAAATATGTGGAAAAGATGATGGATGAAACAAAATTCTGTTGGGGCATAAAACACTTAATTCCACTTGAGCGACACGATGGCCAAGTTAAGAGAGAAGCTTATCTATGTTTCAACCAAACTGGCAACTCACACACATATCACTTAAAGTCTATGTAGCAAAATGGAAAACATATATATAAGTATTTCCACCTACAACATAAATTAAATCAATCAAGTAAATTCATCAATCAATTTCATCAAGCATCAATATATAATCTATTATATTTACAAGGCAACATGATTTTGAACTTGAGTAAATTATTGTTTTTATTTTGCTGCTTTTACTTTTTCGGCAATTCATGTTGAAATGTAATATGTAAGAATTTTTAAAGACTTTTATTTAATAAAATCATAAATAAATAAAGGCATTTCTAGTGAAATCATTTGAAAAGAATAAATTTAAAAATCATTAATACGAATTTCAGCTTTTGAATTTTTTCTTAGTTTTCTTAATTCTAAAAATACATTTCTGGTGAAATCGTTGGAATAAAATGAATTTAAAAATCATTTAAAAAATAAAGCGTTGATTTCAAGTCTTAGAAAATTTAAAAACCTTTCTTTTGAGTTTTTGACGACTTATTGAACGTAAAAAATCTTTTTTTTTCTTAATTTTCTTTTCTGGTGAAATCATTTGAAAATAATAAATTTATTAATTATTTAACAGAATTACAACACTTCTGAGCGTCCGAAAAAATAAGAAATATTTATTTCTATTAGGAATTTAATTTTTTTTTTAATTTTAATGACATTTTTCATAATTCTCTTAATTTTCTTGATTTTAAAAAATATTTAAAACTAACCAGACCAAAATTACAAGTTTTTTGAAGACTGAATGCAATATTTAAAGTTAATTAGTGAATTGGAATTTGAGATATCATGTCGAATAGTTAGGAAAAGGTAAAAAATATTGTTGAGACTTTGAGACTTTTGAGAATTTTTTATGAATTAAAATCTTTTGCATCGGACTCGAAAGAATAAAGAGGAATATTTATTTCTATTGAGAATTAATAAAATTAATTAACCGATTGAGCTTAAAAAATTACATTTTTAAGACATTTTTCTTGGTTTTCTAGTTCTAATTTCTAGTAAAAAATCTCTTGTATTTAACTCTAATTTAATTTTTTACTTTTTTTTCTAGCTACTCAAAACTGGTGTCTCCATGATTGTGGATGATGGCAAGTCTGAAAATTCCAACAATAATTCGCAGCGTCGTCGTCCTGGTGGCTCTAATTTAACCACACGCAAACGCAAGCGACGTCCCCAGCTGCCGTTGGGCACTTTGGGTGCCAATGAGGAGGACTACAATGGGAGCGGTGGCAACAACTATTGGCGTGGTCATGTCGAGGATGAGGCCAGTGGCGAGGGCAGTGGAATGCAACAGCAACAGCAACAACAACAACAACGGAAGCGTAAGCAACCAACATTGATACGAGAGCCAATGGCTGCCCTGGAAAAGGAGCGTGAGAAGCAGCGACAACGTCAAGAGGCACAGTCAATTATACCAGATGCCACAATACAGCACAGCAGCCCCAATAAGGCTTATCGTCGTCCCTATGGCCAGGCCAAAAAGGATAATGAACAAAATGCTCAAACTCTGGCAACCACCATCAGTAATACAGGTGCCGTGAAATCATCCGTAGACTTGAAGAATATTTTAAAGAATTCGGGTGGTTTGAGTCTGAGTGAGATTTTGCAACGGAAAAATCTTTTATTAGACGATCTGCTCAAGGGTAAACAGAATGCTTTGCTGGCATTGCAGACCACAGCGGTGGCGCCACCAGCACAGCAGCAGCCATCCGGCAGTGAAATGAAGCCAACTCCCAACAACAACAACAACAAACATAATCCAGTAGCAGTAAGACGCATACCAGCTGTCTATTTGGCCAACTCTGAGGAAAATGGCAGTGGCAATGGCAATGGAAATTCTGATGAGGGGAAAACTAAATTAAAGTTTCCTACGCTACAACGTTTAAAGCTTTTTGGCAGCTCTTCGCGAGAGAGCAGCTCAACCAAGCGTCCAGCAATAAGTGCTAGTAGTTCTCCTATAAGCACAACGTCTACAACAACAACAACGACCACAACACGATTGCCCCTCTATAAGAAAAGACAACAAATGCGTTCGACTTTGAGGCCTCCAGGATTCCTAAAAACATCATCACCATCATCATCTCCATCATCATCCTCAACAACAACAACAACAACAATAGCATCCACAACCACAGAGGAACTAGAAATTATAAGCACCACAATGGCCAATGAGTCGCCGCCCATGACAACAAGCACAGAATTGAACAATTTGGAAAGTGAAGAAGAAGAAGAATTAAGCACGGAAATCTTGGCAAGTCCTTCGACCACAGCAGCCTCTGGCAGTCAAAGATTCCGTTTACACAAGCATCATCATCATCATCAGCATCAAAACAACAACAATAATAATAGGAATGCTACCAAAATTATAAGAAATAATTTCCTGAGCAAGGAAAGCATTGAAGATGTTAATTTTGTGGACAATGCTGTGGGCATAAATGAATCATCATCTACAGTCATAAATTCCACAGCCAATTCCACAAATAGCAGTGAAGATTTAACTTATGCCGACGATGATCTGGAGAATTTCTTTGAAGAGGTCGAAAGTAATACACATCATACCCGGGTACCTGCACCAGCCGCCTCAATGCCATCGAGAATTAAAATTAAGCCCCTGCCAGGACCCGATGATGTGGACGATCGCACCGATTTGTTAGAACTTATCGAAGATCGTCGTTCGGGTAACCGTTTATTTAAAGTGCTCGAACAACGGAATATGACTTTGGAGGAGTTAATCGAGCACCGTAAACGTGGCTCGAGTCAATTACATCTATCAACTATTGTCGACACTGATGAGCATTCACGTTTATTTCCTGGCCAAAAAGTGGTTATACAGGATAATATGGATATTGTGACGGCATTTGAGAATTTTCCGCATTTTAATTTAATGGATTTGAAGAGCGTTAAGCCGGATGAGATTAAAACGGATTCAGAGGGTTCAAGCTATTTTACATCGATCATTGATATTGAGCCAAATGAAAGCGATAACGATAATAATCGAGGTACAGCATTGCGGCGACGACAGCGGCAGCAGCAGTGACAGGGTTGCACGCGCGTGTTAAAGCGTGCTGAGCTGAATTGATCTGATCCGATCTGATAATGATGATCAAGCGAAATAAGTATTCATCAGCTCAGCACGCCAAATGCACACGTAAGTAACTAAGTTAACTAGGACTAAATTAGAGTCCAACGCAAGTCACAAAGCTCGCTGCAACGCCGCATTTGACACACACGCACATATTATCAACTCTCGTCTCTGTATTGCTTTCTCTTTTGCAGGTCCAGCCTATGCCCAAGAATCTTTACCGTCCAACAACAACCAGCAACAGCAGCAACAACAACAGCCACAACAACAACAACGTGCTGTGAAATCTTTAGGTTTCTTTCCATCCTGGAAAACATTGGCATTGGCCTCATTAGCCACAGCCACCGCTGCACGTGCCGCCAACACAGATGAGAAGCGTAATGCCTACTTTTTACCAGCACCACGGCTATTACTGGACGGCAGTAGCAGCCTCAATTCCCAGGAGCAATCAGAGGAGCAGCCCACTAGCCTGGATATTGACCTCAGCATTAGTGCCTATGGTGGCAGCAATAACAATAGCAATACCCATAATAGCCCAGTGAAATTGCCAGTGGGTGGTGGTGGTGGTAATAATGATAATGTCATCGATACCATTGAGAATGAAGTGGCACGTGCCCATGACTTGCTCGATCTGGAGCTATCCGGGCATGGCTTTAAACGTAGTCCAAATGCGGCAGCTGCCACTTCAATGTCCCAGCAGCATATGGGCAGTTTATATGCCAATATGCCAGCTGGGATACGTTCGGCAATTGTGGCCAGTTCGGCCATTGTGCTCACCTCACTGGCCACTTTCATGGTGATCTTTGTGGTCTGTCGCTGGAAGCAGCATCGTCGACGTAAAACCAATTACATGAAGACCTACAATGCCATGAAAAATAAACTACCACCATTGGCCCAGACAACAACAACGGCGACAACATCAAGGCGTTCCTCTTTGCGCCATCATCAAATGGAGGAGTTGGTGGTGAATGCTGGAAATCCTGGTGCTTCTGCCGCGATATCCACAGTATCATGCAATACGCCCGTACATCAACTTCAAAGGCAAAGTTCGCTGCTCTTTACACGTCAATTGCAATGCGAGGCAGGTGGAACTGCTACTGCCACAACTGTGACAACAACAAAAACATCAGCAGCTGCCACAATGGGCGGCGGCAACTTGCGAAATAATATTGGCCTCAATCCAGCCAGTTTTATTAGCAGCAACAGCGGCTCAACCACCTCATTGGCCCTCTCATTGCGTAGTTCACATAACAAACTAAATACCATGGATCCCAATTCACCCGAGGTGCAAGAGTATCTATTTGATACATTAAGAAAATCATTTGATAATTAATTGTATGCACACACACTCAAAAATATATTCACACACACATCTAATATTATACATAAAAATATTTAGACTTAGACTCTAGAAACCTGGCTTAATTTGTAGGCCAAGTTTTATAAGGAAGATAAAAAGAGCATAGCTAAAAATCGCAGAAATAGTTGAATATTTTATTTTTTACCCCCTAAATGCAATTATTTCTTTATTATCTTCGTTTGCTCGTAATTGTCCAAATTGAATTATAGAAAAATTGTTGCAAAGGCTGCCTATTTAAACAACATGAATACTCCAAGAAAATACTCCATTAAGTTTCTGTAGTTTGTAAATTTTAAATAATATATTTTTTTTCATTTATTTATTTATTATTTGCTACCTATAAACAAGCAATGAATGCTTGAAAAAATACACCATAAATATTAAATTATATTATAATTATTCAGTTTCTATATTTTCTTGAGTTTTTAAATTCTTCCCGCTGAGCTACAACTTTAAATTAATGCGAAAACTCCTTAAATATTCATCGATTTATTATCTGTTAATTATGTGTTATTTATGCAAATTATAAACAATTTTTCTTGGTGAGCCTCAACTTCAAAGTGATGGAAAAAAACCTTTTTGCTCAAATTTGCTTTTGCAACAAATTTAAAATGTAAAAAAACCCTACTTAAATATAAATATATAAAAATGGGTTTCGAAAATTCGACAAATTGAAATAATACATAAACAAAAAAACCTAGAAACAAAAGCTGTTTTTTTTTTTTTTTTGCTTAGCATAAATGGATTTCAAATTTAAACGCTGAATTAGTTCTAGAATTCTTAACAGCGCCTGGCATAGAGCAAAAAACAAGAAAATAAATAATAATACAATAAAATGCACAAACATGTAAAAGCAAAGAAATATGAATAAAATTGTCTGCAAATGAAATTGAAAACTAAAATTGTTCAACCACAAAAAATTAATTCGACATAAAAGAGAAAAACACACACATTTTTGATGACAATAAAGACAAACGACAACAACAACAAAAATAAAGAAAGTAAAAAAGAAAGAACAAATTTTAATGTAAAACAAACAAACAAACTTTTTCTTTCAAAAACATCCGAATAAATAAATAAATAAATAAAAATTCTCATAAATAAATGTGGGCAGAAACAAAAACACGAAAATAACAAAGACACTATCAAAAATTACAAAAACAAAAACTAAGAAATGTAATTGAATTTTTTTTTTATTTTTTTTTTATTTCTCTGTTTTAGCTGCTGCTGCAGACACCTTGTGGGGGAGGGGGAAATTCTTATTCTTCTTCTTCTAAACGTGTCTGTATATGAACGCAAATAAATTTATGTTTAAGCTCTCTCAACTAAATACAAATACAAAAATATATATATATGTATATGTTTATGTATATGTGTGTATGTGGCCGTATGTATGTATGTATGTTAATGAAATTTGTTTTGAGATTTGAAAAAAAATAAAACAAAATAAAATAAAAATTTAGAAATATTTTGGCAGCAAGGTAAAAAAAAAAAATTGAGAAAAATTCATTTTCAAGTTTTCTTCATGGGCAAAAACCGATGACATCCAAAATTAAACATTTTAAATGGATGCCACAAAAATTGAATACTCTTTTCATATTTCAATTTCTTTTGAAAATATTCATTTTAAGGAAAAGGTTTAAAAATTGCTAAAAGTAAGAAATTCTCAGTTAAAAAAATCGTTGAAATAAAAATCCCTGACTCAAAATCAGAACTTTTAAGAACTAAAAATCTAAAATTTCGTTTTTTAAGTCTTCTTATAAAAAAAAATATTTAATCGGTTTGATGTTTTTAAAATAAATATTTTAAGTCCTTAAATCATTAATTATTTGATTACTGTTTTTTTTTACCTTAAATGCAGTTTGGTATTCTTCAAAAATTACATAATTATTTAAATAATTTTTGTTATTTTTAATTTCTTCTTTTTTATATAAGAAATGTTTTGTTTAAATTATAATAATTATAATTATTTTTGAGCTTTGGCAAAAAATATATTTAAGTCTCTTAGTTCTTTTTTTTTTTAATTGATAAATATTTTAGTGTCTGACCTTTTTTGGTCATTCATTCTAAATCAATCAAAATAATTTTTTGGGCCTATTTATTAAATTCTTGGTATTATTTTTGCTTTCATTAATTTCAATATATAAATATATTTCTAATTAATATAATTCATTTTGTTTTAGTAGCCTATTCCATTATTTTTTGTAGCCTACTTTGTGGGTGCAATAAAAAAAAAAACAGAAAACGTTTTCAAAATTAAAAATAGATTGGAAAAACATGTGCAAGAAAAAAAAGAGTGTCTCATTTTCGATATTGTCATCAATTTTATATATTTTTAGGCATTGTTTTTTTTTAGTTTCTTTTGCAATGAGTTTAAAACAAAGGAAATTGACTTGTAATAAACAACTAAAACTGTAAAGTTTTATTGGCCTATTTTCTGTTTATATATTTCCAAGGAAAAACGCAATGTAACGAGGAATCATAATATCAACAAAAAGAAGAAACATTCCAATGCGGCTGCTTAAAATAGCCTCAAGTATTTCCAAGTAATTAAGAAGAAAAAAATAAAGAAACTACTCACCGATACAGCTCGTAGCATAGTCCGTTCTGGGTAAAAAGCACGCCCATCGCAGCCATCACACTCATGTCGGGCTCGATGTGGGCGCATTTGTACATGGAGGCGTATTGGCGAGCAATTACACGGCACTGGCGCAATGCTGGCAGACAGGCGGCGGTGCCACGCAATTTCTGCATTTGCTCGGTGGTAAAATAGAGCACTGTGTTGTAGCGACTAGGCAGTAAATCGATGTAGGGACTCCAAAGGCTTTTCTCTCCCTTGACCTTCTCGATGACCAGGGCAAAGGCCAAATTAAAGTTGGTCAATTGCGGGAAATTGCTAAACAATTGACGATCCGGTTCGGGTAAATGCTCCTCCGAGAATATCAGGGCGCGTGGCACACAGAGAACCTGTTGATCGACTTGGATGTCGCTAATGGCGCGTAAACCCAATTGATAGCCAGGGAAGATGCTAATTTCCAGGCAATCCGTTTGGACGCCACCCGCCTTGGCCCATTTCATGAAATCGTTGACTTTGGCCAGACGCTTGGCCTGATCCTGATCCGTTTGCTTTTTATTCCCATCTGTTTCAGATTCGGTGTACAAATCACTGCAGACCACGCGCTGGATGGGCTCCTCAATGACCCGAATGCGTTGCAGAACCTGCTGAATCTCCACATATTGCTTCCACTCCTCGTTGGCATTGTTGGGCTCTACTTGGGTCAATTTAAGCAAACTCACTACCAAGTCATTTAATTTGCTGCGCTGCTGCTTGCTGAGTGTGGGGAAGCGTTTGCCAGTGCCAGTGCCGGTGTTTGAATTGTTGTCATTATTTGGGCTTGCTGTTTGTTGCTGTTGCTGCTGTTGATTTTTATTTTTATTATTCCGCTTATTTTTACCCATATTATAAGCGTTTTTCAAATTTGTTCTTGCCAAATACAAGGAGCTAAAGACTCAACCATGGTGATGGAAAAAACATCGTTCACTGTCGATAATATCGATATATAACGATATGTATATATATCGATGTGTATGTATATTCTATTTGAAAATTATGAATGATAAATGTCAAAAATCAAAGGGCAGTGTGAAATAAAATTAATATGAAGAATAAAGGAATAAAAATGCAAGCACATTTTTCCTTTAGATAACCAAATTTGCATATAAAATATAAAACAAATGGCGCCACCTACTAACCAATCTAGGAACTACATGCTGTTTAATTTAATTTAAATAAAATTAAAACTTCTTTTTTACAGTAGAAAGTACAATATTTCGAATAAAATTGGTCCTAAATGCGCAAATTTCAAATTAAAAAAAAAAAAACCTTTTACTTAAAAATCTAGCTATTAAATAGCTATTAGCGATAACTTTTTTGTGCTCTGCCGATAAGTGTGCCAATTGGTCTATCGGTCTATCCAAAAAAAAAAATATAAAAAAAAATATGAGCATTTTCACAGCGGACGACACACGGCGAAAGTAAACGTTTGCATTCGATGCAAATTTTTTCATTAAAAACCTATTAAAACAAAGCATCTAAATTACTGGGCACAAGTGGACTAACAACAACCAAAGCCATGGATGAAGGTAAGGTAGTGTTTAAAAAGGCGTCCGCTTTATTTTTCTTTTTTTTTCTTAACGCCTGGCGTTGTCGCTGTCTTTCCGCTTTTTTTTTCATCTCATTCATTTTGTTGTTGTTGTTGGCAGACTATACGGCGGCGTCTTCTTCTGGCGGAGGCGGGAAAAAGGCCGGCAAACAGCACAACACGTTGCCATTTTGGGGCAATGAGAACTCGATGAATTTAAATCCATTAATTTTGGCAAATATACAAAGTTCCAGTTACTTTAAAGGTGAGAATAAAAATTTAATTATTATTTTTGATAGAGTTTTATTAGAATTTTTCCCTTAATTTCTCTACAGTTCATTTGTTTAAACTGAAAACGTATCATGAAGTTGTGGATGAGATTTATTATCAGGTCAAACATATGGAGCCCTGGGAGCGTGGATCCCGCAAAACCTCTGGCCAAACTGGCATGTGCGGCGGTGTGAGTTGTTTATGAAATGTAGCGATAATCGTTTAAAATGACCCAAAAACTTGTGTATTAAAATGAAGAAAATGTATAATAATTGTTAAATCTTTCCATTTATGAAAATTAGGTGCGTGGCGTTGGCGCTGGAGGAATTGTTTCTACGGCATATTGTTTGCTATATAAATTGTATACATTGCGTTTGACCAGAAAGCAAGTGAATGGTTTATTAAATCACACAGATTCGGCCTTTATAAGGGCTTTAGGTAGGTGTTGGTAAGTCGCATGAGTTTTAACTCCTGCTCCTCAAAATGCCTCCCCAAAAAACAAAAAAAAATACAGTCTTATTTATGCTCCTATAATTAAATATCCTTTTATTATCATTTCAGGTTTTATGTACTTACGTTATACACAACCGCCAGCTGATTTATATGATTGGTATGAGGATTATTTACAAGATGAGGAAGAAATTGATGTCAAGGCAGGCGGCGGCCAGGTGAGTCAACTGTATGAACACCAATCACACAATTAAATAGAGCTAGAACAAAAAATATTGTTAGTATCGGTAGCATCAATCGATTTTCCTGCAATATTTCAAGATCAGCAAATCTTTTCAACTTTTTGATAAATAAATTAACAGACCTTTCCGTCACATTGGAAACTATCGATAAATCGATGTTTTTTCTTAGCTCTACTTTTCTTCCTTTCCCTTTTTTTCCCAAATTGTTGTTAATTGCCTACTTCTCTTTTTTTGTTTAAAGGTTTTAACCATTGGTCAAATGGTTTATCAATTTATGACCAAACTGGATTGGTTCTCCACTCTATTCCCACGCATCCCGGTGCCCATACAAAAGCAAATTGAGAAGAAAATTGAGCAATATTGCCGGGATCAGGGCATCACCTTGAGTCAATTGAGCTCGGGCCGTTCGGCGGGAGTGTCTACCTCAAGTCAGACAATTGCCACAAGCAACAGCTCGGCCGCAACTGGCGGTGGTGGAGGCTCAAATCGAAGTCAATTTGGCGGCTATCCCCCGGCCAATTATCGTCATGATCACGATGATCGTGACTATTATCATCCCACCACCAGCGGCTCCTCGTCATCCTATGGACGTAGTGGACGCTACAACGATGATTATGAGCCGCCATTGTCATCATCCGCAGGAGCAGCGCAGCCGCAGCATCAGCATCAGCCAAGGGAACGCGATCACAGTCGCAGCAGCAAGCACAAGAAGAAGCACAAGCACAGACATGGCACACGCAGCCGCAGTCGTAGTCGCAGTCATCATCGCTCGGAGAGACACGAAAGGCATCGTGAGAGAAGCAGTCGTCATCGTTCGGACGAGCAGCGACGCCATCGGTAGAAAATAAAGAAGGATCAAGAAATGAACAACCAACCAACCACCAACAACAATAACAAAAATTATAATCGTTCCACCAATTTGCACTGCACCACCAATAACAACAACAACAAACACGAATTCTTTTTTTTATTTTAATTTTTTTTCCCATAACTCTTCATATAAATATAGATATTTTTTTTATACTTATGAATTGAAGACGTCTCAATTCTTGCTCAGGTTAAATAAATAAACAAGTTGAGTTTTATGCAAAAAAAAAAAAAATAATAAATAAATAAATACAAATTAATATTTGTTAAAAATTTTAATTTCTGTCTTTGTCTAATTATGACGCGCCTAAAATTATGCCCATGAATATTTTCATTTCTTTCGAAAGACACAAATTCTTTGAAAGATAATAAAATTCATATGAAATTCTGAACTTCTGCTTATCTCAGCGGTTTTAAATGATAAAACAAAAAACAAAACGCAATTTTGCTGTTTGCTACCTTGGTAAACTTTTGCACTCATCAGAAAAAAACACGAAAATAAAGTAAAAAAACATGGCAAATAAATAAATTAAAGAAAATTTCCATAAATAGGCAAAGATTTGATTGAACGACTCTAGCAAAAATTTAAATTATTTATTTTATTCCATATTAATTTATTTAAATATACAAAATACAAAATTCGTTAGGTTCATATTTTTTATGGTATTAAATGAGAATATATTTTAGAAATTCAATTCAAATTCAATTATCAACTATTATTTCTTTCAAGTTCTTAAAAAACTTTTTTGGATCATAATATATGGTTTTTCAGATTATTTATTTAAATATAATTGAAAAAAGCTGTGAAATTCTAGAGAAATATGTTAAATTCCTTACAAAAATTCCCTAAGCTTCAAGTTATGGAACTCCAATTATCAACTATTATTTCTTATAATTTTTTTTTAGAATTCTTAAGCAATTCTGTAAAAACTTTGTTGGATTTTTTTCGCTTATCCATTTAAATTATTACTGTTTTATTAATTTAAATAGAATTGAAAAAAGCAGTGAAATTCTAGAGAAATATGATAAAAAAAATTATGGAACCATCAAGAAAAAATTCCAACAAAATTTAAGATTTATAGGGTCTTTTCCAGGACTTGATAAGCAAAATAAACAGGAATTGTTGGACTTGATAAATCCGTTGCCAAAGAGGATCTGCAAAGCTTTTTATTTTTGCCTTTAAGAAGCTTTTACGGAATCTTGCCTGCTCTTGTAGTTGAGCTACAGTTTACTCGGCTCGGTCCACCCTCAGGTTCTGTTTGTATGTGAATGTGTGTGTGTGTGTGCATAAACTCGGATTATCAGAGAGTGCAAAAAAAACAAAAACAAAAACTACAACGTTGAATAAAGCCGGCGACGCCATAGAGCCCGCATAGCCATCGTCAGTGTCAGTGGCTCTCATTGCCCCCGCTGGCCCCCCCGCTGTTTATTTATTTTTATTTTTTTTTTATTTTTTAATGTGTGAGAATTTAAGTCAGTTTCAGTTTCAATCCGAAAAAAAACACAACACAGCGAAACAGTCGCTTGCGCACATTGAAACGCGAAACAAGCCGCCGTCGCCGTCGTTACCGTTGCTGTCGTCGTCTGCGTCGTCGACGTCGTCGTCGTTGTCAACGTTGCGTTTTGTTTGGTATTTGTTGTTGTTGTTTTTATTGTAGTTACATAGATCGTTTTAGGAAACAGAAAAAAACAAAAACTCACACACACACACAAAATGCTCAAAAGAAAATAAGAAAAAAAGCACTTATTTGATCAATGTCAGGTTGAAAAGGAAGCTTCCATTTAAATTTGAAAAATATTTATGATAATCGCCTCCCTAAAAAACTCAAAAAAAAACAATCAGTGTTGTGAGAGCTTTGTCTTGGAACAAAAAGCTTTTAATTGAAAGTTCTACACCTGGTTAACTTTAACTGGTTGACGACTATTTCGGTCAGTGGATCAAACACACACACACGCAGGCACAGTGGTCAAAACGTTCTTTCAATTGTTGAACGTCATTGCAGGTTTTCGTGTTTTTTGTTTTTTGTGTGTATCAACGAACGTAAGCAACGTCCATGATTTTTTTTCGTTTTCGGCTTTTATTTATTTATTTATTTTTCATTTACTTAAATACCTACCTACTGTTTTTTTTTTTTGTTTCTGTCTTTTGTCAAAAAATAAATCTCAATTTTAATTGCCTCTTGTTATTCATACTCATGCCTCTGGGCAATTTTGTTAGCTGCTGTTGTTGCTATTGTTGTTGTTGGCTGACGACAACCATCAACATCAACTACTGTAGTCATAACGACGACGACGATCATTGCCCGCGTCATTATCGCGCTTTACTGCCGATTGATTCACTGACGTCATGCGGCAGAGGCAGACCAAAGTGCAGTCAGACCATGGGCATAGGCACATTCAGGAAAAATTGGAGTTCCCTGTCGACGACAAGACACTTGAAACGATAGCAATACACACACACAAACTAAAATTGTTGTTAATTATCAATTAATTTCACTAACCCTGATAAATGTGTATAAATCAAGTAATTCATCAATGCACGACAAAGCTAAACTACAAAAGTGTGTATAATAATTGAATAATAGACACTTTAAAATGAAAGCCTTCTCAATTGTTAGTATCCTTTTTATCCATTTTATATATTCGAGGTCTTTGAACTTGATATCAATTTTTAAAAGTCATTGAACTGGTTTTGAAATTTAGTATTTAACTATTTTTTTAATAAAACACATTTACAAAACTAGTAAAGTCGAAAAACAAAAATTGTTTTTACTGACAAGTACCTAATTTTTGAAGGACAAGTAAGAATTATTTTGTGTACCTACTAAAAACTGTTGAATTTTAATATATATATTACAAAATATGTATTACTATTTAGTAGCCCGGAAAAATTTTGTCTCTGATATTATTGACTCAGAATCAAAATATTCGAAAAATGAATTTTTAAGTATTCCGTTTAATATAATTTTTTAAAATAATTTTCTACAATTTTAAATGCATTTTATAATTTGAATTGTTTTAGTAATATTTTTGCCTTTGTTTTAATGTTTAATAAATAATTACTTAGAATTCTTCTTGGTCAAAATCTATAAAAAACCCAAATTTTCATCGGTATCTCTATAAAAAAGTATAACCTGAATAGGATACTGAACAAAAAATTAGGTCATGGTCAATATTCAGTTTCCCTTGAAGTCGTAAAACAAAAACTTAGCAGAAAACCTAAAGATTTGGTTTTTAATTGGCCAATTATATTTTTGCCACTTGGAATACCATAAATTGACCACTGTGCGCCTTCGTCAACATTAGCAGCAGCAGCAGCAGCGCAGCGTCGCATCTATTTGTATGTGTACGCACATTTCAAAATGCACTTGTGTAATGCATGTATGTGTGTGTGTGATTGTGCTTAAATGCAATTACGCGCTCAAGTTAAGAAACAAGCAAAGCAATTGGAGCGCAGCAGCAACAAAAAACAAAAAAACGTCATATAAATGTACACTCAAGCGCACACAGTCAGTCAGTCAGTCCGTCCGTCTGTCCGTCAGTCTGTTAGTCCAGTAGTCAGTCAGTCTATTCTAGGTATTTCTGAAAGTGCATTTGTATGTGTGCGTGTGTGTGTGTGTGTCGATTACGCGGGATCATTGGACAAATTGCGTCAACGTTTCAAGATCATAAAACGTCACCAAAAAAGCAACAATGAGAACTAAACAACAACTACAACAACAACTTAGCAAGCAGCGCCGGAATGAGCAATTTAAAAAAGTTAGTAGAACACAAACGGTAAAACCGACAAACAGAGAGCCCAAATAAAAAATAAAAAAAAAAGAAAGCAAAACCAACAACATTTTTGTATTTTTATCATCTTCATTTACATTCATATTCATAGTGTTGCGGTGAGAGAGAAAGAGTGTCAATGTCAGTGCGGGTGCGGGCATTCAACGAATTAGTGCAAGTACATTAAACGAATCCTTCTCCCTCTCTCTCTCTCACACACCTATTCGCTCTCTCTGTATTTGTATGTGTGTGTGTGCGTGTGTGTGTGTGTGTGTGTGTCAATGTGTTAGTGAAACGCGAGACGGGCGTAAAACAAAGCGATGGACGAAAAAAGTGATGAATCGGGATTAACTGAGTCAAGCTTTAATTTGTTCTCGAATAGTAATAACAGCAACAACAACAATAACAATAACGAATTTAAGATAACAACAACAGTTATGCCAAAGTCAACCGTGGCAGAGACAGTAATAATAACAGCGACTGAGACTGAAACCGAGACTGAGGCAGCAGCAGCAGCGGCAGCAGAAGCAGCAGCGGTTAAGGCAGAAAATAAATGCGAGCCGGCAGCTCCAAACGCTTTCAGTTATCAGAGAGCAACGAAACAGTGCGGATCATTTAACACTGACGCTGCTGGTGCTGCTGCCAACGCTAACGCTAACGCTGACGCTGACGTCGACAATCACAATCACAATCATCAAACTGAAGAAGCCACTACAAAGCAATTTAAAAATTCAATTACAATTAGACAAATTCAATGTGAGCCAACAACAGAGCAGTTGCAATTGGGGCAGCAAAGCGGTGGCAGCCAAAATAAACGTTTGCTACTGGCCAAACACAAGGCACAATTGCGAGCTGAATTTTTCAAGGATTTTAATATTGCACCACCACCAAAGCCGGCAGAAGAAAAGCCAGAACAGCAAAAGGAGAAGAAGATAGAACCTCAACAATTACAGACGCAGCCAAAGTTAGAGAATTTTCAATTTCCACGCGTACAATTGCTCATAAATAAATTCAATAAAATGATTGTTAAAAATAATCCAGAACCAGAACAACAACAGCAATTACAGCAATCGCAGCAACAACAACAAACTGAGAATGTAGTGGCCATTAGTACAGCCAATTCGGATGAAGGTTGCACAGCTGGTCTCAGTCCCTATAGTTCCGACAATGAGGATAATATGGGCAAGTCCAAGTCCACCATTAACAGCACCTCAACCAACACAACCGCCAAAGCCAAAGTGGCACGTTGTGCCAGCAGTGATTCGGCGCTGGGCCTAGAAGTGGACGATCCCAATTTGGATGCCACGCCGCCGACAGCGCCCATACAAAGACGCATGACATTGACTGTGACAGATTTGCCCTTGCGACCGGCTCTGTTGCCCTTGGCAGAGCCCACAGCGCTGCCGGACTCACCGCTGCCCTCGCCCACCGGCCAATCGGCGATATCGAGTGTCCCGAGCAAGGTTCTGCTACAGGAACGCCTGGTGGGCATTGCCCAGGAGCCGGCCGGAACTGGAACCGGAGCCGGTTCCCGGCGAGAGTCCACACAGAGTTGCATTAGCGAACTGGGTGGCGTGCGCTTTGTGCGCACTCCTTCGGTTGTTGTATCCGACTACTCGGATGATATAACCGCTTGTGGCATAAGTATGGAGGAAATGGAATACTTCAGGCTGCAAAGATCCCGTGGCAATCGTCGCTGTTCCCTAGATGCTGCCCCTGGAGGCAATAGCAATAGTGCCATGGGCAGCGGCAATTCAAGTAAGGATGTCAACATCGATGGACAATCGGATGTGAGTGCTGCCTCGTCCTGCAGCAATCTATATTATTGTGGATCAACTATATCGGCTCTCGATGGTGGCGAATGCATTGTGAATGGTGTTCGCGTGGCTTTGGGCAATCGCAAATCGAGTCACACTCAAATTAGCTCCGATGATGATGATGAGGACGATGGGGATGATAATGATGATGAAGATCATGTGGATCATGAAGCAGATGCTGAAATGCCACAGGAAGAGGAGGAGGAGGAAGATAATTTATTAGTGGATTTGCTAGCTAACACAAAGCTCAGTGGGGCAGGACCAGGAGCAGGAGTAGGCGGAGTAACAGGACAAGGACTAGGAACTAAGAAGGTAGGCAAGAAGAGCAACAACAACAACAGCAACAAAACCAACGCTACACAATTATAGGAAATCTCAAAACTCAAGGGCAAAATTGAAAATAATATTTTTTTATATATTTGTTTTTTTTTTTTTTTTTTTTTTTAATTAAAAGTATTATTTAAGGACACAGACACACACATTTCTTTGAAAAGATATTTTTTTTGTTTGCTCTGCTTTCTGGTTTTTTTTCTTCTCTTTCATTTTATGCCTATAAATTTATATATATATTTTTTTATTTTAAGCTTTAAGCGGGCAATTAATTTAGTCGCTTATCTTATCACAAAACAACAACAACAACAAAAAAAAAAAATGACGCGACTTGGCACGGTCTCTTCTGTCTCTGTGTGGTTGTTGTTGTTCTTGTTGGTTGGGCAGGTGTCCCACACAGTTTCAGTTTCAGTTTTTTTTTTTTGTTTGGTTTTTGATATCTTATGACTCTTGGCAAAGAGACCAAAAACAACAACAACAACAGCAGCAACAAATTAACCTGAATAAAAAACCCAACGGCAAAAAAATAAAAAAAAAAAAAATTGGGTGCGCTGATAAAAATTCTTTCGCAAAAGCATTTTTATCTACGCAATGCGGCTCTTATCACAATAATAATAATAACAACAACAACATTTAACTCGATATATAGTCAACTTATCTATCCTATGTGTATATAGAAATTTTATTACACACACACACACACACATATGTATTTACTTACTTATAGTTCATAATTTAATAGAAATAGAAATGCATAAAACAAAATTAATAAGAATACAATATACAAACTTGATTATAATATATGTAAATATTTTATATACATTCCCTTAACTGAATTAGCCTGAAAAGTATTAAAGAATAAAGAAAAACCAATGAAATCGAAAAACATTGAAAATTTTATTTCTTTTTGGCTGATTTGATTTTTTAAGAAAACCCAATTAATTAAGTTTAGGTAAATCAGTTTGAATTTAATGATGAAAATAAGTTAAATGGGTAAAATTTCAGTTCTAGTAATAAATTAATAGAGAAGGAAAATAAGTCTTTATAAAAATTTTTAAAATTATAATTCGTCTAACCAAAAGCAACCAGGATGATTTTTTTATTTTTGATTTGTCGAAGTTCTAAGCTTTTTTAATAATGTATTTGTTTGAACTTAATAATTAGGTAACTATTATTTTCGGTTATTTTAATTATCTTCATTTATTAGAAGCTGTAAATAATATCTTAAGAATTACATACGTAAATCTACCAAAACTAAAAAAGCCATAATTAAAATTTGCTTATTATAAATTACCCAGTTCTCATATTTTAACTCATCTTTGTGAAGGTTGTCCATCTTTATCTTTAAAAATATTCACGAAATAAAATAAATTAAAACAGTAGATTAGATCTTTCAGGTTAATAAAAAATTAATTATCAATATTTTAGTTGATTTATAAAGACACATAAATATAAACAGTTGCATAGAATTAAATATTGCCTGAATTGGCTCATATTTATTTGAAAAATATCAAAAATATTGGTTTGAAAAGACCAATCTAAATTACAAAAAAATCCTTCAAATTTTAAGTAGGTATTATTTATAGGATCACTCAAAAAAATAATTTCAAGAACTTATGATTTTTCTCATTTTTCTCTTGACAAAAAAAATGAATTTCTTAAAATTTATGGAGATGATCTTACTAAAAATGGTTTGGATTTTTGTTCTTTTTTTTGTTGTAGTTCTCAGTTGACAATGCGGCGTGGGTTTCATGGAAATGTGCTTAATATGTAGTTAAGATAAGAAGCGTGGGTGTCAAGATGATGTTAAAAATTTTTCAGCATCTCAGCATTGTCAGCTTACTGCCAGTTGGCATTGGTGTGACTCTGTGACGTCACACTTTGTTATTTATGACTGACTGACTGAGTGACTCCAGCGTCCAGCGATCAGCGATCAGCGATCGGTCGTCCATTGCTCCATGATGGAGACACTCATTAATAACAACTACTGACTGACTGATTTGCCGAGGCCATAAAAACAAAACAAATATAAAAAATATTTTTTAAAGAGAATGAAAATTTTGTTGTACGTCAGCAAAAAATGTTGGGCCGAGGAGATCAATTGATGAGCCGCTTGAAATTGGTTTTGTGGCGATGGCGACAAAAAAAAAACAAAAAAAAAACACCTCCACCAAATGTTGAATATTCTTGTTGTTGCTGGGATGAAATTGAGGGGGTTTGTAGTTAGTACAGAGACAGTTATTGTTGTTGTTGTTGCTATTTTATTTTTTTTATGGCATATTCGTGCGCATCCGTCAGCCGCGAGTAGACAGCCGTCATATCTAATCAACACATCAACGTTGCTGTTGGCAGCGACGCAAGCGTTGGCATCGCTGTTTTTTGTTTTATTTTCTTCCAGCGATCATCATCATCATTATTATTATTATTATTGTTTGTTGTTGTTGTTGTTGTAGTTGTGCGGGTGGGGCATTTGTACCTGCTTCATGAATTATGACGCCTGCTAATGCCGTGCCAGAAATCGATTAACTTGAACACATACACACACACACACACACACAGCTTATCCAAGCTTTATAGTCAGCCCTGGCTGGGATCTACTCTATGGCAGTGAAACTTCCGTTGACGTCAGCACAGCCGAAGCCCTCGGCTACACTTATCGGCGATCGTCAAAGTAAATTACATGGAGGCTGGCGTCGAGACTCTCTGTAACCCACAAAAAATAAAAATAAATAAAAAGTCCACAACAAACCAAACCATACCGAACCGCAAGTCAAGAAGCATAAAGCAAACACTTATCCAACAACAACAACAATAATAATACCACTAACAACCACAACAATATCCAAGTAAAGTGTCCGACTGACTCTCTGGGTACTTCACAGTGCGCAATTTGCGTCATTTGCTGTTGCAACTGTCGTTCTTGAAAATGAAAAATACACTTTTTTTGTTTTTAGTATTTCTTTTTTTAAATGAAAGTAAGATGATGACTTGTCTCACAATCAATATTTAACAAAAAAATAAAGATAATTATGTGATCTCATTATATAAGAATTTTGTATACAAATTGCATACCGAAATTATTTACCAAAGAGATAAAATTTAGATTATAAATCATACAAAATGATACACATTAGATAACTGTAGGACTTGAGAAATATTTCATGAATGTATGGAAACCAATTCGCAGCCAATTTGGATTCTGTTCTCGGAACAAATCCGGACCCAATTCGGACTTGAAACTTTTCTCATTTTTTTATGAAAATTATTTATGTATTTGACTATATAAATTCTTTGATAAGAGATCATAAAAGTCTGAATTTTATAATTCACATATTTGTATATTTTTTAAAAATTGTCAATTATTTCGAATTAATAAAATTGTTTATCTAAGAGCTTGGAAAGTCTGATTTCTCCCACATTCAACTTATTTCTTAAAAATATTTAAAGTAGTGTTCAATTGTGTTTCAGAGAGTTTTTTATATTTATTTTTATTTAATTAATATTTTTTGAGATTTAATGAATTTTGCTTTTCTGGGCTCAGAAAAGTCATAATCATTTTTATATAAAATTCCAATTTTTTGAATGGTTAGAAAAGCTCCTAAAAGAAATTATACATCAATGAAAACGAAATAAAATTAACTAACTTAAATTTCTTCAATAAAATCGTCTTTAATAATATTTAAAATATATCAAGAAGAAGCTCTAGTTTTTTAAAAAAATCCATCTCAAAAATATTAGTAGGTACCTATAAAAATTTATATTGAATCTTTTAATTAAAAGCATATTAATAATTTTTGAATTTCTTATCTAGAAAGAATCCATCTCAAAATGATAGGAATTATTATAAAAATAATCTTCCTTTATGAAAACACATAATCTTAATTGTGTATGCTTCTAAAAAGAGTATTGAATTTTTATCTTTTGCCAAAGTTAAGTAATTTTCTTATTGGTATTTCGATTGGTTTTGCCTTTGAAATTTCCACTGAATTGGCTGGAGAAGAGTTGCGTGCCAGAAGGCTTTGGCATCCGCAATAACCAACGTCTGAGTCTCTGAGTCTGAGTCTGAATTGTCGTTGGTTGTCGTCTGTCTTTTTGTCGTTCCGGCAGCATATTTGTCATTTTTGTTTGCCTGTAACGAACGCCTCCGATTGCCTTAAAGGTTATGGTTATGTCGCCTGTCGCGCGACACCCAAACACGCCGCACACAAGGCAAACGAACAAACAAACAAACAAACAGGCAAACAGAGAAACAAACACAAACTGCTCCAAGATCATTGGAACATGCAAGGTCTCTGGCTTTTCAAAGTTTCCATGTTTCCTATGCAATAAGATTGTCTCTGCTTGCCTGACGGTGTCAAATCCCATAGAGCAGCATTGCAGAATTGCAACAACGTCTTTCCAATTGTCGCAGTGTCGCAGTTGGAGTCGCCTCCAGTGTCAACTGATTGGGTCTAACGACAACAGCAACAATAACAACACCAAGACAAGGTTCTGTGGCATGCCACAGATAGAAGTAAAGACAGACAAACAGACAGACAAACCAACTGAGACGCAACACAGGAAATGCAACTTGTAACATTGGAAGTTCATTTACCAGCTAACTGGGCGCCGCCGCCACAAAATTGTTCAGACTTAAATGGCAATATAGAAAAAAAAAAATACTTACTTACATATATATATATTCCATAGATGAAAGAACAGGAATGGAAACAACAATTTTTAGCTGAGCTTCTCTAGCTTGAAAGTAATTAGAAAATTATTCAAATTGTTCATTTAATTGCAAATTAATTTAAGCTTTTTTTTTGAAATCTTTCAGGCAGATAAAAAATTATATTTCTTAATTAACAGATTTTTCTTTAAATTAACGGATTAATGTCTCAAAAAAAAAAACAGCAAACAGGACTAAATTTTTCTTCAACTTGGAAACTTATTGTCTAAATCTTTCCAAATCTTTGTGCTTTGTCTTAAAATAGTTTAAGCCTAAGTTACAGCAAATCACGCCAAATCATACCAATAAAAATTAATTAAATATTTAACTTGGTCGCAAAGAATTAAAATATTTAAAAAATTAATTAATGTGAACAAAAATTTCCATATCATCTTGAAAGCAATAAAGATCCTTTTTTTGCAAAATTTATATCAAATTAAATTCTTATTGAAAAAACTTGCTTAGATCTTTTAAATGACTGGAAATCTCTTTATACAAAATTTTGGTATTTTTAAATAAATAATTGAATTTCAAATGTTAGGTACTTACTATTTATTTTTATTTTGAACATAATATTTTTTTTGCTAGAATTTAACATTTTTTGCCTATTTAACATTCGAAATATTTAGGTACTGAAAACTGATATAATAAATTTTAAATTTAAATTAAAGAAAGAATATTTTAACTATGAAAATAATAAACCAAATTTTTCAAAAATTTCTTCCAATTTATTTTTTTACGAAATTTAAATGTTTGCTTAGAATTCAGTGCAAAAATAATTGATTGCTGCTTGAAATTATATAAAAAAATTCCCCTTTTTTTACTAAATTTTATTTTAATGTTTCTCGGTGAATGACCAGAAATACAAAATTGTTTTTATTTTTGTTTTTTCTTTTTTGTTTTGTTTGTCCAGTTACACACACGAACCACCTCAAATATGCAATGGATATTTGTAGTTTTGTATCTTTGTATCTATTGCATGTGGCTATGTTTCTACCATATCTATGACAGCTATGAGCTATGGCAAAGCTGGACTCCATGGTCGTTGTCCCGTACACGTGCCTGGTTCTTTGGTTTCTTTCTGAAGGAGAGCTTATCTGGCCAGCTCATCAGCTTGACTTCATAAAACACTTAAACGAAGGCGCGACCAAAAAAAGAAAAAAAAAACTGGGTACAAAAAACAGATGGTGGGAAGGGAGGGGGGATTGAAGCTGCCTGAGGGTTGGGGTTGGGCCAGGCCAGGCCAGGCGTCAAGTGGTCAATTAATACCATACAAATATTGTGACAGCCATCAGAGAGAGACTGTCATAAAGTTGCTGGTTGGCCGATTGGCCGATTGGCTAGTTGGCCCATTTGCATATGGGACGAAGACGACGACGACGATGACGATGACGACGACTACGACGGCGACGACATCTCTCGACCATTATGCAAATCAAATGCATGCGGCAATTTGCTGTCGCAATTAGTAGCCTTGTTAAAGAGAGGATTGGGCCAACTTGGACTTGGACTTTCAATCAGAGCCACTTTGACGACGCTTGTATTGATTTATGCCAAGATTATTGGCCTAGGATTAACCTCAGAGTTTGGGTTCCCCGTCCCGTTCCCGTTCCCGGGGACCACAAATCCACAAATCGTTGGCGGTATTTGTTTTTTTTTTATATATTGCAAAAACGAAAATAAAAAAAAAAAACATTGGTTTAATATGTATATGCTCGGCAAGAGATGCTGATCGGTTTGGTCGATTGGTTGGCGCTCGTGTCCCCCGAGCTTTGCTGGTCGGTGAGGCCGTAGCGGTGCGTTTAGTTGCTCATGTGCCGTGTCCAAGTCAACAAGGCGGGCGCCAATTGTTGTTTTCGATTTCTGATTCGTATTCGTTTTACGTTTTTCGTTCCGTTCGTTTTCCCAGCAGCAGCAACAACAGCAGCAGCGGCGCTTGTGTTGCCAGTTTTTTTATAGTTTTTTTTTTTTTATATTTTTATTGTTGTTGTCATTTTGCGTGCCTGAAAATTGAATTGTTTGTTGTGTGAAAATATAAACATCAATAATAAAACAAAACAAAAAAATAATAATAGATAGAGCGCCTCTAGCGGCAATTACAGCAAGTGAGTATATAGAAACTAATTAGAGTCAAGATATAATATATATCATTATTTTTTTTTGTTTTTAAAAAATGTCAAATAAAAGCTATTGTTTTTTTTTTTAATTTTAATTAAACCAGGAATTAAAATTGCATATTAATTAACAAATATTATAAAATAATTGATTATACTTTTTTGTTTGTTTTAGGATAAACAAAAATTAAATTCAGTCAAAGAACTTGAGAAAGTCTTGTATTGTTGGTTTTTTTGAAAAAATTGAAATAAAATAATTGAAAAAAAAAATAGGTAGAACTTGAGAAACTTTTGCAGGTTTGATAAAACAATTTTTTTTTTTTATTATATTAATGGAAAATATATTTTATTTTATTTGTTTTTATTTGGTTTTTTGTTCAATTTTTTTTTTAATTAATTTCAATTATTAATTTTTAATAGTTTACCTTAACTTTTAAGTCATAATTTTTAACTTTAAGATACTTTTGTATCTTTTTAACTATAAAAACCACACGCAGCCAAACAGCTTGACCCTTGCAAAAATAGCCAAACATACACACACACACACACACACATACATAGACAAGAAGCCAACTGGCCACTGGCAACTACCATAAAAAGTTGCTGGCAGTTGCAGTTGCACATTTATGGTCACTAGCCGGACGGACGGACGGACAGACGGACGGACTGACAGACTGACCAGATAGGCAGGCAACCAAGAAAGAGAGGCAGTGGCAGTGGCAGCGGCAGCGGCAGCCCACAGTCGACAGCTGCCGTGTAGTAGCCTTAAAGACTGCCACATTAATCATCAGCCAAGTCAAGTAAAGTCAAGAGTCTAGTGGCAAAGACTTCTCCCAGACTCCACAGAGATTCTTTAGAGCTTCTTCTTCTTCCAGTAGCAAAACCAAATGGATAAACTTTGACATGCCAATGGCCTGCCTGCCTGCCTGGACAGTTGGACGAATGGACGGTTGGATGGCTTACAATGAAGCGATCTTCATAAATCAAAAAATAAAATAACAACAACAACAACAACAACAACAGCAAGCACAACTTGGTGGCGATCGGTGGCAACCGCTGTGCTCATTTGATTTATCGACCAGGCCGCTGTCGTGGACAAGTTAATTGAAAACGAGGCGTGACAGTGAAATTTGCCACAGCACGCCAACCACCAACCAACCACCAAGCACTGCTCTGGTCTCTGCCTCGGCCTCTGCCCACTGCACTGGTGGTGGGCCACTCAAAGCATCCAGCAGGCGGCAGGCAGCAGGCAGCGACCAAGTCCCATGTCCATCCAAAAGTGTTGAATCGTTCAACTGGCTTCGTTAGAGTTGGAATTCAGCTTAGGCCAATTTTCCCATTTTCCAAATGTGCCACTAAACTGACAGATTTGGCCATAATAAAAAACAAAAAATCGACGCCGCTGCTGCCGCCGCCGTCGTCGCTCGCTGCTGCTGCCAGTTGGGGAAAAATAAGTTGCCAACTTTAATTTATTGTGACATAACGGTATAATCTGACATAAATTATTGATAAGACGACCGGCCATAAAAGTACAAGACAGTTGGCTTAACCAACCAGCAAACCAGCAACAATAATAAAAAAAACTTAAAAATAAATAAAAAAAAAATAAAATATACAAAAAAAAAACAATACAGAAACAGCAACAATAACTAGAAATACAAAAACAAAACAAACAAAAAATAGGGGGAAACAAATCACACAATAAATTGTATATTTCATTAAACGTTTATTAAATACTCTTGCTTAAAACAAATTAATTTAAAAAAAAATAAATAGAAATATATTTAATTATAATTAAGTCAAATTAATTGTTATTCAAAAGGAAACTCTTTTTTTAGGTTTTATTTGATTTTCATCATTTTTATTTCGATTCCTAAAAGCTGATTTTGATTTTTGTGTAATTTTAATGATTAATTGAAATTAATTTTCAAATACTTTTTTTTTAAGATTTTAGAGGATATTTTCAAGCTTTCTGAGATTTTGAATTTAATAAACTTAAATCAAAATGAATTTAAAACTATTTAGAAATTGAGATGGCTTAAAAGATCTTATTTCAAATTAGAGGATATTTTCAAGCTTTCTGAGATTTTGAATTTAATAAACTTAAATGAAAGTAAATTTTAAACTATTTAGAAATTGAGATGGCTTAAAAGATATTATTTCAAATTTATAATAAACTTATACAGCTACATTTTTTTTAAATCTGAAAAAGGAACGAAACAAAAAAAAATCGTGTGAAAAAAAATTATCCGTTTGTATATAGAATTAATTTTTGTCTTTTTATTTAATTATAGGTAGGATTCAAAACTTTGAAAAATGTTGAATAATTTATAAATACAAAGAGAAAATGATTCTGTTATAAACTTATCACTTAAAAATTGTTGTTATTGTTGTTTTTGTTATATTCTCTTGAATATATCAAAATTTAATTTTTGGTGTCTATTAGGGAAGAATAAGCATTGAACATTTGATCAAAAATCTTGTAACTTGCATTGGGAACTATTAATAATATTATGGTTTCTATTATCTCCTTTTTTTTTACTCGAATAGAAATTAATTGCATTGGATTTACTTTATTCTAGTTATTATAATATTCCTTATATAATTTGAAAATATTTAAGATTCGTAGGTATGTTTAAATGTTTCTGATAGGTTGAAATTGAATTAAAGATTTCTTAAAGATAACTTACATATGAGATGAGAGTATTTGAAGCAACATCGATCGCTTTGGCCGTTTATAAATCATTCCAAGTAACCAGAGTAACCAAAGCAACTGTTGCTGTTGCTGGTGCTGCTGCTGCCACTGCAACAGCAAGTTGGGCTCTCTGTGCAAAGTATCTTTTGTATCTATTATTTGACTTTTATGTGCGCATAAATGCGGCGATATGACGACGTGGCAATAGCCCCCAACCAACCAAAGCAGGGGGAGTAAAGAGGGGGCGGGTGAAGTAACTGGCCCGATGTTGTAGTATTTGTGTGGGCCAATCGTTTCGGGCAAGCAAAGCCAGTTGGCCGGCGGAAACGTGCAACTCCAGCACCACTGAGAGGGTGGAAAAGTGGCAAAGAGGTGGTTACTGGGCCTGTCTAGTTAGCCAGCCAGGCAGCCAACCTCCCGGACAAGTTTGGTTTTTGGTCAAAGCAACTGGCCGGGCCGCTGCACTTTCATGTTAATTAACAAGAAATTTTTATCAGCTGCTATTACTTGAATGCCACTTCTAACGCCCCTGCCACTGCCCCGCCCCCCCGTATCGCCGTCGAAAGAGAGACAGATAAGCCAAGTTTGAAATTACAAATTGTGGGGGGCATACATTTTAACATAACAAGCTCCTGCGCTGAACGGTAGATCTTGAATCTTGATTTCCATCTTAGATCTTTGTCAATGATTTAATAATTTTGTTTGTATTTTGATTTTCTCTATTTTTAGCCAAGCCATTTGAATGAATTTATTTAGTCTATTGGTTAATGGGAATTGTGTATAAATAAAGTGGTTAAATTAATATGAATTTAAACTAATTTATGTAATTCTTCTTCTTTTTACCTAATTTGCATGTGTTTGGAGTTTATAATCCTGAAACAGACTACAATTTGAGAAAAAATTGTATTTGTAACACTTTTAAGCCGATTTCGTTCAATTTTGGTTCTTGAAACTAGAATTTTTTAATGGGACTAAAATAGTCAGATCTAGGCAGTGTTTAAGGCAATTATTTGACCATTTTTAACACAGTTTTTAGGACAGTTTAAAGGGAAATTTTCAAGAATATTTTCAAGTCAGATTTAAGACAATTTTAAGACAGTTTTCAAAGACATATTTGATAATTATCGTTAAGTTCTTCTAAAATATTAAAAAATTTAACTTTCAAACAAAGCTGAGTTTTTTAATTAAAACTGGGGAAAGAAAATTACTTAGGAACTTCTTTTAAATTAATTTGATTATTTATTTATTTAATTTTTTGTTATTTGAAATTAATTATATATAAAATAGGTACTTATAATATTAAAAAGAAACCAGAGCTGAAAAAGCATTCCGACTTGAAATTAGTTTAATATTTAAATTCACTTACATTTTTTATTGAGCTTGTTAAAAAAAAATCATTTATTCTTAAAAAGCTTGAAATTTAAAAAAACTTAAATTATATATTAATTTATTTTTTATTTTTTTTTTTTTTTTTGCAGGTATGTTGTAATTTCCTGGTGCCCCAAAAAAAAAAAAAACAAAAGACTCAGGCAAAGAACTTTCTGGTGCAAATTGGGGTTTATTTTTTTGCTCTTGTAAATCCAAAAAAAAATAAAGTAAATTATATTCGTGTGTGTGTGTCTGTGTATATGAGTGAAAAAGTCAGCCATGGCATTATTTCCCTCCTCGTCGCGTCCCCGCACTTTAATGGAGCAGCTGCTGGCACGGAAAATAGAAGCTGCCACAGGCAATAGTAATGTCCCGCCAGGTGGCGTAGGAGAACTTGGTGAAGTCGGTGATGTTGCTGCCGGCAGCAGCAGCAGCAGTCAATTAACAGCAGCAACAACAGCAACAGCAGCAACAATTAATGCTGCTGGTGTTAGTAATGCTGCCAGTCTAATTAACCGTTTGCGTCGCACCGATTCCTTGGACTCGACCAGCAGCATGGGCTCATTGGCCTTTGGCGAGGATGTCTGCCGCTGTGATGATTGCCTCCTGGGCATTGTGGATTTGCATGTGATCAGTGCAGCCGAGGCGGCCAATAAGAAAAAGGTATGTGTCAAAGCTCGCAAAGCTCTCTGGTTTGCAACTCGGCTAAAGAATGATGCCTATGATCAAAGCTTTTTAGGTTTTTAATTATGGTTGTGGTTCTAAACACAGCAGCAGCTTTTTTTCAAGTCAGCGTATATAAAAAACAAAAATAAATGAAAAAAAAAACAAAACACGCATTGGAATTGGACTTGGACTGTGAGACCGGTCCAAAAAGCTATCAACACATTTGCGCTGCCATTGACGTCACAAGAATTATACAAAAAAGCGCGACAATGACGCGCTCATTATAAAAGAGAAGGATTAAAAAACAAATCTAAAGTCCTTGGCTCTTTCTTCTTTCTCTCTCTCTCTCTTTCTCTCTCTGTTACTACGTCAAAAGCCGACCAGCCATTTCCCCCCACCGCCTCGGCCCATTCGCAGCGTGTCTGTCTCTACTATCTCTCTGTGTCTATCTATGTGTGTGTGCGTGCGTTATCAGTTTTTCAGTGTGTGGAGGACTTTACCACTCTCTCTCTCTTCTCATCGTCGCTTGCTTGCCTGCTTCTTCTTCTTCTTCTGCTGCTTCTATTTGCTCATCGTGTGTGTGTCTGTTTCAAAAGAGAGAGAGAGAGTATAAAAGGCGAAAAGAGTGAAAGAGAGCGAGTCATTCGTTCATAAACATTTGTTGGCGTCGGTGTGTGTCCGCGGAACATTTATGTATTTATATATATAAATTAATAATAAAATAAATAAAAATAATAACAATAATATTTAAATGTTTTTTTAACGTTAAAAAATTTTTTTTTTTCGAGTAAATTAAAAGGAAGAAATTATAATAGCAATAATAAGAAATTGTTATCATTCGGTGCCGTGCGGTGAAAAAACCGTTGAACTGAAATTAAAATTTTTTTTTAACTGATCTTGTGTGTGTGTCTATTTTTTTTTAATTCCTTTTGAATTCCAAGGAAATTGTGTTAAAAGGAAGAAAACTATAATAAAAAAAAACACCGTGTGTTGTGCTATTTTCTCTCTTTTTCTGGAGCACAAAGACCGCGTGCGGCTGGGCTGCTCCATCGTCGTTGTCATCATTTATAATCACAAGTGTCAGTCAGTCAGTCAGTCAGTCACTCTGCCAGTCTGTCAGTTAGTCGAGAGTAATTCAGTTAGTCTCTGTCTCTATATATATAATTTATATTTTTTTGTTGTTGTTTTTTTTTGTTGAATCTAAATCCAAGTCGCAGCAGTGTTTAATAAAGCCAATGCCAAAAAAAAAACCAACCAACCAACGTCACCAAAATATACAAAAAAAAATAATAATTCGGCCCTGCCAAAAAAAAAAATATATAAATTTTATCAAGTTTTATTCATTTTTTTTTGGTTTATTTTTTAATTTTTAAAACGTGTTCGTGTGTGTGTAAAAAAATACAAATTTTGTTGTGTTGACAATTTTTTTTTCTTAAGCAATTACAATTTATTCACATTATTCGAAAAAACAAATTTCAAAGACTTCGTTTCAATTTCTGCGGTTTCAAAAAAGTGTTAATTGATCTAAAAACGCAGCACAAAAACAAAGAGAGAGAGAGGGAGAGAAAGAGAGAGAGAGAGAGACAAAAAGAGGGTGCTCCAAAAGGGGGTGGTAAAAATACCCTAAAAGAAGTTTTAATTTTTTTACTGATTAAGCTTTATCCAAAATAAAAAAAAAAAATTATTTATACAAGTTTATGTAAACATTTACACGCGCTGTTTACGTATGTGGTTTCCAAAATACAAAAAAAAATAACAACAAAAGAACACACACAAAAAAAAAAAACAAAAATTAAAAAGAAAAACAATACACAAAAATGGAAAAATTCAAAAAACAACAAAAAAAAACCAAAACAATATAAATGAAACAACCTTTGGAAATTGTATTGAAATTTGAATATTGTAAATATTACGCATACGCCACAGCGAGAAAGACTTTTAACCTCACACAGTCAGTGGAAATGGAGAAACTTGGGGGAAAAGTCACACTGCGTCACTGTCACTGTGACTGCTTTCCAATTTGAACTTTTGGGCTTAGTTTTAATTTCTTTAAACTTTCGAATTCATTTCGCTTTTAAGAAAACTTTCCCGAAAACTTTACACATCTTTTATTATTTTGAACTTTCTTTCTTGAACTTTAAACTAAAAAATTTACCGTTTGTGTATAGAATTTCTCCCTGCATTTCAATGTTCAGTTCCACAATTTACGTCTGCAAATTTATTAAAAAATCTCTTTCAAAAATAAAATTTTATGTGGATCTACTGATCTACTGAGTGAATATTTATTCTGTATTCCTTAATAACATATTAAAAAAATTCAAAAAAATAATTTCTAATTTATGGCAAATTTCACAATTTTTTATGCTTTAGATTTCCCTTATTTTCGGAATTTCTTATAATAGGTAATATCATATTTTGAAATGCCATTAAATCGAAAGTAAAATATTTTAAATGCATTTCAGTATCATTTTTGGTAATATCCATACAACTTTATTTATGTTTAATACTTTTAATACTCTGGTCACATTTTTTAATAATAATAAGGAATTTTAATAAAGATCTATTTAGAAATATAAGGTTTTGAAAGAAGAATATTCTTAGATTTTTTATTAGAACCTTTTTTTACTTTTGTTAATGAAAACTTGACCAAAAATTGGCTTATTTTTTAATAAACCTTTGTCAAAAGTTTATAAATATCTTTCATTCATTCTGAGCTTAAGTTTCTTATTTATTAAAAAAGGGAAATTTTAATTTCAAAATTGACAGTTTCAGGAAAATGAATTCTCTTAATTATTATTGTTATTTTGCTTTCTACTTTCATTATTTTCTTGCCTTGAACCCATTTTGTTTCATTTTTAATTGTTTTTAAAAATTATTAATGTGTTTTTCTTCATACAATAAATTGTTGTTTTATTGTATGTAATTGATAAAGAAAACTTCCCTGTAATTTAACCTATTTTCGCCTGGAATCTTCATGTAAAACATATGATAAAAACAAACCTATAGGTACAATAGATTGACAATTTATCAAGGGAAGCTGTTTTGAGAGTATTTGATGGTGTCGACATTGTCAAACGTTTATGGAAAATATTTTATTCAACAATTTGGCAATTGAAGCTCATTTATTTTCAGTCTCAGTTCGAGTCCAAAAAATATGGCGTCATTGCCTGGTCAATTTTATAGCACCTTGTCTGTCTGTCTGTCTGTCCCGGGCCCATCCACCCACAATCGGTCAAATTACTGGACCTGTAATTGCTGTGCGTTGATCGTTCAATACATCCGTTTTAGTTCAGTTCAGTTCAGTTGAGATCAGTTCCCGTCCGTCAATCTGTCCTCATCTCTTGATCAGTCCGTCCGCTTTGGTCTATCCAATTTTGAGTGGGAGGGCGTAAGAAAGATTCGTCGTTTTCAATTCTGTGCGTCACTCACACATACAATTGAGCAGAGCGTCCAGTGTTTACTTTATTAATTTGAAGCTATTTTTTTAAAGATTTTTTCTATTTTCTATTTTATTTTTTTTTTCTTTTTTTGTTGTTCATTGTTATGCGTTGTGAATGCCGCACATTAAGCGCAACGTTGTTGGCCTTTTACAGACTGTGGTGGGCATTAAGTACCCGTACCCGTGCCCGTATACCCGTAACCATAGTCGCCATAATCTGTTGCTGTTATTTTTGGTATCATTGTCGCCATCGAAGATTTGTTTTTACAATTGTTTTTATTATATTTGATAACAAAAGGAATTCAAATGATTCTGATTTGATTTGTGTGGGTGTGGTTAAAATTGAAATTGCTTATTGCTATTGTTTTTTGCAATTAATGAGACAATTTAATGGTGAATTAAAATAATAAATTAAGAGTGGAATTTCTAAACAAATTTAAATTTATATTAGCAGACTACCAATTTTATTATTATTATGAGGAAATTAGGGGCGAAAACAAAAATAAATTTTTGAGAAAAAAACAAATATTAAGAAAAAGAAATTAGAAAAAATAATAAAGATAAGTGAAATAAACTTTTTTTAAGAGCATATTAAGCATCTCAGTAATCTCCTAGATTGACCAGAAAAATCTCAATATTGCATACTTTTTGGCATTATAAATACTTGAAAAATGTATAATTTCATTCCATTGTCCAGAGATATATCTAATTTTTAATGGATATTTTCTGTATTAGATAAATGATAAACGGTTCTTATCAAAAAAATAACATGAGTAAATACTTTACTAAGCAACACCTAAAATACCATGTATAAATTTCTAAATGAGATTTATTGATATTTAGAGAGTGAAAAATAGTTAATTTTATTTCTGTTCCAAATCCAGAAAAACTAGGATTTATTAAAATATGAATGCAATTTTAGACCTCAAAAAGAGTTGATAAAATGAAAACTTCTTTGAATATTGGATTAAAAAAATTGTAAAAATATTTAATGAATTAATAAATAATTTTAAGAGATTAAAAATTAAAGAAAGCTTTTTTTGTTTAATGATTTTTTATAATTCTTACTACGTAGAATTTCAAAAGAGCAAAAATTAAAAGTCTAAATATTAGAAACAAAGATTTAATAAAATAAATAAAATCGTAAGAAAAAAATTCTTAGCTTAGTTAGTTTTAACTTGGCAATAAAATCTGTTGAATAATTTTGCAATTTGTGGGGAGGAAGGGAAGGAATACACAAGTCTACCTAGGGCAAATAATTTCGATATCGATCGACCTATTACTACTTGCATATTTACACACATACACACACACACACACACAAATGGCTGCTGTTGAGAGCTTTGCTGCCTTAGCCAAGGTTTTGCTTTATTATTATTATTATTGTTGTTGTTCGTTATCGCCCAGCGCAAAAAAAAAAACAACAGCAACAAAAAAAACTTTTGCAAATGACGTCAAATTTGTTCACAAACATACAAAATAGAACTTTCCATGTGTCTACCAATGTGTATGTGTGTGTGTGTGTGTGTGTGCATTAGCGTAACTGGATAGCTATAAACCAATTTTGTTGTTGTTGTTGCTGCCAAGCCATTTCCATTATTATCATAATTTTGTTGTTGTTGTTTTTTGCCTAGCTTTGGTTTTTTGGTTTTTAGCTTTTAGTTTTTACTGTGGTTATGGTGCTGTGGTTTTTCGTTTTCCAGGGAGCGAAAAACTTAAAATCAAAGCCCAAGCCGCTGCTGGCGACTGCCGGAGCCAACGTCTCTTGATGCCGCACATGGCGGTGTCAACATGCCAACACGATCTTAATAAAAACATATGTTTATATATCGTATATGTTTTCTACATTTGTATTTGTGTCTATGGCACAAATATATTTGTATGTGCAAGTGTACAAATTGTATGTATTAAATTTAATCAATTTTGATTGATGTGTGCGCCTAAGCAACAACAGCAACAACAACAACAACCAAAATAAGAGACGCAACGCCAACAACATTTTTTTTTCTTAGCAGCTTAAAGATTATTCCGTTACAATCGAATACCCTGTAGGTGAGAAAACCGGCTCATTTAAGGGGCTAAGTACTATTAGATTTCAATATTTTAGGAATTTATCTGAACAAATTGCCTTTTTTATTTATAATGATTATTCCTGATTTCACAGCTATTTGAAATTAACCTTATAACAAAAACAGTGTGCAGGATTTTAGGAGTCCTATTTGACCGATCTGACTGAAATTTTGAAGGCGTATTCTTAATTTTCATAGTTTTAACTTTTTGAGATTTTATTTTGCCTTAATTTGTTTTTATTAACATTAATTGTCAAATCAAAATTATGAGCAAGTTTCAGACGATAGCGTAATAATCTAATATTTAAATTCATAAAACTTTTTGGGACTTTTTTTTTAGTAATTTCTCCTGATAGGGCAAAATGAATGAATCAAAAGGAAATGGGGAATTGAAATAGAAATTGCAAAGAAAATAAAGCCAAAAAAAAAATACAAAGAAAGTTTTGAATTAATTCATTAAAATTAAACCAATTGAAAAACTTTCAGAGTTCCCTTTCATTCCTTAAAAGAATTTCTAAATGTATTCTTCTTCTAGCTACGTTTTTTTTTTTTTCTTGATCAATTCAATTCACTTAAATTATATTTTTAGAGATTAGAAATGGGGATTTGTTTTAATATTTTAGAGGTTTTAAACATTTCAATCAAGAATGTTTCTACTTAATTTTTTAAACAAATTTCAAGTGGACTTCTGTATTTAGGACTTTTGTTTTCCTTAGCTTTTGGGATTTGTTTCCAAATATTTTCCTATACAACAAATATTTTATGTAAAAAATTTCTTTTTTTTAATTATTAATTAAGCATTAAAATGAATTCATTACCTATATATTCTTTTTAAATATTTTCTAAGGCTATAAATATGAAATTTTTTTCCGAGTTAGTTTTTAAATATTTGAACGGTAGAATTCATTTCATTTTTAAGCATATTAAAAGCCCACCACTAAATTCTTTGTCTGTAGGGCATTCAGTGGCTTGTGCAGCCTTCCTCAGCCTCTATCTCTCTCTCTCTCTCTCTCTCTCTCTCTCTCTCTCACTCTGTCTATCTCTCTGATTATCTGTTTCTCATTTGATTGCATTTGATTTAGGCGCGAACAGGTTCGCAAATGCGCAGAAATCAATCACGCAAAAGTAAATAAAAATAAAAAAAAAAACAAAAAGAAAAATCTACAACTTTGGCATCTCACACACAAAACGAAATCTTGGCGCAATCACAGTTGGCAGGCGCAGTGGTAAAGTTTAAAAGACAATGCAACACAGCGAACAAAAGTTTTCCATGCACTCTCTTTTCTTTACTTTCGCTCTCTCTCAATCTTAATCTTACTCTCTCCCTCTCTCTCTGTCATTCCCTCTCTCCTGCTTTAAAGTGCGTTTTGTTATATGAATTGTGAAACGGTGAAAAAGTTCAAATTGTCGACTGTGACCATCGTTGTCATATGTCGTGTAAAATGTCCGTCTGCGCCATAACGCAGCAGCCGCCAGTGACACCACGCCCACCCAAGCCACCACATTTACAAACACAAGCAACACAATCAGCAGCAGCAGCGACAGCAACAACAACAATAACGACAACTTCTCAGCCAGCGCCTCTGTCGCCGCAAGTGAGAATTTACGAAGATTTTGATAAAATGAGTGCCAAAGAAGTTTACTACAATGAGGCGGGTAAAAAGGTGACCGTAAAGTTGCTACACTTTCCGGATGTGCCACCCGAGGATATAGCCAAGTTACGGTTCGATGATGATGATGACGATGATGATAATGATGACACTGATGGACGTCCAACAAATAATAAAACAAAAACGGACAGTGATGCCGATGCGGGCAGTGAGGCCGAGGCAGCCGCTGCCGTAGCCGTGGGCAGCGGGGCCACAAAGAAACTCTTCCGCCGCAAATTATCCGGCAATAATATGCAGGCCCGTAAATGTAGTTTAGCCTTTGCGCAGGCGCACGGCATCAAGCAACGTATGCCAGTGCCCGAAAAGAAATTGTCCATGCCCATTATTAGCATTACGGCTAATCCGGGGGGCAGTAATGAGCATATAAGCCTGGCTGGAGGACGTAAACTGTCACATCCGCAGCCACCGAGGCGCACACACTCGCCTCTGGGACAGAGTCTCTGTCCCGGCTACATACAGTACTCGAAATCTTTGCTGGAGGTGCCCATGCCCCGGGACTATGGCTATGCCTCCAGTGATGATTTGAGCTCTGAATGGGACTCGGATGTGTCAACATCGGCCACATCGTCCGCTTCCTCAACAGCCACAGCCAAAAAGGTAACAAACAGGTTAACTTTGGAGTCTTTAAAATAATTATTCCTTATTTAATAAAACTTTAAACAGTCATTTTTGGTAAACTATGATAATTCCATCTAACTGTATGTATTATTTATTTTTTTCTAGAGTTCTGGCTGGCGCAAAATACGGAATATTGTCCAGTGGACTCCATTCTTTCAGACCTATAAAAAGCAACGTTATCCCTGGGTACAATTGGCCGGACATCAGGGTAACTTCAAGGCTGGTCCCGAACCTGGCACTGTTTTAAAAAAGCTTTGTCCCAAGGAAGAGGAATGCTTCAAAGTTCTAATGAAAGATGTTTTACGTCCGTATATACCCATTTATAAGGGTCAAGTGACTAGCGAAGATGGAGAACGTAAGTAGTAGTTATTACTTACAATAAGTTACTTTCCAATTAATCAGAGAGACTATAAGAGTTGGAAAAGTCAAATTTGATGTTTGAGGTTTCTTTAAGATTAATCTATATAATTATATTAGTTAACACTCTAACGATAAGCTGTATTAGACCATGATCGCCCCTCTTTTAGTTTTACAACATTCTCTTTGTTCAATTTGTGATTTGGGATTGTATTTTTTGCTTTTAGTTTATTTGCAGTTACAAGATCTGCTAAGTGACTTTGTCCAGCCCTGTGTTATGGACTGTAAAGTTGGCGTACGCACTTATCTAGAAGAAGAGCTATCCAAGGCCAAGGAGAAACCGAAATTGCGCAAGGACATGTACGATAAAATGATACAAATCGATAATAATGCCCCAAATGCTGAAGAACATGCGGCCAAGGCGGTGACCAAGCCACGTTATATGGTTTGGCGTGAGACCATTTCCAGTACGGCAACTTTGGGTTTTCGCATTGAGGTAAGCAATAATGAATTTTATATTTTTGCGCCTTTCTCTGTAAATCTCATCCTTTGTAGGGCATTAAAAAGAGCGACGGAACCAGTTCCAAAGATTTTAAAACGACCAAGTCACGCGAACAAATTAAAGAGGCCTTTTCTGAATTCTTAAAAGGATTTCCACATATTCTGGTAAAATGAACAAAATAAAAGATATTCATTAAGCCATGATTTTAATAAATGCAATCTTCTTTAATTGCAGTCTCGTTACATACAACGTTTGAGGGCCATACGTGCCACTTTATCGGTCTCAGAGTTTTTCCAGACCCATGAGGTAATTGGCAGTTCATTGCTCTTTGTACACGATAATACACGTGCCAGCATTTGGCTAATTGACTTTGCCAAAACGGTGGCCTTACCACCACAAATGCACATTGATCATTATTCCGCCTGGAAGGTGGGAAATCATGAGGATGGCTATTTGATTGGTATCAACAATTTAATTGATATATTTGTTGAGCTGCAGGCGGCACAAGCTGATTCATCATTATCGTCCAGCAATTCGTCGGGTTCGGTTTCACCAACAACACCAACAATTGCTACAGAATCAGATGCCATTGCTGGCAATGAGTGAAAAAGAAAAGGATTTGTTTTTTTCCAGCAGGTTGAGCCTCTTGAGAAACATTATTTCCAAGCAAAACAATCAATTATTAACCCAAAACTTTATAGAGACTGTTCCTGAAACAGTTCAGTTTATTTTTTAGGCTATTAATTTAAGATCGCAATTCTTCTAATTTTTTTTTTTTTTTTTTGTTACTTTTTAAATGATTAAGCTAAAAAAAAAAAACAAAAATCAAAAACAAAAAACAAAGACTGAAACAACAGCTTAAAAAACTGTGGCTATATAAAAAATATGTGTAATGTGTTGTATATGTGCAAGGCTAAAAACGCTTTGGAGTAATGCGTAATTTATTTAAATTTACTTTTACATTCCATATTTGCACAAAAGAAAACTAAATTTTTATTATTATTGTTGTAAACAAATAATTGGATTTATTTACTAAACACAATAAAACAAACAAACACACACACACACAAACACACATACTAATAACAAATTTGTGCACCTATTAAATTGTATGTATACAATAATAATATTCAAATAAAAGAAATTTCGAAAAATAGGTAAATATTTAAATAATATTTTTAATTTGATTTGATTAAAAAGGAACGCCTCCAAGTAGGCCGTATATTTTTTCAGCTCTGCCAATTGTTTTGATTTTCTCATGAAGCTGCCAAGTCTTTTCAATTAACAGCTGTTCTGGTCTATCGATATAATTAGAGCGAATTCTATCGAAAAAAAGATCGAAAATAACTCTAAAAATCGAAGCTTGAACTTTTTTGACGCGCGAAATTTAAATTTCTCGATGCGCACAGTGTTGCATTTCAAACATCTGTGTGTGTTTCAAAAGAGAGAGAGCACGAGAATAAAAGGCGAAAAGAGTGAAAGAGAGCGAGTCATTCGTTTATAAACATTTGTTGGCGTCGGTGTGTGTCCGCGGAACATTTATTTATATATATATATAAATTAATAATAAAATAAATAAAAATAATAACAATATAATTCAAGTGTTTTTTTTTTAATGTTAAAAATTTTTTTTTTTTTCGAATTAATTAAAAGTAAGAAATTATAGTAACAATAATAAGAAATTGTTATCATTCGGTGCCGTGCGGTGAAAAAACCGTTGAACTGAAATTTAAATTTTTTTTTAACTGATTTTGTGTGTGTGTCTATTTTTTTTTTTAATTCCTTTTGAATTCCAAGGAAATTGTGTTAAAAGGAAGAAAACTATAATAAAAAATCACCGTGTGTTGTGCTATTTTCTCTCTTTTTCTGGAGCACAAAGACCGCGCGCCGCACATAGAATTTATTTATAATTCAAGCAAAAAAAAAAAACACCAAATGGATGTAAAAAGTCAACTTGAATAAAATAGAAAATATATATAATTTGTGGAGTGTGTTGAGTGTGTGTGCAGCAGCAGCAAAGCAGAGGAAGAAGAGGAAGACCGGGTGAGGCGGCGGTGGCGGCGGTGGCGGCGGAGGCTGCTAAAAAAGTTTCTGGTTTCGACAACTTCAATATGCGGCGGCGGCCTTCAGTCGTCACAGTCACAAAGTAAAAAAAAGAAAAAAAAAGAGAACAAAAATATTAACAACAATATAAACACACACACAACAGAGAGACATTTGTGTGTGTGTGAGTTGGTATCGAATTCGATCTGCTCTTTTTGGGCCTTTGTTGTTGCTGTTGTTGTTGATAATAATGATGAAGGGGCAAGGGCAACGGCAACGGCAGCTCACAACTCAGTTGTTGTACTACACGCACGAATAAGGCTAAAATAGATAATCAGAGATATTAAAAACAAACGAAAAAAAATGTTCGCATTCGCACACACTCAAATGGAAGTAACGGCAAGCCGTGCGTAAAAACAAAAAAAAAAACAAAATAAACGTTAAACAATAAAATAAAATCGTGTTTTTTCGGTTCGGTCGTCGTCGTTTGGCTTTGATTTCTGCTCTTGAATTATTTTTTTGTTTTTCGTTTTAATCGATGCCAAAGCCAAAAAGGGTGCAACAACAACAATTTTGAAGTTGCTTTTGAAGTGTGCTAAAATCGAAGGCGTTTTGAAGACAAGTGCAATAAAAACAACAACAAAAAATCAATATTCAAATTAAACCCAACTTGAAAATTTCGGAGCAGCAGCAGCGCAGCGGCAGCAGCATCCCAACGTAATCAACCACAACAGTTATTCTGCCAACCACCCACACATATAAACACACATAGCAAGAAAAGAGAGCACGAGAGAGAGTGGAATCAAGAGCGGAAGAGAGAGAGACCGAAAGGACGTAAGAGTGCAAGAGGAAAAAAAGGCGGCTGCTGCCGGCAGAATGGGACGACGCACTTACCTAAATCGTATCTCTGCCATTTCCTACCCGAGTCGTGTGGAAGGCTGGCTGGATGTTTGTGGTAAGTACACACACATATATAGAACTACAGCTGATGGTATCCCATTATCACCTGTCTAAGAAAAAAAAAAACGAAAAGCCTGGGAAAAAACAAAACTAAGGCAAACAGGGAACTACAGCCAATTTCTCAGTTTCCGTTCCTTGTCTGTCTGTCTGTATGTCTCTTTCTTTCGTTCGTTCTCTTATCTATTAGCATTTCTACCTGTTCCGTTGTTTTCGAGGAGTTTGCATGTACACCCCACAAAATCTACTTAAATGCTTTGAGTTTCTTTGGAAAAGTTATAAAAAAAAAGTTAAGAACAGATGTACAAATTTATTATTTCTCATTAAAATCCAAATAAGCAAATGTCTGTTTAGTTTAGCCAAATAAAAAGAAAGTCATTAAAGCAAAATAAAAAACACACTCATTAATTATATAAAGGTCTCTTAAAATATCATTCAATGTAGTTTCTATTTATTTATGTTAATTTATTTTAATTTTTTTTAGCAAATATATTGTAGTTTTACCTTCATATTCACTGATTTTTACTCTTTATTATTATTTAAAAAAAAAAAATTATGAATTTTAATTATGATCTTTGTTCATTTTAAATTAACTTGGCCTTGGTTAAAAAACAATAACCTCCTCCATTAATTAATCATTGACTTTTTAAGCACACACACAAATTCATCTAACTATTCTTAATTTTTACATGGTTTTACATTAATCATTTGGTTGTGTTTTTTTTATCGTTGTTAGTTCATAAACATGATTTTGGTGATAACTAAGCAAAAGCAAATAGCAATAGCAACCTTTTCTTTTTGTAAACACACAAATGATAAAAAAAAAACATTGTACAAATCAAACAGGTTTTGAGAGACACAAAAAGAGAGAAGTTAATAAATACTAAAATGACTAAATATGCAGATAATAGAAATCGAATCGAGTTGTTAATGAATAGAAAAATATATAAATTCCTTTAATAAAAAAAATAAATGTTAGCAAGTATTACAAAGATCAACATAATATGAATTAAATCTAAATTTAGCTATTGTATTTCTATGGTAATTCTGTTAATTGCTTAAATGAATTCTCTGTTTCAAAGGCCTTGGATTAAATGAGTTATAATCTGGTCCCTCTGGGTTTTAATTAACACCTTTAAACACCTTGAAGTGAAATTCAATCAATGTAAACTTTCCTTTGCCGAACCATCACGATGATTTACAAAGATTTTTAATTATATTCCCCTAGAAATGAACACATGTCTCATTTAATTAATCAGAAAAACCAAACATATTTGTTTAAATTAGAGAAAAAATTTAAAAGCAAGTCTAATCAAATTTCCTAAGAAACAATCTTATTATTAATAGAGTTGAGTTCTTAAAAATTAAAATAACTAAGGAAAATTAATATATCTTCTTTGATAATTTATTTCCTTCCCAAAAATATTTTAAGATAAGCTCAATTATAACAACCTTCAAATAGGAACATTAATACAAAATAATATTACCTTATAAAAGGCTATAAGTAGCCACTTTGTTTTGGATTTAAAAAAATATATATATAGGCTCTTTTTTCCTTTTATGTAAAATCCCATATAATTCTTACAAATAAATTCACAATTCACAAATTGTTTCTTTAGTATTAAATGCATATAATCTTATTGTTTTTACTGTATATACAATTACAACTTAATGTTTATATTCTACTAGTTGTCAAAAATTGGCTTTTCTAAATAAATACATTTTTTCAAAGCACTTGGAATCAATTTGCAGGTGAATACAAAGAAAATCTGGCTTGCCAGCTAAAAAAATTAATGTTTTTTCAATAGAATTCCATAGAAAACATCTGGGCGATTATTTTAGCATTCAAGTCAGGCGACCCTTTTTTATAGGTACCCATTAATTTTAATATTATCATTTTGTAAATATTGTACAATAGTTAAAATTAAATAAATAAATAAAATATTATAATTGAAATTAAAAGGAATACTTAGTATAAATAAATAATAATTTAAAAACTCTTTCTTTTTGTTGGGTGTCACCTGAAAAATTTCCTACTCTTCTTCCATAAACTCTTCCTTTTTGTCGGGTGGATGGGATGATTTTTGCCTGTGGTTGTTGGCGTTGGCAGAGAATCGTGACAAAGCAAATGGCAATAAGAGTTGCTTCGTTTTGTTGTTGTTGTTTTTTTTCACTTTTCCACTTGTCGTTGTTTCTTTGTGTGTGCCTGTGTGTGTGTGTGTTCTTGTGCCAGCATAAGGTGTGCCCACCTGCTGTATGTCAAGGTCATTTATGAGACATTCTAGTGCCAATAACTGACAATTCCACAACCTTTTACCTTTTTCGCTGCACCTACACACACACACACACACACATAAATATGATGTGCCCCTGCTGTGTGTGTTTGGTTGGTTGCTGCTGGCCAGCTGTTAATATTATTCGTGACATCGTTTCTCATTCTCATTCTCTCTCTCTCTCTCTCTCTCTCTTTGTCTTTTTGCATGTCTTTTTGTCATAATTGTTTTTGTTGGTTCTTTAAGCATTTTAGAAATTAGTTTTTAGGCCATTTGGCCATTTCTTGGCACGTTGCGTAAAACAACAACAAAAGCAAAAAAAAAAAGCGTTAAAGGAAGAGAAATCGTTAACAGAAATATATAAAAAATAAAAACAAAAACCTAACCAGTCCAAAACCAAATCCAAAATTAAAACCTGGTCGAAACGACATGGAAGCTTTCATTGATGGCGTCATTTGGCACCAATTAAAAGTGGCCAAGATTTTTTGCTTCCTTCCTACTTCAATCTCTGAGAGAAAGAGACCGGCAGAGAGAGAGAGAAAGAAAAGTTCAATGAGCTCGGAAAAACTTGAAACTTGTCTAAAATTGAGATTAAAAGTTGGCTTAAACACTTTATGGGCTTTGAAAGGGGGTGAAAAATGGGTGTGGTTGTCTACATAGAAAGTGAAACATCAACAACAACAACTCTCTTGTTTTTTTTTTTATTTATTTATTTATTTATTTTCTAATTTCAAGTATCGCTTCATCGTCGTCAAATGTCTCAAATGTTGCTTAACAACTTTCTATGAAAAAATTTACTTTTTCCTCACTTTAAGTGCTGGAAACTTGGACTCCCCGTCTGTCTGTCTGTCTCTCTGGCCAGGCCTATATCAACTTACCAAAATCTCCAAGTCCAAGTGACTGACTGAGACTTTTTAGCAAAATCGAACCTCGGACTTTGTCAATGGATTAACACGTTGCTGTTGCTGTTGTTGTTAGCTTTTCATTTCACAAACAAAAAGGAAAATTAACAAAAAAAAAAAAATAAAAAATAAATAAACCAAACCAGTTAACAACAGGCACAATTACTTCAAATAAAAAATAAACACTCCATAGTAAAAAGAAAATAATATTAGGTATTCTGAATTATTTGATTGATTTCTCATTTTATTTATGTGAAATCAAATTGAAACGTTGGAAAAACTTTAATAAAAAATTAAATTAAATATTAATAAGAAAAGCAATTAAGTTGTTAACCAAGAGATTCTTTAATTTAAAATTAAGTTTATCTTAAATTTTCTATAACTTTTTTTGATTATTTTAATTCAAAAAATTCATCTTAATTGAAGGATTATTAATTATTTATTTATGTGCTTCTTAAGACTACAATCAATGAAATAGTTTACCAAGAAAGACTCAAATTTGATAATATAACATAATGATCATAATTTCTATTATATAAAAAATGATTATTTTTATTTTTAATTCGGTTATATCTTAAGATCTCTTTAGGATCTCAACTATGTCATTCATTTTTGTAGATTTTCATTGCACATGTTTTAAGTTGATCCAAAAATACAAAATGAAATAATGCAGCTAATTTTTAATTTTAATTACACAAAACATTAATTTTCTTGATTTATTTTATTATTTAATACTTACCAATTAATTAATTTCTATATCCGTTAAAGTGAAAATGTAAAAAAAAGCTTTATTTTTTTATGTTTATTTATTTGTCTAAATATTTAGTGCAAATATATGTAAGCTATTATTATTTTTTTTATTTCTTTTTTTCTATAAATGATTTGACAAAAAATCAAATTGAAATAATAAAATGCGGCAGACCCGGTTTATTACATGATGCGAAATTTTGAAGTTATGCTATAATTCTGCTCATTGTTGTTGGATTTTGGTTGTTATACTTTTATTTTTTTTATTGTCGGTTCGACCGACTTTTTTTTTTTGTCAGTCAGTTGATGGTGTTCATTTGTTGTCGTTGATTTTGTTTGTTTACTTTTTGTTGTTGTTGATTTTAAAACGTTTCGCATATTTCCCATAAACCTAATTAAATGCGTTGTTGCTGTTGTTGTTGTTGCTGCAGTTGTTTGCTAGATTTTACGCAACTATTTTTGTAAGTTTGCGTGATTACAAAAAAAAAAAAAAAAAAAACACACACAGACAGAAAGAGCAGACAGAGGAGGAGGAGGAGGCCTGAGGGGAACATTTATGCATTTAGGTTGCCCCACCCAAAAAAAAAAAAAAATAAATAAAAACCCAAAGAAAAGAAAGAAAAATAAGTCGGCCAACATTGTTCGCTGGTCTCCATCCACCCACACACACACACACACACACCGTGGAACTGTGTGTGTGCAACTGTCTCCTCCTCATCGTTCCCAATCTCAATCCAATTGCGGAAGTAGCTGCTCAGGTTTTTTATTTTTTTTTTTTATTTTGTTATTTTTGGGGAGCCCTTTTTTTTTTTTATTTTCATGTCGCCCACACACCAAAAAAAATAAAAGCCCAAATTTAATCTTAATTCTTCATGACGCATCAAAAAACATCTACAAAAAAAAAACTCTATAATAAATTATCTTAAATTACTTTTAATTAGCAATGTCGTTTTTTTCCCTTATGTTGTTGCTGTTTCATTTTGTTACTTGGCCTTTAATAATTCAATTTACGCTGTGGTTCTTCTTTTTTGTACTCAAAAACTTTAAAAATTGTTACTTACAAACACAATCCACTTTTAAATACTCTTTTTTTTCATCATCATTAAGTATTGATTTATATATTTATTGTTTATTATTTTAATCTTATTCCTAGTACATCAAGCTTAAAACTTGCTCATTAATGAAAGTACTCGTCAAGAAGACATGAAAGTAAATAGACAATTGATTATGAAAACATTGGATTGACTTAATTCAGTTTACTTTCAAAATTTATGATTTTGATCCTATGCATATATTTTATGTTTATTGTTTACCTACCTATTATTAATTAGGTACTAACTAAGCTTAACACTCTGAATTTTATTAAAATTCATTGAAATCTATTTTAAAAATAGAAAATAAAATGCAATAATTTTGAATTTTTTATATGTTATTGCTAATATCTCAAACCAAACAAAAAAAATATTTAGAGATTAATATAAGTCCCGTTAACTTTTGATTTATGTAGTCGAATTTGAAATTAAAGTTTGGGTGGCGGGGTACGCCTACAGGCTGCTGTAGTCATCCGATTGAGCTGATATTTTCACACAATATTCTAAACACTTGCCGATATTACCTGAACTATGATCTTTTAAAAATTTTAATAATTACTATTGTTTTTTTTAAATTTACGACAAAAAAAATTGCGAATTCTGAATTTTTTTTTTTGGAAATTCGCCATTTTTTGAATTTTGCAGCTACAAAAAATATCCTAGTTCGGGTAATAGCGCCAAGCTTCCTTAATAAAAAACAATTAATTTTCAATTCGGATGACTACAGCAGCCTGTAGGCGTACCCCGCCACCCATGCCTTTTTTTTTTCTTAGTTTCAATTTTGATTACATAAATCAATGACTAACGGTACTCGAATTAATCCAAAGTTATTTTTTTTGTATTGTTTAAGATGTTAGCTAAAATATACAAAATTCAAGACAATTGCATTTCATTTTCTATTTTTAAAATTTGTTTAAAATAGCCCCTATAGATGGCGTTATTTACATGGCACTAGTACTTTAAACGGTGGAACATTGAGGTAATTAAGCCGCTTTTTTGCTTTACTATTTTTCAAGTAATATCCAACATAATTTCCAAAATTTCCAACAATCAATTCGGTTGAAATTCGCTACCCAGGAGCTTTATGGGTCAATCAACCCGATAGTGAAGTTAGATTTTTGAACTATATCAATTGCGAAAGAAATTGGGAAAAAAGTTGGTGTACATATTTATGTAAAATTGTACAGAAACATTACCGAAAAATGTAAGCTTACATAAATGTATTGATTTTGAGAAATGGTGTAAAACTTCTTCGCCATATCGAATTTATAGATTCTAACTTCGGAAATGTGTTCAGCGATCTAAAAAACCCCCAAGTAATGAAAGTAGATAAAAATTAGTTAAAAAAATAATTAGAGTGGGCGGCAAAGCAAGGCTTAGAGGGCCCCCCCAAACAAAACACAAAATACTCTTTTTAAGTAGTCTAGAATATTAATTGGATATGAGCCATTCAATTTGTTACTCGAATAATTCTCTCAAATAAATGACAAGCTTAGAAATAATGAAATAAATTATTATAATTAAATAATCAGTTTATAAAATCTTATTTACCATTACGCTTAGACTCGATATATTTAGAAAACCGAAGCACTTTAATGAATTAAATTTATTTCAATGAATATTCTTTTTTTTTTTTTTAAAAGCTTTATATTTCATTTAAATTTTGATTAGTCATAACGAACCGAATCAGTCAAAAATTATATGATTGAGGTCGTTCAAAATGCAACTTTCAAAGATCTGAGACCATTTTTCTCTATTCCCCAACCCCTTTCTAAATGTTACGTGAAAACCAACTGATTTATACATGAAAATCAATAATAATAATAAATTTAAAAAAAAAAACGAATTCCCCTTAAAACATAAATGAATAGAGTCCGGAACTTGGGTGATTTAAATTAACTAGTTTTCTATTAAAATAAAATAATACGTCCCATTCACCGAAAGGATTCTCCTGAATTGCTTTATAATTGGTTCCTCCAGGTCCGATTTGAAAAATTTGCCGCCCCTAGGCAGTTGCAAGATAAAAAAGGAGAGTATCTAAAATGTGTCATAAAATTCAATTTATTTCTAGAGAAGAGTCTTGCAATTTCTATGTGCGTAGGTGTTAAATAGAACAGAGAAGAATTATGCCAGTCAGCCAAACCTTTTTTTTTTATTTGTACACATCCTCAACGGAAGTCAAATTGCTGGTAATTTGGTCACCAGAAAATCAGTGGCTTAATCAACAGTGGGGTAATCGTTGCCAATGGTTCTAACCAACAACCAATCAGCTCAGTCCAGCCCATCCGAGCCAACATAAAAACCGCCAAGTTCACATGGCCAAAGCGAGTTGCTTCTGCAAAGCTTGGCAAAAAAGAAAACCGCTGACAAAGTGCATTGAACTCCGTTAGCAGTGAGAAATTCTTATGCAAAAAAAAATATATGTACATATAAAAAGTAACTACAACAACAACAAACAGCCAAGTCAACTACACACACACACACACAAAATGAACATTTCAAAATTAACGCAGCAGCAAAAGCGCCGCAAACTTGCTGAGAAGAGCAGCGTGGCAAAAATTACAACAAACTTTGTTCTTGTTTTTGTTGTTGTTGTTGGTCTTTTTCAGAATTTCTTACAATAATTTTTATGTTAAATGACATATAAAGGGAAGGCCAACAACAACAACAACAACTTAAATATGTGTAATAAGTTGAAAATAATTTAATAGAAACATTTAAGCATTTTGAAAGAAAGAAAGCATTGGAAATTAAGTGGGTAATTAATGAAAATTTTAACCAACAATTTGGTTGATCTTTGAATGCTCTTTTATCGGAACAAAAGAAGACATTAAAAATTCTTGAAAAAATAGAAGAAATAAATAATATAATTCTTTCAAAGAATTTATCGAAGTTTTCCTTTAAATTCGAAGATCAGAATTGGATCAGGTTCAGGCTTTCTTTAATTCTTCAAATAACATGACGGACTTTTGGAAGTATGCAAATCCATTTTAGTAGAACAATTCTGAATTTATTTAATATTTTAAATACAATTTAGGACCTAATTTGAATTTTTATGACTAATTTCAACAATTGAAAATATAAAATAAAAGTAATAAAAACAGGCGGATTTTTGGAAGTATACAAAGCCATTTTAGTAGGATAATTCTGAATTTAAAATCTAATATTTAATATACAATAATATAATTTGGGAACCAATTTAAATTTTTCTGAGTAATTGCAACAATTGAAAATTATTATTGTCTTTATTCAGATGACGGAATTTTGGGAAATACGAGTAGGATAATTCTGAATTTACAATCTGATTTTTAATATGTCATTTAAGTTCTAATTTGAGAATCATTATTTTCATTTAATAATTTTGACTCATTGTCAGTTTTAAATTTAAGCAAAAAGTTCCTTAAGAGCAATTATAATAATACTAATAATCTCGATTTGTTTTTATTCGTCACAATTATTATTAGAGAGAGTATTTAATATTTGACGTATGTAATCTCTGTGGCTCTGTGTGTATAATTTAAAAAAATATGATTTATGGTTAAGGGGAAAGGAAGATGATATGGAAAGAGTATTGGATCATTAAAGGGGTCGGTTGGTTAATATGAAAGACCAACCGACCGACATCTCATCATCATCATCATCTCGATGTACTTACATAAAATTAAAACAGTTTTTCTTACAAGTCTATTTTTATTTCTCCGACTCTTTTTTTTTTTTAACATTATTATCTCATAGTTATAAGAAAGAGAAAGAGAGAGAGAGAGATTCAGAAAAATAAAAAAGAAGTTGAAAAATTCACAGCAACAATAATTTTGCCAGTCAAGCACGCAATAATTCAAGTGCTTGGATGATGGAGAAGAAGAGAGGAGGAGAGAAGAGAGGAGTGGAGGGCGAAAGGGGAATAAAGTAAATAGGAGAAGAAGAAGAAGAACCAATTGTTGGATCATAGGGGCGGGCGTACAGTTAGTTCAACTTGGTTGGTTTATTGTTGTTGTTGTTGCTTCTTTTTGGTTGCCGCTGCTGCTGCTATTATTATTATTATTGCTATTGTTATTGCAGTTCTTGTTGTTGTTGTTGTTGCAATTCTAATGCATACAATTTTCACATTAGAAACGGCACGCACATCAAAGTTGGCACACAATCATTGCATTTTAATTTATGTGTGTGTGTGTGTAAGTGTTTTTTACTTATTAGCAACACGCATGCGCAAATCTGTCCAGGGTATTTTATTATCGAGAGGTTCAAATTGAGGTTAGTTGTGTCAGTTGAAAATTCAAATGAAAAATAAACCAACAGCTGCAAAGTATGCAACAGTTTGCCTGCACTTTCCAAAATTCACCACAAGAGTGCGCCAAAACAAAACAATAAAAAAAACAAGAGATGGCGCCACAGGTATCAAAATTCAAATTAAAAATGTGGTAGCCAATTAGAAATTATTAAAATGTAATTTGTTTTGGCAAAAATTAAATATTTAATATTTAAATTTAATTTCTAATGTTAAAAAAAAGTTTGGTTTGACTATTGAATATTTTATTTGCAAATAAAAGCATTTTTTCTTAGATAATTTACCAGATTTTGATAATTAATTTATTCGTTTTTTCTCGTTTTTTTTTACAGAAACAGAAGGCGAACTTACTCGTCTAATTAAAACATTGCCCTGGGGTCCACTTTATTGTGTATTGCAACAGGATGATCAAACATTTACTGCTTATTGCAGTGAGGAAATTTCGGTGGGTCTTAAACAAAAATTCAAATAAATATTAAATTTTAGGCTAAAATATTCTAACCACACCAAAATGTATTTCTTTGTGCAATAATTGTGTAATTGTAATTTTTTATTCCCCACTTTTTTTGAAACACGCCACTAACAAATTCTAATAGATATTTCCGGCTACGCCTAAAAAGGAGGTAATTCATTTTTTTGGCCAAAACTGTAGAAAATGTTGATGAATTTTTAATGATTTTTTAAGTTATTCTTTTTGGATTAATTTTTTTTTTTAATGTATCTGCTAATTTATTTAGTTTTGATCTTTTTTTTTATTGTTGTTTCATAGCTGGGCGATGTGAGCTTTGAGGACATACCAAGAGTGCGCCTGGATCGTGTGCGTCGTCCTGCCAAAGCCTTGTGGGATGGCCCACCCACATTGGCCGAGGAGAACGAGGACTCGGACACTTGTGGCAATGGCAGCAACAACAACAACAATTTCAATGGCCTGACTGACATTGTCCTAAACACAACGCTCTACAATGACTTGGGTAAGTTATCAAAATATTAAGTAATCAGCTCTTGATGACCCGGTCAGGTTTGGGTCATTTTTTATTTGTTATTTAGTTTTTTGTGTGTGTGCAACACTTTTTTTTTTTGGCCCCTGTGTTCATAGCTGCCAATAGTTTTTCCTCAGCTTTTTTTTTTAGCAGGTGTCTGTTATTGTTGTTGTTGCTGTTTATGAAAAGCCACTCAGGAAATTTGTTTTTTTTTGTTTGTTTCGTCGTCACGCATGCCAGCGCATTGGGCACGTCGGGGCAAGAAAGGGAACAAAACACAACAACACAACACAGCAATAATAATACAATATATATGTACATATAATATTTATCCACCCAACAAAATAAACAAAAACAATTTGAGGAAACGAAGATAAACAAATAAGACAATCCTTTCTAAGAACGCAAATATTCTATTCATAAAAATAATAGGATTAATTGAATTTAATAAAGCTTAAATTACTAAAATCTAAAAACGCTCAGCTCTATTTTAGTAATGAAGGAACTCCCTAATCATTTATCATTTTATAACAAATTATCTAAAAGGAACTTTATTATAATCTTAGCTTTTAGTCTTATCCTTTCCAGTTAAAGAATCTGTTTCAAGTTAAAATAATATAAGTCCATACGAATTTAAAAAAAGGAATATTAATTTATAATTAATGTTAAATTATATTAAAAATAAAACAGAATCTATTAAGGGGTTAGTCTACTGTGGCTATATCCGATGTTCTAGATTTGTTTTCTAACAAATTATAACTCGTACATTAAATTAAATTAAACCATCATCTTTATTATATATTAAAGCCAAAAATTGCAGTCGCGGCGGTCCTTTAAGGAGTGCTACGGCGGCAATTTTTAATATTTTGACTTCACATTTTTTTTAAATACTTCAATGTATAATAATGGCTTAACTTAATTTAATGTTCAAATTATACTTTGTTAAAAAAAGAAAGCCGAGACATTGACATATTTTTTACCTAGGCACATTAGACATTAATTGGCATTTTAAAATTATTAGAAACCAGCTGAAATTATCCTTTATAAATGAATAAAGAAAAAAAGTTCTTATATAATAACAAAAAGTTTAAATCTCTAAAATAGATTTTGATTCAAGCCAAAGGCTCAAGATGTTTTGTAATATTTTAAAATTAAAAATATATATAGTAATAATAATAAATTTTGGTTTATAAAATAATAATATTCTAACTAAAATCAAATTAAATCAGAATGAATCCTACTAAATGAAATTAAAATTAAACCTATCTATTGTAGTTAAATTCAAGCTTTAAGCTTAAGCTTTAAAATCATGGGGATATTTTTGAAAATAAGTTAAATTCAATTTTAAGAAATGATTGAAAAACAATTTAAATATATAATATTTTAATCTCTGTATGCAAAAATATATTTAGAGATTAAGTTTGTTAGTTTTCAACGACGTAATTAATTTATTGAGCCCCCGCCAACGAAACTGAATTCTAATGTTTTGTGGGATGGGCACAGAGATTAATTTTTCATATACACAGAGTATCAAGCAGGCAGGCAGGCAGGCAGCAGCAGGTGAAGTAAAACTTACACACGCATGACGGACGGCCTCTCTGATATGCATACGAGTGAATAAGCAAGTGAAGAGAGTGAAGTGAATTTAAGTGTGTGTGTGTGTTGGTATGTGGGTAAAAAATACAAGTGTAGTCACCCACCCCTCGCTTAATTTTTGGTTCTCTCTCCCTCTCTCTCGGTTTTGTCTGTCTCCTTTAGCCAGTTTATTAGGGTGGTTGGCAATTTATTTTTTAGCTGCCTGCGTCTGTCAAGCAAAAATTGCTCATGTGATTTTTGTTGTGCGTGTCTGATTTTTTATTGTTTTTAGTTATTTTTGTTTTGTTGTTATTACCGTGATTACTGTTTAACTGATCGTTGTTTTTGTTATTATTACATCTGTATTGCATTGTTGTTGTTGGCTGATCATCAAGGCTGCTGCTGTTGCTGTTGCTTCTGGCCTAAACCAAAACTAAATACTCACTCAAGCAGAGCCCAAGTAGATAAAATTCAGTGCTACTAACCGAATAAATCGAGTCGATTTATCCCCTTATAATTAAGATCAGAAGATCTTCCAAGTTGAAAGCAATTAGACAAATAGAGTGATTTTTTTTATCAACATTACTCATACGATTAGTTGAACCTTTTTAAATTCAATATAAAAAAAAATCAAAATGATAATCGCCATTAAACAACAACAAAAGCAACAAAAACGATTTACAGATGGCAGGGCGAATTTTCAAAAAAAAAAAAAAAAAAAAACAAAAAGAGCAAAGAAAAATACAGTTGCAATCCGCAACGCTTGGCTGAGTCGAATGCAACTTCTGTGTTCCATTTACCAAAACGTTTCATCAATGAACTTTACATGACAACGACGGCGACAACGACGACGTTGTTGCGAGAGTAAACAAGAGGGCAGTTGCAAAACTATCGAACCAAAAACACAAAAAGTGCACAGACTAACCGGCCAACTAACGAAGCAACCCAACCAAGCGTCATCGTCGTCGTCTCTTTGACCTTTCCATGCATTCGGGACGATGAGACAAGCGCCGCCACTACTAAAACAACTGACATGGACGACGGCAACACTAACAACAACTGTATGTGTCTGGGGTACTCCGTTTCCGTTTCGTTCCATTTCAGTTCGCTCACTGCTGCCAATACTGCTGCTACTTGCTTGTCTTGGCTCTTTCTCAATGGTCTCTGCGCCTCTTTTGTGTGTCTCTGCTTTGTGCTTCTGTCTCTCTGTTTTGGGGGGAGTCGGCCGGCCCAGGGCCCAAAGTCTCTGACACTTGGCGCTGCTGCTGCTGCTGCGTTTATTCAGTCCACTTTAAGCTTCCGGCGCAGGCGGTTCGGTCGGTCGGTTTTTTTTCGAATCGGTACGGTAAACCGTTGTTTATTGTTATTGTTGTTTTTTTTTTTATTGTTATTTCAGTTGTTGTTGGTTGTCTATGCCTGGCAGGCGAGGGGAGTTTAATAACAACAACAACTAGAAATTAACGCATTATTCATGTTTTGTGCGTGTGTTTTATTTTTTTTTTTTGGTTAATCTCTCAAAGTTATTTTTTTTTTGAAAGTGTTTAAATTAAAATCAACAATTTTTGCTACATTTTTTGAATGTGTTGAATTTTGTTTTAAAAATTTTTCGAAAAACAAAAATACAAAAATAATAAAAACTATGTGTGTGCGAATTGAACGTTGTTGTTGTTGTTGCTGTTGTTGGTGGCCATCTAAAAATAGGACCAAACAAAAATCGTGTAGAACAAACAACGCACAAAAAATCAAAAAAACTCAAACTAAAATCTTACACACACACACAAACACACAGACATAAATCTATGTACAACGAGACTATAAATTTTTGCAAATACGAAAAAAAAAAAAGAAGAATTTTTAGCCTGTTGCCACTAAAAACAAGAAGAATTTTCAAATTCAAATTAAATCTGAAACCGCCAACAACAACAACAAGAAAAACAAAACGCGCAAAAACAAAAGGCAACAACAACAACTAGAAAATTCAAACTAAATTAGGGAAATGAGCGCTTGACACCAATTGAGAAAAAGAAAGAGCCCAACAACCACAAGAACAACAAAAGACAATATTTAAAATGGTCAAAAACGTATTTAACTGCCACCCCCTCGAGGAATTAGCGGTTTAGTGACTTGGTTTTTTGTTTACGGTTCTTTTTTTTTTAATCATATCCGGATTAAAAAAAAAGAAATTTGGGACAACAACCACAGCAATCAAATAAGTGTAATTACTTTGAAGCAGTTCACAGCTGAGCAGCAAGCAGTTCACGCACCTCACTTATTATTATTATTATTGTTCTTCTTCTTCTTCTTTATATAGGTATTCTTTTTCTATAGTGCAATCAGAATTTCTCTCTTCGTCTTCTTCTTCTTCATTTGATTCTTTTAGGCTAGGGTTAATGAGTACACTCCACGTACAAAAACGTGTGCAAAAGAGCAAAAAACAAAAACAAAAAAAAGATAATTTTAAAATATGATATACTCTTTTTTTTTAAATTTAAATGTTTTGGCATAAGAAATTTGAAATACTTTGATTATTTTATACTATATACTCTTTTTTTTATAGTAAAAAAAAAATTCTTAAAACTTTCTTGACTTGTAGAAAAAAATTAATTAATTCATATTTAGTTTTGAATATTTTTCTGTTTCATTTTTTAAATTTTTTTGATGCTATTTTAATAGTTTGATTTACTTCTAATTTTACAATAATTCGAAACTTTATTTACAAATCCAAACTGTTTCATTTGAAATATAATTAGATTTCTCAATAAATCAGAAGATTTTCTTTATTTAATCTAGAAAGTTCTTATCAAAACTGGAAATTTGATCTCTAAAATCAAAGTTTTTCCTAGGAATGAAACCAATTCAAATAAAGTTTCAATTTCGTTACTCAATTTTTGTCATTTGATTTGATTTCAAGAAAACTGCAATATATAAATTTATTTGGAAATGCATTTAATATTTGATAGGTAGAAAGTATTTATTTATTTTATTAAGGCACAATTAAAATTAATTTTGAGTTATTTACAATTTGAGTAATTAGCCAGAGCAACTGTTTAAATACATTTTTATTTATATAAGTAATATTGGAAATAGGCAAAATATTGCTCAGTTTTTCTGCGTATAAAGTTGATTAAATTTAAAACAAAAAAAAGAGTATTTTAATACCTGGTAACTGCTTAAAAATATTTCCATCTTCTTCTGCTGCGTTTTTTTAAATTTTTATGTCATGTCATTTGCGTGTGTGTGTGTGTGTGTGTTTCTCTTTAGTTCTATTCTTTTTGCAGTTGTTCTTCTTTGGATTTTTAACGGTTTTTCAGTCTATAGTTTTTTTCTTTTAGTTTTGTTGTTTTTTTTTGTCGGCTTATGCAAATCACCACCTGGAAGCCTAAGCCAGGTTTTCATGGCTTAAAGTCGCTTTGGACGCTGACAATGGTTTTTTTTCTGTTTTTTTGGTCTGTGTGTGTGTAACAGTAATTTTAAATCCACCCAGTTTTTTGTGTTTTTTTTTTTTTTTGGCTAAGCAGAAACGAAAGGCGCATAAAAACGCATTAAGAAAAGTAAAAAAAAAAACAAAAATAAAGCAAATGCAGCCAATTGACACCAATTAAATTAATTTGATGCACATGACCCACATTTTATTTTTATTATGCACAACAATTGCAGCTGCAACAATAACAACAACAACAACTATGGCAAAATTGGTGAAAATGAAAAATATATAAATAAAAAAAACGCATTGCTGCATTTGATTTATAATTTGAGTTGTTTCCCCCCTTAAACCGCTGCTTGAGTTGTTGTTGTTGTTAGAAACTTTCCATTTTTTTTTTCTTCTTCTTTCTATTATTATTATTTTTATATTTTTATTATTGACACAGACAGACACACACACACATAATGACAGCTTGCTGGTTGCTGTTGTTGAATTTCGCATAAATAATTGAAATGTTTTTTTGTTTTGTTCGCCCCCACAAATCTCCCAGACAATGGAGAAAAAAAAACAGAGTTTCAACTTCTCCCATCAAAACATCAAAAATGTTTTTCTCTTTTTATTTTCTACTCTCAAATAGATCACTTTTTATTATTTATTATTCATTGTTGTTGTAGGTGAAATTGTTAACAGTGGAAATGATTTGTTGTTGTTGTCGTCTCATTGTTGCTGCTGTTAATTATTTATGCACAAATAGTTTAAAGGCAAATTAAAATGCAATCGAATAATGTTTTGAAGAGAGTTTTTTTTTTTTTGCTTTTGCCGGATTTGATTTGCCAATTTGGTGTTAACATTTCCGTTACTTTGAAGTTGCTGTAGTTGTTGTTGTTGTTGTTGCTGTGATTGCAATTGAATAATTTCAGGCAGCAGCAGCAATAACAACAATTAGCAAAACGCCAGACAACAAAAAGTAAAATAAAAAAAAAACAAAACGCCTCAGTATAATTCATGTGTCATAAATACAAATATCTCTTTCTCTCTCTCTCTCTCTCTCTATCTCTCTCCCTCTCTGTGTATATGTAAAATTGTCATTCGCACTTTGTCTGAGCCAAGTGAATGAGATGTCGTCATTTGTGGCAATATTCGAGGAGGAGAAGACTATGAAAATTATTTCCACTACCAAATTGAGGCAATTGCTTTTGCTTTTGTTGTTGTTGTTTTGTTTTATATAACAGATGCTTAACAGCTGCCATGAAGCGGGATCACCAGTAACCAGAGCCAATGGGGGCGGTGGCGGGTTAAGCGGGCTTCAAGGGGTTAAAACACATAAAAACCCAGCATTTAAAATTGTTTACAACTTTGTTTTTTTTTTTTTTTTAACATGGCCCACATAAGAATTAAACGAGCTTAAATTGCAATCTAAAAATATTATAAATAAAATAAAAATTGAAAAAATATCATTTTAGGGATTTACTTTCTAATCAATTTTCAATGTTTCATTCTAATTGGTTTACTCATATTATTTATTATTATTATTATTACCTTACATGTAATTTAATTTAATCCCTAGAACAATTGAATAATTCTTATTTTGGATTATATTAGATTTATACTTGTTATTCTCATAATTCTTCAAAGTTTCTTTTTTATATCAATCCTAAGACGCTTAAATGCTTTTTTTCAAAGTCTCTAAAATTATAGATTATAGAACTTTATTTCTTGCCTGCTCAGTAATTGATTTCTCATTCGAAATCTTATCTTATTTTAATTAAAATATCCTTTATGAAACATATAGAAAAGAATCACAAATAACTTTTCTCTCTAGTCTCAATTTCATTTTGTTTCAAACAGAGTTGCTCAAACAGTTTTCGATAAACTGAATTATTTATTGTATTTTGTATTCAAGTCTTTAATATATTTGCTATTGCCCTCATTTTTATATTATGTTATTTGCTTCAAGGCAATTGTTTATGTTGGAAAATACAAAACCAATTCAATCTAATCCCATTTAGCCCATTCTTCATCTTGGCTATATTTTTTGATTTTGAATTTTTTTGGTTGGCTGTGTTGTTTTGCCTGTTTTTTTTTTGACTTGATTTGTTTACATGAATGTTTATCACACCTTGAGATGCGTTTGAAATCATCATCCAAAAATAAAAATTCACTGGCCAAAATGATCAGTGTTGAGCTGTTGCTTTGGATCTCAACTGTTTCTATATACATGCATAAATGTTTTGTATATGTTTGTGTTTGTGTTTGTGTGCGTGCTGGGAAATCAGATAAATTTAGCAAAAGGGAAATAATCGAGTAAACATGCCAGCAACAACTAAAACAACAACAACAACGTCTAACTGGCAAGTTCACACACAAAAACGTATAAAAAAAAATACAAAAACAAAAAGTAGTGCCCAACGAGGCCGCCTCATTATATATAGACCAAAAACACAAACTAAAAGAAAAAAAAAATGAAGAAGCATAAAACGGTTAAATTGCCCTATGTACATGTTTCAACATTTATCTTTATCCCCCGTACCGGACCCGGACCCGGCCCAGTCGCAGTCCCATAGTAAACTCGTAATACTTTATACTTTCTTGGGGGCACTCACTCTTCATGCAAATCATTTTACATAATATGCAACACATGTTGACACGAATACCGAACAACGAACTACTAAAGCAAAAGCGGCAAAAATCGACTACTGCTCTAAGCCAGGCCAACAACTAAAACACAGAGAGAGAAAGAGAGAGAGAGAGAATGATGATGATAATAATAGCAGGCGTTGTTTAATGACTTTGCCATTTGCCAACTTAACTACGAAAACTACAAGACAATTTACCTACTATTTAAGCGTGTGAAAATGCGTAGCGCAAAATTGTCAAACCCACAAAATACTATACAATTAATGGAAAGAAAAGAAAGAGCTGCTTCCTACTACATACAACCACGCAACCAAATTGAAAGAAAGTAGAGCTTAAACCTCTATGAAATCTAACAGCTTTGGTTCCAGTTTCATTTATACAATTTTATTCATTTATTTAGATTCTTCTGATGAATTATGAATTATTTGTTTAGTGACAAGTTTATAAAAAATTAAAGTTCTAAAGAATTATAATTATTAGTATATTTTTAGCTGCTCCTAACGGATATTAGTTTTTTCTATTTAATTGAAATGAATTTTCATCAAATTATTCCAATATTAATTGAAAAGCTTTTAATTTTAAAACTAAAAGCTATTTTAGACCCGCTCTAAATTTTTTTAAATTGATTTTATTATTAAATATGAATTATTTGTTTTTCTCTTTTTTTAAGAGCGGGAAAAATCATGTAAACTAATTTAGCTACAGGATACTCGATGTTTACCTAGGAAATAATATAATAATAATTAGATAACTTGAAAATCAATTTTTAAAATTATTTAGAATAGTTGAGAGTCTAGGGTTTTTTGAAATATCATAATAATTATAGAAATGACCTTTATTGCTATCAATTACATCATATTTTTGGTTGTAACTCCAATTCAATCAAATGTTTTTCTAATACGTGATTTTTTAATTTAATTTTTAGCACGTTTCATTTAAGTAGATGATTTAATTGTATGGTTTTTTGTTTCATCTTTTGACTTTTATATTATTCAATTTTTTAGAGTTGGAAAATAGCCAAGTCAATTAAGATTTTTAGGAAAAATGGCTTAAATCCTTTGGCATTTGCAAATTTCTGTGTGAAAAAATATAATCATCTTTAGTTGATAAAAAGGGATAGGAAAATTATTTTTCATTTTCTCTCTTTCTCTCTCTGTTTTTTAAACCGCAAATATCCGTTCAACGAATAATAATTTACAATAATAACAATAATAATTTCACTTTTTTTCCCTGTTAATTTCAAAAACCACAAAATTTTATATTCTTTGTTTGAATTTATTTTCAAATACTTTTTCCCAGTTCATCATTTTATTTATTTAGGCATATTTACTCGTATATATATTTCATTATTTTTTTTTTTGTTTTAAATTTGGTTTTCTTTTGTTTGTAAATTGACTGACTGCCTGCGTTTTTTTTTTTATTGTTGTTGTTGTTGTTGTTTTTGTTGTCAATTTAATCACCCAGTCAGTCGCAAATAGTCGGTTTGGTTTCAGTTGCCTGAATTGTTGAATGAATCACAAAGGCGACGACAAATGTACTTTTAAATATTCTCTCTTTTTCTCCCCTTTTCAGTTGGAGGCACTTTTTTCATTATTATTATTATTGTTATTATTATTTTTTTTTTTTGCTGTTTGGTTTAGTTTGGTTTGGTTTGGTTTATGTGTGTCGCAATTATCGCCACAATCATCGTGTGGTCCATTTTGATCTCTCAACGTCAATTACACTTCTCTGTGGCTTTAATTTTCAGCCATAATAGAAATCCAAGTTTGATCTGCACTTTTTTTCTTTCCGTTCTAAACATTAAACCCTTGGAAGCCAACGACCTCTGCTCGATGTGGTCGGTTCTGGTCTGACCACTGGACGGACTATGGAGTGTTTTTGTTGCTTATATAACATTTGCCTCCCTGGCATTGCCACTGCCACCGATTCGCTTAGTTGGATCGCTAAAACGGCTTTTGTTCTATGTGTGACAATGTGAGATGAGTCGAATGATGATGACGATGACGATGATGACAATGACGGCGCTTACTTTCCCACGTCTTGGGCCCTAAACAAAAGAATATTGACCAGACTTATAGCAAAGTTTTTTTTTTTTCTTTATTTTTTGCCAAAGTTGCTACTGTTTCTTCCACTACCAAATTATTCATCGTTTTCCACTCTCTTTCCATCTCTTTCTCTCTGTGTGTTGGCCTTTGTGTGGCTTGGCGGCTGTCATTGTTGTAATTTTTTTATTGTTTGCCATTTGGTGGCTGCATTAATCAGCAAAGTTTCCTGCACCTACACTGCACTACACAGCCCAGCCCCACCCTTTTTCCTTTTATTTTGTTCACAATAAAAAGATCCCATCCCATCCGCCCCAATCTGTTTTTTTTTTCGTTTGTCTTTCTGGCCTTTCCTGTCTTTGTTTCTCTTTCTCTCTGTTGCATTTTTGTATTTTTGTTCTCTATGATCTTTTATTTTTTACAACCTTTTTTGTTACACTCTTTATTATAAATTAATTTAAAAGATCGTCCAAAACTCGAGGTATTCTATTATTCTGATTCTGGTCAAATTGTTTTAGCTCTAAAGATCTATGAATGAGCTTGTCCAATTTTTTATACAGAAAAACTAATTTTTTTTAATAATTGTGGTTACTTAAAATTATTTGAAATAGAAACAGGAGATTCTTAAAATATACTTTAACTTTTAAATGATTTCAGCATGGTAGAATTTTCATAAAAAAGTTGGACCTTTAAAATTTATTTCTTTTAAAAAAGAGCATACAATTTGTGTCTATTTTGAAAATGTTTTATTTTAGCCTGTTTATATTATTGGTCGGTCTCTCTGTTTCTGGCCTGGCCATATGTGTGGCAAGTCTTGTCCATATTAACTTGGTTCGTTGTCGGTCTGTCTGGTTGACTGGTTGCCGTTGTTCCGAACTTCCGTTCATATTGCTACTGCTTCTTCTTGTGCGCTATGCGTTTCTCTCTCTCTGTCTGTGTTTCTCTCTGCCTCTCCAAGTCCTGTCAGACGTCAGCTGTGCTTACTGGAGCCCAGAACCAGTAACCTTTGTGTTCTCCGATCGCCCTGTTTTTTTTTGTTTTTTTTTTTTTACAGGTGCGCAGCGTCAGCGTCGCCATGCTTGGCTGCCTTTCGCAGCGCAGCAGTTGGCGACAAATGGCAAACAAAAAAAAAAAATAAAAATCCAAGGCGAGAAGTGAGAACAGCTGCGTGCCATGGTTGTTTTTGTGTGGAGAAAGTGCCGTTCGCACGCACACACACACAAATGAGACTTTTTGAAAATTTATATTTTCATAGTTTTAGTTTTCTTTTTGACTCACACGCAGCACGCAGCGTTAAAAGAAATGAATAATCAAAAAAGTATATATAAAAAATGTGAAAAGAAAACGGCAACAAAAAATGTATGGAAAACTCACGCAACAAAAAGGGGAAACACACCAAAAAACAATGTTAATAAGTGGTTAATGGTGTGTGGTGGGTGCGGTGTCTGTGCAACCCTGAAATGTCAAGAAATGAATTAAGAAAAATTAGCTGGAATGAAATAAAAAAATGGTTATCTCAAATTCCTTGAAAGAATCCTTGGAATCCTTTTAATGTTGACCAAAACTGTTTCTTTAAATATTCATTAATAAAATACGATAATTTTCCCTTTGTCTTTCTAAAAAGGCCATAAAATGTACATTTCCAAAGATCTTTTTAAACACAAAGACTTGTCTAATAAATGGCTTAAAAAATACTCGGAAATCCCTAATCTTTGAATTAAAAAAAATACCTCTACTAATTTGTTTAAAACGAACCCAATATTGTGTTCTTGAAGTTTATATCTAGTCAACTTATATAGAAAAACTAGATAGTGTAATTCAATTTTAATGAGCATTTTATTGAGAACTAAAAATGTATTTCCCAGAAAAAATGGATTTGAAACTCTTTAAAAAAATCTTCAGAAACAAAAAACAAAAGGTTTTGAATTTCTAACTACACATTTATTTCTTGTACTTTAATTGATCACTGCCTAATTAAACTCACTAAAAATCAATTAATTTTTCCAATTGATTCTAATAAGAAAGGCAAGGAATTTAATTCCTTGAAAAATCTTTGGATTTTGAAATTTGAACTTTAGTTAAAAATTCCTTTAATGATCCTAGAAAATACATGTCCATTTAATTGTTTGATTTAGTGTTTGATTAAGCTCACTTAAAAATCGATCGTAAATGAGTATTGATTTAATTGCGTGGGTGTGTGTGTGTGTAAGTGTTTTAGCATTTCCAAATCGTTTCCCAATTAGTTTCATGCCATTCATTCCATGCCATTCCATTCTTTTATGTGCCAAAAGGCAACAAGCGTGAAATTGTACAAGTTAAAAGGAAAAAAACAAAAAAAAAAAACTGAGAAGTTGCGCGTAATAATAAAAAAAAAAATGGAGAAAAATTAGTAAAACATTTTCTAGAGAATTAAGAGTTGGCCAACGTTAATGATTTTGGATAAGGAAGTCAGTCAGTCGGTCGAGGGAGTTGGAGATGGGGCGGGGGTGGCAGCAGCACGCCATGACCATAAATCTTAATTGTAGGCAGGCAAGCGAAACCATTAACCATAAAGAGCCGAGAGAGCTCCGAAGCTCCGAAGTTCCTCAGTCCAGGTTCGGTGGTCGTCGTCGGGTCCAAAGTTTCTCGTGCGTGTCGTTTGACCATTGATTTTTATTATTATTACGAATATTTTTGTTGTTAATCTTAGGCCGTGCAAACGGATTCCAAAAAGAAAAAAAAAAACAGAAAAAACAATCCCAAAGTTTAAACAATGTGAAAAATTGCATACCAAAAATCTAAAAAGAAAAACCTAAAAAAGAACTTAACGCGTCAAAGATCAAAATACCAAAAAACAAAACCAGCAGAAAAAAAATACCAAAATGAATTGTGGCGGCACCTTGCGAGCTACTGAAGATTTACAGTTGCAACAATCGCTCAACAAAGCCAACAACAGCAGCAACAACAACAGCAACAAGCATCTTATGCTTCTGGAATCAAATAATAAAATGCATTCAATGCCCCGCACATCTCAATCCGCGGCCGCCTCACAGTCCTCCAACTCGGCTTCCCTTAGCCGCTCAATGGTTGGGATCATGGGGGATCAGCATCATCATCAGCAGCAGCCACTGCGACGCAGCACAATGCCACGCGGCTTGGCCTCTTGTCTGCGTGGGGAACGGGACGATGCACCCATACCGGTCCATGAGCACTGTGAAGTTCAACAGCTTCAAATGCTCCACCAACAGCAACAGCAACATCAGCAGCAACAACATGAGCAACTTTATCAAGAACAACAACAACAACAACGACCCATGACCATGCCCAGTGTTGGTAATGGTGGGTCTAATTTACATCAGACAGATGAAATTAATGGCAGGAGTAAGTAAATTTTATATAAGAAAGACTAGAAGAAATTTCGAAACTCGTTTATGATAACGATAACTATGGAACTAGGCTGTTCCCTTCTTCCGAACCGTAAAGAACGGAAACATATCTAAAAAAAAATACATAATATTTACATTTCGCATTGATCATTTTTTGCAAATTTCTTTAAGGATCTATGAGGATTTATGACCAATAAATATAGTTCATATTTTTAAGAGCTATAAAATCTTGACAATTTTTTATAGAGTTCTTTAAGGATTCTGATGATCTATGAGGATTTATGTCCAGAAAAATAATTGATATTTTTAAGAGCTATAAAATCTTGACAATTTTTTATAGAGTTCTTTAAGGATTCTGATGATCTATGAGCTTAAGAGCTTAGTTAGTCTTAAATTAATTTAGTGCAAAAAAAGCTTTATTTTTCTGTTACTTACACAAAATACCTTTTATAAAATCTTGGGAATTTTTTGCAAATTTTTTTTAAGCTTTATTTTATGACCAATAAAAAGAGTTCATATAAAATATTCTCTTTAGTTAGTCTTAAATTAATTTAGTAGGTACACAAAAAAGCTTTATTTTTCTGTTACTTAGGTACATGAAATACCTTTTATTACTAATCTGATTTCGAGATTTCCTGGCAGCTTCTGAGTTTAAAATAATAATAACAATTTTTCTCAATTAAAATAAAAAAAAAACAAAACTTAACAAGTCCAATTAAGTCAGTCATTTATGAGCTGAAATTTGAACCAGAACAAAAAAAAAAAACACTTAAAGTTATACTCACATATATTCTCTGAATCACTTGCGAAATGGGGGGAAATTATCAAGTGAATTTTGAAAAATTTCTTTGTTTTATAGTCGTGTCCCACTTTAATTAATTCATTTTCAGATAAGAATGATCAATAGCGGTAATAGTTTTATTTGCAGATGGAGCATCCATCCATCCATTCATCCATCTATCTATAATCAGAGAGAGAAATATACCCCAAATTGAATAATCCAGAGCAGCAGTGGCGCCCACTTGTCGTTGTTGTTCTATTGTAGCTAGTGGAGCGGAGCGTTATTCAAAGTTTCACTGTGTGAAGGCCGTTGAATGAGCATATTCTGTTTCTCTCTTTCTGCCTCCCCCTTATTCAATTGTATCTTTTGCATTCTAGATACTTTTGCATATACTTGTAGTATGTATTGCGCTGAGTTGGCTTTTATTGTCGAGTTGATGGGGTGTCAATGGCGATGGCGATGGCGATGGCGATGGCGTCGGTGTCGCCTCGTTTGGTATTCATATTCATATTTTACACGCAGCTGTCTTTTATTGCATTAATTGAAATGAATTCATAACAAGTTGCCGCTGCTAGTCAACTAGAAGCCAACTATTAAAAAAAAACTGTCATCAGCAGCAATCGCGCCCAGAGCCCAGAGAATAACCAAAGGTCATTTTCGCATTTATATGTAGATGAGTGTTAAATGGCAAATGGCATCCAGTAATATTTCATCTATTAAAGACTATAAAACTATACAGAAAAATACTAAATTTTGGAAATTAATCCAGAGACAGGGCTAAATTGTTCTTAATAGATTAATAAAATATATATATGTATATCACGGCTATATCCCTTCGATTTGATTCAAAAATTAAATAATAATATTGTTTTTTTAATTCTTTTAAGTTGCCAGTTAATTTTTTCATTTTTATCAGCATTAAATTCCTTGATCAGATTATAATATGAATTATATTGTTTTTATATTTTGTGCAGTTAAAAACAAAAATACATATTTAATATTTTTTTGAGTAATTTCAGCCGGGACCTTCAACTCGTTCAAATATTATTTGGGAGTGGAGATTAGTTTTTTTTTTTTTTAATTAAATAACTTGAAAATATTACTTACTGTCAATTCCATACTAATTTGCTTTTAATTTTAGAAGGAAAATATAGGAAATGATTGTAATAAGCAGAATTAAATCAATAATAAATGAATAAATTATCTCAATTGAATTATTATAAAATCAAATTAGAATATAACTTTCAATTCTTAATTATTATTATTATTTTCCATTTGCCTTTTCATTGCCGTTTCTTTTAATAATTTCATATGATTGGGAGTTTCCTAAATTAAAACAGTTTTTCAAATAATTGTTATAATAAAAATTGAAATTTAATTTTTATTTTATTTAATTAGAGATAATTAAATCGACAGATTTCTTATTCCATTTCAAACTGAATATATTTTTATACATTGCACATACAATTGTCATTTTTTTCCATTAAATTTAAAATGTAATTTTTTTCTCTTATTTTATGAGCTCTTATTTAAAATTCTCTTTCTTTCTCTTTTCTATTTGCAGGTGAGTACAAATCAAAGACTCTGCCGCGTATACATTTCGATACGGCGCTAAATGATACGTCATTAAATGAAGGTAACAAACTTGAAAAAAACTAAATAAATAGAATAAATAGTAAGATAAATATGTGCATATATTTTGTATACAGTTCTACTTAAGTGCGATTTAATTAGGCAAAATTTTGCCAGCTTTCATTCGAGGTTGATCTTGTTTATTTGTGGGTGCGGCATTTAAATTGTTATAAGAAAAAAAGAAATATGAGGCAATTGTCCAAAAAATAACAATAAATGTGTCACTGACATTTTGCCAATTCTTTTTTCAACTCTCGTTTTGGGCTGGCTTTCTGGCTGTGGCTCACGCGCGTGGGTGCCTCTCTCATTTGTTTTGTTGTATGTTTCAGATTCCATTTCGTTCCTTGTTAAATTTTATGTGATATACTTTTCTGCGCAAGCGCAAATTTTTACAGGCAACTAAAAATTGCATACTTTTGAGGGCAAATTGAAATATCAACGGTTTTTTCTTTTGAATTTTTGTCTTGCAGTTCACTGTGCTATGCAAATTGGCAGCAATAAATAAAAAAAAAAAATTAAAGTAAGCACCATAAAGAAGTCGCCTACAGTTCCGTATAAGTAGCCAAACGACGCATAAAATACAAAAGTCACGCACTTCCGCAGCAGCAGCAGCAGTTAGAATTTCAGGAGAAAACTACCGTGGCCGACATAATAACGGACGAGGGTGGAGAGAAAGGAAGTGTAGAATAAAGAATAATGTACGCCTCTAATTTGCTTATTATGCTTAGCATGAACGTGTATTTGTTTTTTTGGGAAGTGTGAGTGTACTTAAGTCGTTACCCGCCTGTGTGTATGTGTGTGTGTGTGTGTGTGTTTGTATACCTGCGCTCAATTAGATCAATTACGCGCCATAGAGCGGCAACTTTGCCACTTACGCCCTTTAGCAGTCGCCGCGTCGTCGTCGTCGCTGTGCATGCTCAGTTTCGTTCATTCTCGCATTGTTATTGTTGTTGCTGTTGTTTCATGGGCATACAATTTCTTAGCAGGCAGCAGCAGGGCTGCAGCGCCTCTGCGCTACGCCACACACAGTCGGTCGGGTCGATCGTTTGTGGAAATGGGAAACAAAATAAAACAATGCATAAAAAAGATTTTGAATACAAAGAAATGCAGTTTCCTTGAAAGGTATTTAGGATTAAAATATTTGAAGGATTTGAATTTGGCCTGTCAATCAAATTCTAATCGTTTGGAAATTCATGAAATTTACCTACTCTTATTTGTTGGAATAAATCAAGTTCCTGCAAGAAAATATGCATATTTTTCTATTCGATTTGGGTTTTTAATTAGAAGAGCACTTAATAAAACTACAGTTGAGTTGCGCATTGCCCTGTCAACTTGTTTGCCCTTTCTTTACGCTCTCTCTTTCTCTCTCTCTGTTTGTGCTCTCTCTTTGTTAAAGTCCGATGCGCATGGGCAGCATTGTGACACATTGTCTGTTCAAATTGGCCGCACTGTTGTTGGTTTGCCCGCAACTCGATCATGCTGGCTCACTTGCTCTCCCGTTTGCCAGAGCAAAAATGGCTGTCTGTCTACTTTTTTTGGAAGTCGGCGTGTCTGCTGCTGCTCTGCCTCTGCCTGTCAGTTGTTTGAGAAGCGCGCCCGCGTGCGGTACGTAACGGAGCATCGACGTCGCGTTGTTGTTGTGTGTGTGCATTTTTTTTAGTTTTTTATTTATTTATTTATATATTTTGTTTCTGTGTTTATGGTAAATTGAAACAATTTATTTTGTTTGATTTTTATTGAGAATTTGGAATTGTTTTGCGCCGTCGCAGCAGTTTCAATTGATCTTTCAACTTGTGTGTGTGCTCTCTCTCACTCACACTCTGGATATTTGTTTTGGAATTCAAAACACACTCACACACACCCATACGGGATAAAAAAAAGAAGACATGGAGGAATAAAATATACGATACGCGTGTTTAAAGTTGTAAAGGAAAAACAACAACAACAACTACACAAGAAATATGTCGGCCAATGTTGTTGCCGTTGCTGGCCTGCATCTGCCGTTGTAAAAAGTATACATGTGTGTTGTGCATGTGTGTGTAAATGGTTGAAGAATGCCAATGCATGCAAGCAGCAAACTGAAACTGAAGAAGCTGACTGAGGTTTGGGCTAAGCCGACTTGAGTTGAGAGAAGATGCGACAATGTTGATAAAAAGCAACAGCGTGAAAAACTGTAAAAAAAAAAATAAAATAAGTAATAATAACAAAACACAACGTTGAAAAATTGCAAACGCGGAAATGCACTTGAGCGCATAAACAACAACAACAACAAAATAATAATAAAGTGAAATACAATAATAATAAAGAAAATAAAATGCTTGTCAGCAAATTGCAGTAAGAGACGAAAAGACGACGCGTCACAAACACAAGCAAAGCATTCGACACACACACACACACCTACACACGTACCTGTGGTGGTGACAATGAGCAGCGACGACGCCAAGGAATAACAGAAAACAACGAAAAAAAAAAAAAAAAGAACAAAAAGCAACAACGAAGAAGCGCGCAAAATGTTGCAGTCGGCAGCAGTCGCCAATGCTGATAGAGTTGCCAACACCACTCAGAATACAATTACCGTTATAAATAACGAAACAAACAATAATAACGCCGAAGAGAAATCTCAACGACGACGCTCCACCTTCTATGTGCCTTTGGTCATTGAGGACGACGACGTAGCTGCAGCTGAGCAGCAGCAGCAGAGCATAAGCAGCAGCAGCTGTAACAGTAACAGTAATTCAAATTCCAATTCCAGTCTAAGCAGTAGTCACACAGAGCATCAGCAGCAGCATCAGCCCAAAAACAACAACAACAGCCACAATTTAAAGAAATCAGCCTCTGCCTCGGTGGCCAATAAGGTGAGTGCTTTATTTAATAAAATGTCGCCACCACCACCGCCGCCACCCTGTGGTTTCAATTGGAGCATAAGTGGGGCAGGCAGTGAAACAGGCAATCAGCCATCTGATTCAGATGATGAGGAAGAACAGCAGCAACAACAACAACAACAGTTGCAGAAGCAGCAGCAACAACAACAGCAACAGAAATTGCCTTTAGCCCAAACAAAACGCTATGGAATTGTTTTAAACGTCATCAGTTTAAATGGTGACGACGACAATGATGATGATGATGACGACAACAATGATTTAGTTGTTAATGCTGCCTCTGCCTCTGCCTCTACTTCTGCCTCTGCTGCAACTGATAACAACGAGGATGATGACTCAGAGATAAGCCGTATGCAGACAAATACCTCAACGCCCATTAAATTGATGAAGTCGCGTTCAAGAAATAACATTTTAACCGTACCATTGCCCAGTGTCGAGAGAGGACTAGCCAAAAATACAACAACAGCTTTGATTACCTTGCGTGCCAAATCGAAAACATTGCCTCAAAACTTATCGCCCTCAGTTGCGCTTCAGCAGGCAGCAGCGTTGGATGAAAGCAGCAATAATAGCAGCAGCAGCATTAAACAGCCATTAATTAAAAAGCGTCAACTATTTTCTAGTAATTATAAATTGCAAACTAGCAATTCAACTGCTTCAATTATAACACACACATTTCCACCAAAAAATTTGCCCTTATTTAAATCTACCCCAAAGTTATCAAATGATCCAGCAGCAGTGATTACAACAACAACAACAAGTTCACCATTGTCACCGGCTAAGAAATCATTGAGTTTTATACGACGTGCTCATTCCACTAAATTATCACGCAGTAATTCTTTATTAAAAACAAACCAAAGTGGAACAACAACAACATCGAATTATGGTGACAATTTTGCTGGAATCCACCACAGCATGTTAAGTTCCCAGCATTCCAATCTATCCACCACATCGTCCTCATTTTCTGGCGAAGATGCTGGTAGCAATTGGTGTAAACATTTCTATCTTAAATATGATGTTTGTCCTTTGAGCTTGGATGAATTGAGTGTTTATTTTCAAACGGATGATTGCACTGATTTGATTTGTGAGCGTTTTAAAATTAAGGATTTGACTACAGCAGACAACAACAAAAAGCCCCAACAACAATTGGATAAATCATCGACAGGAACAGCAGGAGGAGCTGCAGCAGCAAATGACGATGATGCAGGACATCATTCTGGTAGGTTTTCTTTCCAATTTTACAAACTACCCTCTTCTTTTGTCGTCTGTTTTTTTATATATATATATTGATCGTGATCGTATTCGTTTTGGGCAACAGAAGAGATAAGATAAGACCCAACAAAAAACACACATTCTCTCCACCTTTTTTTTTTTTTTTTAATGTTTTTTTTTTAAGCCTTCCTGTCTGTGTATGTGTGGTATTTTCTTGCTACTTTACTTACACACATTTCGGTTCTTCAATTCGTCGTGGTTGTGTTGTTCTTGTTGAATTCATCGACTCTGATCGTTTGTACTCTTATCCTCTCACTCTCTCTCGCTCTCACCAAGTCCAAAAGAGTCTCTCTCATCAAAATTGTACTGTGTGTGTGTGAAAAGTAACCAACACAATGGGCCAATAATGACAAATTAGTAAGCAAATTTTAATTAATAATGCTCTTAGAACGAAATGGATATGAAAATTTAGTTCTGATAAAAGGATATGAATGACAAATAGTTTTTCAAATATTAGTACATTATTAGTTGATTATTGTTTAGCTCTGCGAGGTTTGATTCAGCTTTACCGCAGTGTATCGTATAAAACTATAGCTTCAATTGAACTGAAATTTGTTTCATATTTAAGTTTAAACAAAGTTATATGAGTCAGTAAACAATTTTGGATCATAACGCTTACCTATGTTGAATGCTAATCCCAAATAATACCAATCCCTTGTACATAATTAATATTAAATAAAATATACGAGAAATACTTTTACATTATAAAAGTTGACACCTATTCAAGTGAGCGGCATCGTCTAAGGCTGTTCTATTTAATTTTTAATGCTCTATTGAAATTCTTGTTCCCAAAAGAAAATACTACATTTTATTTTATTGTTATTCAAGGATTCTGTTTCGAGGCTGATTATAGTTTTGAATTAACAATTTAAGTTGTGAAATGAATAATTTTCTTACTTCAAGGCCAAAAATGTATAGCATTTTAAAATTTGTTCAAATCTCAATTTGTCCCATTGTATCAAAGTCTTTTTTGTCTCCCCTGTTTTTATATTTTGTTGGCTATCCTCCTATCCGGCTACAATTTCAATTTCATTGCATTTGGTTTTTTTTTTTTTGCCGTTTTATTATTATGAATCACACATACACACAAACACATGCATACACTCGAGCTCTTATTACGAACACACCCGCACTAGAAAACCAGTTTTGGCAGAGCAGTAAGCAGTAGTAAAAGCAAACAGTGGACAAGAAGAAGAAGAAGTCGTACTTAGAAGAAGGGGGGGAAGAGGAGAAGTGTCAAGGGGGTATTACTTATAGCAGCCCAGCAAACAAACGAGGCGCTTTATTTAAAAATAAAAATAAAAAACTAAAATTGTTGGTGCTGCCGCCCCGTTGCTTCATAGACATTCCCAAGCATACACACATACACAAACATGGAGATTACATATATTTGTAGTTGCAGTTTATTTGAAATTTGATAAGACGGAGAGAAACGTTTTTGTAACAGTTTTGTTGTTGTTGTTTTTTGAGCGGCCTTTCAATTTTCGAGGCGTCACTTTTGGTCGTCTGTCCGTTCGTTCCTTGGACTTCCAGCTGTGTTGATGTTTGAGCTAAATATGATAAAAAAAAAAAATAGAGAGAGACAGTGAGAGATATATATATATATATATGTGTGTGTAGAAATTCCAAGCATGTTGTTTATTTATTGATTTGGAAAAATCGCTTATCGTTTCTTGTAAATATGATTTTTGATAGAAGAAGAAGCAGAAAATAAATTTATTTAACGCTTTGATAATTAAGTTGACCTTACTCAGACACACGCACACATATACACACTCAGACAGACACCCAGAGAGCCCCAAAGGCGGCAAATCCAATTGATTCACCCAAATGCAACAAATCAGCTTTTTATCGCTTTCTCTTGGGGGTCGAATCGGTCACCCAACACAGCAAGCAAGCAAACAGCAAAAGAAAAATAATAAAAACTCTAAAAAATAATAATAATAAAAAAATTCCATCCAATGAAGTCACAACAATTTTCGCAGGTCGCCAAGACTCTTAGCTCATCACAAACATCACCAACATAATCAACATAATCATGTTATTATTTTTTTGTTTTTGCCCAAATTGAGTTTATTACAAAGTGGCTAAAATTAGGCCCTGCCCCCAACAACCATAAATGTGGCAGACAGACGCAGAGGCAAATCAAATCAACTTTTGTATAGTTTTTAGTTTCTTTTTTTTGAGACACCCGACAAAAATTAAAAGAATCTTAAGAAAAATCTCTAAAAAAAAAAATTCTTGACTAATAAAGTTCAATTTAATTTTCAAGCTCTTCTTGATTAATTTTTGATCTATTGTATTATTTATATACTTAGTATTTGTATTTGTAATTTTAATTTATAAGAAGCCCCCTTAATTCATACAAAAAATCCTTGTATTTTGATAATTTCTTTACTGACTTTGCAATTGTTTATAGTAGAGATATTCCTCATACACCTTAATCAAATTTTTAATGCCAATATAGATTTATTTTTCTAGCTTAAATAAAGATTTCTTGCTCTTAACAAATGCCCAGCTTTTAATAGTTTATTTTTTAGGCTAAGACAATTTTTCTAGTTAAGATATTCGTAATTTAAATTAAATTCTAAAAGTTAGCTAAATGATTAAAGAATACATCATTATTATAATTAAAATTAAAAAAGGTAGCTATCATTTTTATTCATGCCTTATTTTTCTTGGTATTGAAAGATTGTTTTCTTTTTAAGATAAGATTCTTAAGAATGCCATTATTATTTAAATGCATTTTAATAAAGTTCTGCTAACTTATCAATTCTTTAGAAGTTTTTAAAGCACAGATATTAAATCTTCTTAATGAATTTCATTCTAATCTATATTTGTTATCTATTCCACAAAGATAAATCAAGAAATTAAATTATTTCAGTTTCGATGTCGAATTTTTTCTATTTTTTAAATCTTTTTGTGTATTAAATGTAAGGTGTATCACAAGTTTCATTTTTATTTATCAAAATAAGAAAGAAAAAAAGAATGATGAAAAAGATGACTTGATGATTATGATGTGTGTGTGCTTCTTTTTATGTAATTTGTCGTGGGTGTGTGCGTTGTTTCTATATATACATAAATATAAATCGACTGAAAAAAATAAATGCGCCATTTTTGTAAGTGATTCGGATCTGTTTTGGTTGCTGCGCCTATTTAGGCAGAAATAGATACAGATACAGATTCAGATACGGATATGGATACTCATCATCTTTTTTTTTGTATATTGTGTGCCTCCTACTCTTTTAAATAAAAGTTTGTCATACAAAAAAGATGTGCGAACAAATATGACACAATTTCTTTGGTGTTGGTTTTTTGTGGTTGGTTTTTTTTTTACCCCTTTTGAGAGATGAGATGACAAATCATTGCATTCAATCTTCATTTTGTATGCTTTTAGGCTAAGGAATGAATCAACACGGAAATTCAAAAAAAAAAAAAAAAAAAAGTGAGTCCTTTTGTGCTGCTGCAAGGGAGAATAAATATTTGCTCATCTTGATGAGTCAGTCTCAGTTCAGTCAAATGCAAAGCTTCATTTTCACCAAGATTAGAGAGTTTTGTGGACTAGCCAAGTTTTATTTTGTGGGCTGTAATTTCTGCTGCTGCTGCTGTTGCCTTTACAAGGTCGTCGTCGTCGTCGCCGTCGTAGTCAAAGCGAAGCTAAAAAGCGGGTGGAAAAAGTAGAAGAGACGACAAAAAACCAAAAAAAACCTGTTTGGTAAATTGCAACCGCAAAAGAGAAGTCTTCTTCTTCCACTTTGAGTTGAAAGATGCTTCTACTATCTTTTTTATTTTGTTGTTCTGTTCCCTTTATTTTTTTTTGTTTGTTGGTTGGTTGATAATGAGGCGCATGATGAATCATTCATTCTACCTGCTGCTGCTGCTGCCGCTGTGTTTGTGTGCACCAGGCGGCGGCAGGTGAGATAGATGGTGGCCAACAGCTGCTGCGACTTCTCCTTCTCCTTTTGTATATCCACACAACACAATTTATGGTGGTTAGATAGATGACTACTCACTGGACTGACTGGCTGGGGCAGAGCAACCGGTTTTCTTATTTTTTAACAAAACGCGTCTGCCAAAAAGAAACAACCAAAAAAAAAAAAAAGATTACTTCACTTGAACCGAATTCCTACAATTCAAAAGTTCACAACCAAAAAAAACAACTTTGAGAAAATCTCTGGAATTTAATGAATTATTGTGTGCCAGTCAAATTGATTGTAAATCATAAATAACATTTGAGAGATTATCAATAGGAAAAAGATTATTTTTCTAAAACGAAATTCAATATTTAACTTCCGGGAATTTGGAAATATTTAATAAAATAGCAGATAATTAGATCTTAAGATCGATTAAAAAAAGTCTCAGCAAATTGAAGAAATAATTTTAAAAATATCTATATAAGAATTAAAGGCTTTCAACCTTTCGGGGCAAACTTGCTCCTGGTTTTTAAACCCATTATTGCCATAATTTTCTCGAGGAAATTTCTTCATTTCCGAGCGGAGGAGGTCCAAAAAATCTGTGACTGGTCATCCTCCGTCCCATTTAAGTTTGAGAATAAATGGGATAAAGATGGCCCTGAGTTGTTAAAAAAAAGATTTAAATTGTCTATCTTTATTTTTAATTATATCTACTTTTTAGAGACTTTAATCTTTATTGAATTCTGCATTTGAAACTAATCCAAGCCTGTGCCAAATTCTTTTTTAATTAAATCTTTTACAGTTTTGTATGACAGATTTGGTTTCTTTGTTTTTTTTTTTACTTCTGGAATTTTAATTGAAATTATAGGTGGAATTTTAATTTTCAGCTGATTTACTATTTTTTCCAATATATATTTTTTAACCAAAAAACTTATAGGCTTTTGGGAAAGAAATAGATAGTTGTTAAATAGTTTGAATAATCTATAAATCGCTATATTTATTAAGCTTAATATAACTATAGTTTTGAGCAACAATTGTAAGAGGAAATTTACGGTTTTTATTTAGTGAAATTTCTTGGATTAAGGAAATAGCCAAGGTTCTTACAGAAAATATCCATAATTTTTTTAAGAACAATTACAAGTATTTTATTAAAGAAATTTCCATGAATCTTTTAGATAAATTACCGGAATATTTTTTCAAAGAAATTTAAGAAAATTTCCCGTATTTGTTATACTCATATTTATGTTTGTTCTTTCTTATATATTTTTAGATACTTCGTATGAAAAGGCTTGCAGACGTGGCTCAGCACCCACAACGCCAATTTTGGGTAGTAAACAACATCAACCAGAGCATAATGCAACCTCGCGTTTCACAAATTTCTTTTCAAAAAGGTAAAAATAAATTAAATTATTTATGTTAAGAACTTATCATTAAATCAAATAGATTATAAATTAAAAGAAACAAAAAACGTAGGTTATTTCATTAAATTAAATTATAGTTATTATTTTATTATTCTTATTTTTTATTGTTTTGTAATTTTTATTTTAATATTTTTACCCTTTTGTGACTAGCTTATTAATTAATATGTTTTACTTGTAGCGCCAGGAAATATAAATAAATGATTTTTTTTTATTTATTAATTTCTATTATAGATCAAATCCGCTTAAGCGTACTAAATCGGTGACCAAATTGGAACGTACTAAACGTGGTTCTGGCGGTTTACGTGGTTCACGCTCACATGAAAGTTTATTATCCAGTCATGCGGTGATGTCGACTATAGGTAAAATAAATAATACCCACTCTATAAAGTATATTACCTAAATAATTGATTATTTTCCAGATCTCTCTTGCACTGGGGCAGTGGGCGTGGCGCCTGTACACCAATCGGTATTGGGGCGACGCCATTGTTTCCAGGTACGCGGCGGGCCGCGTGGTGAGCGTTATTATTCATGTGGATCGAGGCAGGAAAGGGATTTATGGATATATTCATTGCGCCAGAGTATAACACCAAATGCCGAGCATACAAGGCGCACGGATAATTCATTGAAGCTTTGGGTGTACGAGGCAAAGAATTTGCCAGCGAAAAAGAAATATTTTTGTGAATTACAATTGGATAAGACATTGTATGGAAGGACGAGTGTGAAATTACAAACGGATTTATTGTTTTGGGGCGAATACTTTGATTTTCCCGATATACCCGAAATCAATGTAATCACAGTGAATGTTTTCCGTGAGGTGGAAAAGAAAAAGAAGCGAGACAAATATCAATTTGTGGGCTCTGTGAAAATACCCGTTCACGAGGTGACCTCGCGAGCCATTTGCGAAGATTGGTATCCGATTTTGAGTGAGAAATCCGGCGATAGTTTGGGTCGTGGCAGTGGCAAAGACAAAGAGCTCGTGCCCACATTAAGGATCAAGTGTCGCTTCCAAAGCACAGACATTTTGCCCATAAATGTCTATGGTAATTTCCTGGCCTATTTAAAGGAGAATTACAAGCGCGTCTGTGAGACTCTGGAGCCGGTGATTGGAGTCAAGGCCAAGGAGGATATTGGCCAGGCTTTGGTCCTGCTGATGCATGCCCAGGGCTTGGCCGGGGCCTTTCTCACAGACGTGGTGGCCCTGGATTTATTGCGTGTGGGCGATCAGCGTTTAACTTTTCGTGGCAATTCGCTGGCCACCAAAAGCATGGAGGCTTTTCTCAAGCTCACTGGCGAACAGTACCTGCAGGACACGTTGTCTGCCCCCATCAATGAGCTTATCCAATCGGACAGGGACTGCGAAGTGGATCCCACCAAGACGACGGGCGCCTCGCTGCAACGTCAGCAGGCTGCCTTGCGCAATGCTGTGCGCAGTGCCTGGCAGTGTATTTATGAGTCGCATAAGCATTTTCCCCCGCAATTGCGCGCCTGCTTTGCCACGTTTCGTGAGCGTTTGCAGCAGTTGGGTCGCCAGGATATGGCTGATAATTTGATCTCTGCCTCGATATTTTTGCGTTTCCTTTGCCCGGCCATATTGTCGCCTTCGTTATTTAATATTACCAGCGAATTGCCCTCATCGCGGGCCACACGCAATTTGACTTTGGTGGCGAAAACGTTGCAAACATTGGCGAATTTCACACGATTTCAGGGCAAGGAGAATTTCATGGAATTTCTCAATGATTTCCTGGAACAAGAAGCGGGACGAATGCAACAGTTTTTAGAGATAATATCCACAAGACCCGAACATGCCACACCCGATTCCATATTGGATTGGGCCGGCTATATTGATCAGGGTAAACAATTGAGTATTTTGCATAGTCTATTGAATGAAAGTATGAGTAAATTGCCCGAATTGAAGCAACAGGAATTGGATCCATTGCAGCATATCCTAGATGAGATAACCAAAGCCAAAGAGCAGCAGCAGAATCAGCAGCTGGGAATGGAGAATCAGGAGAATCGTAATCCAACGCCGCCAGTTTTATTGCAACAGCAACAGGCACAGCCGCAACATGCTGTGGTGACCAAGCCAGTGCCAGCTGAGCGTGGCATAATGCGAGGCGTTTTAACGCCCAGTTCATTGGAGAAGAATATCTTTCGTTACAATGATCCCACTGTCAATGGTTTACTCCAGCAGCAGCAACAGCAGCAGCAACAACAACAGCAGCAGCAACAGCAACATCATCAACATTTATTGCATCCACTGCAAATGCATTCAAATTCCTCAAGTTCCATTTTAATGAATAATTCACCAATTTTACAGCATGCCCAATCGCAAAGTTCGATGGCTTCGTCTTCATTAAATGGCAGTAGTAATAATTTACTAATGCAGCAACAACAGCATTGTCCACCAGCGCCACAGACAAGCGCCTCGAGTACAATTGAGCGACTGGATCATCATCATCATCATCAATTGCAGCAGCAGCAGCAGCAACAGCAACGTTTGCAGTATTTGGTCAATAGTAATAATTATAATCATAATGGCAATGATTTTGATACTGCCTGCACTTCTTCCCGTTCTCGCACTTTACCCCGCAATAACAACAATAATAATAATAACAATAATAATAGCTATGATGATATGAATGGTGAATTTATACAAATATCGGGTTTAGATACAAACAGCGCCTTTGTACGTAAATCGCCCACACCGATGATGATGAAGAGTCTTAGTAATAATAGTGTTGGTGTCAATCGTGTCAATCGCTTGGGGATACCCGATCACTCCAAGCAACAATATCAACGTGTTAATAACACAACCAACAATTCAAATATGCCCATGAATTTAGAGGATTTGGATGATTTATTTAAGTATGCTGAAGAGCATGAAGTCAATAATGATTTAATACAACAACAGCAGCAGCAGCAATCACAGCAGCAACAGCCACAACCAAGTAGTCACAATAAACAGCAATTGTCAGCAAAAAGTAGTCATTGCAGTTCTGGTTACCAAAGTATTTCAACAAATCCCTCACCCTCGCAGTCCTCCAGTCCCGTGGAGAATCAATTGGCAGCGGCAGCAGCAGCAGCAGCATCCTCATCCCAACAAGTTCCCAAGGCAACAATTTTGGGCTCAACGCCATTGGCCTTTAAAAATCCCTCATATCAATTGCAGCAGCAGCAGCAGCCTGGCACAGGACAACGCAGTCAGCCCGGATCAGGAGCAGCAGGAGTAGCTTTGTCTGCCTATGGCAGAGATAGTCGTGCCAAGCCCATTGGCGGTGGCATTGTGGCTGCTCGTGCTGCCTTCTTAAATAGCGGTGGCTCCATGGAGGCCAACACTTTGACGCCCTCCTCGTCGGATGAGCAATTATCGGCTGAAAATTATTATAGCTATGCGGCAGCAGCTGCTGCAGCTGGACTAAAACCTATGCGTTCGCCTTCCGAGGGCCATTTGGAGGCGCAGCGTTCGTTAAGTGGCGGCAGCAATTCCTCGGCTGCTTCGAGCAACAAGCAAATGAAAAGTAAAACAAATGGAGCAGGAGGAAATGGCATAGCCAATTATAATCAGCGCGTAAATGGGCCATTGAAGAGAGAAGATGTTTATGGCGGAGTTTATGCGGCTGCCAGTTACAATAGCCACCACCAAATGGTGGGTGGGAATCCGGGAAGTGGAGGAGTAGCAGGCACCAGCAGCAGCAGCAGACGTCTCAGTTTAGACTCGGCACGCACTTTATCCGACAGCAGCACGGATACGGAAGGTAATTTTCAATTCTAGATTGACTTTGATTCCTATTATTAATTGCTTTTCTAATTTGTTTGCCAGGACACTGCAATCAATTGCAGCAGGAGGGTAAACGTCGTCGCCAATTGCGTGCCAGTAATCATAGCCACAGTGGAGTGGGCGGAGGAGGAGGCAATTATGATCAAAATGGAGAAATTCAATTGCTGCAAGAGACTCTGGACACTTTGCGTCATACGCTGGATCGAGATGAGGCCGAGTTGCGTGATTCTAGCGATGAATTATTCGGCTTGCCACGTCCTGCGGCTGCTGCTGCCTCTGCTTCCAGTGGCAGCAATGGCAGCAACAATCTTAGCCTACAATCCGAGTCTACCATGCGCAGCATAATTGACAGGTGAGTTGTGTTAATGCAGAGATTTGCCATCAATGGATCCAATCAATATCAATTTAAAAAGTAATCAAATTATACGCAGACTTATAACCATGGAGGAGGAGTTGCGACGCGAGCAGCTCAAAATGTCAATGGCCTTGTCCCATAAGCAGCGTGTCATTGAGGAGCAGGGACAGCAAATTGCAGCCTTGGATGCAGCCAATAGTCGTTTATTGAGCGCTTTGACGGCCCTGCGTCAACGTTATGAGACTCAACAGCAACAACAAACACAGAATCAACAACCACAACAAGCACCAAAGAACCAAAAGCCACAGTGAGAAGAGCAAAAAGAAAAGGAAGGAAAGCGGAGGAGGAGGAGGAGGAGTAGAAAACAACAACAATCAAAGAGATAAAAATTTTTTTTTTTTTCGTATAAGAATTTCGGTAGCAGCGCTTATCTGTTTGCTTGCATTCCGATTTTGAAATCCATGTCGTCAATGTTCAGTTTTTTTTTTTTTTTTTTTTTTTACTTGTCTAAGCTAATAATTGTTTTATTTTTCTTTTAATCTTATACCTATGCTATTTTTTAAAATTACCTTTATAATTTTGTGTTTAAAAAAAAAAAAGAAAAATGTTTACAAAAAGTTATATATATAAATATGTATTCATAAATAATAATAATAATGAAAAGAAAGGTAGATATTATTAATTAAAAAAAAAAAAACAAAAACAAATATATAAAAATCAAATACCTTCTCAATTTATTTAATGATTAATAATTCAAAAATGGAGCAACAACAACAATTTAAGTTAAGTTAAACAAATAAAATTATAACCAAAGTTAAAACACAAAAAACAAATCGTGTTTCATTCAATAACCAATGAAAACTTGGGGAATATTGGAAAGAATCTGACTTGTTTTAAAAATAAAGTAAATACCAAAATGATAACACTTATCATTCCCATTCCCTGAACTTTAAAAATATGACGTCTATTGTCTCATTGAGCTGCCATTAATATACAATTAATATCAACGCCTAAAAGTATGCCAAAATATAAATATGACTTCCACATTTTTTTATGCCTGGCTGTGTAAATTTGGGTATTTTTAAATTTGGTTTTCTGCAATTACTTAAAGAACTGGCAAGAATAGAGAAATATAAATTACATTTCTTGACTCCACTCGACGTCCTCTTTCGTTTGATATGCCATTTGTCCATATTGGTGCATTTTTACAAAATCATCAAATTTTGCAGTTAGTTGTAAGGATTTTTTTTGGGTACAACAGTTTTAAGCATATATCTTGAGAACCACTTGAGATACTGGAACACCTATTATATATTCGGACTTGTCTGCACATTTCCTTTCGTTTGATATGCCATTTGTCTATAACCGACAATTTTTCCGAATGAAAAACAATGAAAAACTAATTCATTGAAAATAGCGGAAAATTAGCAATTTTCAGCTAGAAAAAAAGGACCTCCATAAACAAGCTGCATATCAAACGAAAGGGAATTTTTAGGCGCATCAGGATATGCAATAAAAATTTCAGTATCTGAAGTGGCTCCTGAAATATATGCTAAAAACTGTTATACCCTAAAAATAACTTTGAAAAATTATTACAAATTTTATCATTTAAAAAAAAATGCACCAATATGGACAAATGGCATATCAAGCGAAAGGTAAAATTTAGGCGAGCCAGAAAACATATTTTATATTTCATTGTCTGACGCCGTTCTCAAAATTTATGTAGGAAACCAAATTTCAAAATATACAAGTTTTGTTTTAAATCTAGGCGGTGTCCTGTTCGTCCTTTTTACACATATTTAAAAAATTGGATGTGCCATTGAATACAGAAAAATTACATTTTTAATTTATCTTAAAATTCCAAGGAGAAATGAAGAAAAATGTTGAAGAAAAACAAATTAACCAAAAGGACATTTTAAGGATTCCTACGAGGACATGCTATGATTCATTCGGTTTCATCTCAGGGCAGAAGTTTGGTAGATAATCAGAGCTATTTTCTGGAAATCATTCTAGCTAATTTCTGGCTATTTTTTATTTCCAGATTTGCCAAAATATAAATTTATTGCATTTTTTTTGTTTCACAACTTTTTGTTTATTTTTGTTTTTTGTTTTCTTTTGGGGGATTTTACAAGCATAGATCTGAAAAGCAATTTATAATGATAATAATTAATAATTGTGTTTTTGTTGCTGTTGTTTTTTATAAATACATTTTTAACAATAATTGCGCAAAAATTTGACAAATATATGTATATATATATATATAAGTAAGTATATAGGTAAGTTATTTTTATTTTAATTTAAATATGCACAATATTTTATTGTTGTTTTAAGTTTTTGTGCATTTAATTGCCATTTTTTGGGGGGATTTGAAGCACACAACTACAATAGATAAAGTGATTTTTTTTTTAAATTTCCTTTTTGGGGTTGGGAGAAGAGGGCAAAAATGTCTCCAAAAATTTGTTAAGGTTTTGTTGTTTAATTTATTTTATATTTTCTTTTCATTTTTAAATAGTTTAATTAGTTAAAAACAATAAAAAAAAAAAACAAAAATATTGCAGCATTTTTAGTATTTTTGTTTTGCTGGCAGGACTTGTTGGCATATTAAAAATTGGCTGATTAGTAAATATTCTTAGTCTTTTTGCAAATTAAAAATGAAAATAGTTTGTTTTTTTTTTTTTTTATTTTTAGTACAGTCTGATTAATGCCTGCATCAAAACCATTAAAAAAGAAGTTTGTTTTTTCGTTTTCAACTTTCGTGATTTATAGGCAACAATTTAGTTAACAATTTTAGATACATTTAAATAATTTTTACATTTATTTTTGTTTTGTATTTGTTTTGTTTTGTTTTTCGCTGTACATAGTTGATGATAATTTGTTTATTTATTTGAAAGGCCGCATAGAGCACGAAGGCAACAGATTTACAACATCAAACACTTTACAAATATATATATATAGGTATTTGTATATTTCAATACATGTATAGACAGGCAGATAGAAAGTTAAAAGCTAGACACACACGCACACACACACACACATACATACATTTAAGCCAACAACAAAATAAAAAGAAAAGGAAAATAAAATTTACGGCAGCTTTAAATCTTTCATTATAGGTACAGTCTACTACGAATACAGGCAAGTTTAAACACGCTCACGGACACACACACACACACACACACATACACGCACAGAGTTGTATAGAATAAAAATAGATTTTACATTGGATTGCAAATTGCTTCTCATCATAAAATGTGTATATATTTTTTTTGTTTTATTTACGTTATATTTGTTTTTGTTCAATGCTTATATAAATTAAAAATTGTTTCTTTTTGTTGTTTATTGTAGTTATTTAGAGCATTGTGTAATTGTTCATATTTTGATAGTTTTCGGTTCAAATTGGAAACCATACATTGGCTTAAATAAATAAAAAAAATTAATTAAATTAAAGTTAAATACATAATTTTTGACTTAAAAAAAAAAACAAAAAACAAACAATTAAATGGAATATTTTCTTTTTTTTTTGTTCAACTGAAAATTTCTTTCTTTCTCTCTCGCTCTCTCTCTCTCTCTGTTTCTCTCTTTCCCTCTACATGGCAAAACTTAATTGGAGAGAATTTCTTAAATCATTGAGCACCATGGAACCAACAACCATTTTCTCACAATTAACCAAAACAGTTAAAGCCTCATCCGTTTGCCATTCGAGACTGATTAGGACCAAACTCTTGGAATTGAGTGTTTGGCCAGCAAAACAATGCATTAGAGCAGCCCGGGAGCTATAAGTGTAGGCCACATTGAGGCATTCGTAGATTTTCTGCTTGAGACTATTGAAATCGACCAATTCCCGCTGAATGCCACGCAATTCACACTGATGCTCATTCATGCCACGCAACTTTTGACGTTCGTCCTTGTGGCACCATTCGGATATTTGTACGGCCCGTATAAGTTCACCTACGGGCGGTTTTAAAGTAATTCGGCTGCGTCCCACACTCGAAACCAATTCAAATTCAATTGCATGCGTTGAATCATTAAAATCCACACCCAAAATGCTCGTGGCAGTTTGCTGGGGCAGCAACTGGGAAATGGGTGAAAATTCATTCAATTGCATGCCAGCCGGCAATGTCTGTTGGCCAATGTGGATGGATTTGATCTCGTCTGGGCTGCGATTTTGAAATTGCAACTCTATGGAACACATGGCCGATGAATACAAATGCGGGGAGCGTGTAAAACGATAGGCCAACTGCAAACCATTACCCGAAACTTTGTTCAGCAGTTCCTTGTGCTTAAACTCAATAAACGAAGGACCAATGGGCTCCACATGAGTGCGTATATCCTGGGGATTCAGGGTCTGCAAGCCCAGCAAGGGAGTGCCTAAAAAAACACAAAAAGATTTGAAAAGTCTATGCTTTTGAGGCGTGCAAAATGAATGCGCCTACCTGGCGTTAAAAATCCACCCAGAGATGGCGTCATTATGGGTCCAATGGGCGGTACATCATCTAAATCCAATAAAAGATCTAAATTACTTTTAACCGGTTGGCTGGTTGGCTTAGTTTGTTCCGGTTTGTTGTCTGCTTCATTGTCAGATTCACTGCCGCTGCTGCTGCTGCTACTGCCACTATAATCAGAAGATTCCGCGCTATCCGAAGTGCCCGAATTGTCAGCATTATCATTAGCAGTATTATTGTTATTATTATTATTGTTAATTGTAATTGGATTATTTTCAGTTGCTGCTGCTGTTGCTGCTGGCTTAATTTCCTCATTTTCACTTTCACTGCCCGAATTGCTAGATTCATTTTCAGTGCTTTCGCCACTACTCGCACTTGTGCTGGACTCTGAATAGGCCGAAGATTTGTCTTCGGATTCGGAAAGAAAGCCTTTTTCCTTGACATTTGACTTCTTGGCTGAGGCTGTCGTTGTTGATGATTCTTCTTTGCGACCTTCGTCCTGGGGCAACTTCTCCTGCATATAACCAGCAATATTCCTCACACTGCTATCCGGGGCCACAGCAGGAAATGCTGGCAATTCCTTGTAGCCAGTGGCACGCATATTCAAATAATGCGATAAAGAGCCCAATTGAAATGTATTTGTATCTCGATATTTGCTATCGGGAATTGGCGTCGGCTTGGCCGTGAGAAAAACTTTACGCGCCTGCTGGTTTAGTAGATTATTCGAGCCATTTGCTGGGAATATAAACTGACGCAAAAACCGTGCCCGATCTCTCACATCATAGTTGGTATCATAGCGGGCCAAAGTGAAGACATATTGGCAAAGCAATGACGTTTGCTCGGGATTTGTCAGATACAATTTGACGCCCAAATTTAAAACTTGCAATTTAACCACATCCTGTTCGTCCACAAAGGATTTGGCCATTTTACGCAACACATCGGGGGCAATTTGTGGCACCTTCTCATTGTATTCACCAATTAGCCAAATGATGGCCGATCTGGCAGCTGGGACAGTAATATAATCAATTAGCTTGGCCATTTGTATGATAATCTCAAAGTGTTCAGCGGCCTGGGTTTGCAGCAACTTTTTAATGACCACAACGCTCTCGGCCACGACGTGTTCTGCAAAATAGACAAAAGGGAAGCTTTAATTACAATATAAAAGCTAGGAAAATTCCTCATTTTCACATATTTCTTAATGAGCCGTCATTTAGGTCCAATAACTTATTACAACCTCGTCTGTCTATAGCTTAATTAAAACTCCCCGGTAATTGGAGGTTTCTGATATCCGATAAATAAAAAAAAGTTTAAAATTACCATCATGATTGGACAATAAATGCACCAAACCACTCAGACATGTCTCGGTGACTTCTTTAATGCTTGCCGCACATCTTCCAATCGCCTGAATGGTTGCAGCCACAAACGAACGATCACTGCTCGAAATATATGTTTGGAATTCACGTAAAATCAATGAAATACTTGAGGCTGACGCCAAATTGGTCAATATATCCAATTTCAAGAGTTTCAAATGTGTGGGATCATTTGAACGTACAAAAAAGGATTTTATATGCGGTTCAAAGATCATTTTACGCTTGGTCGACATCGAGGCAATGCAGGTGAGCACCACACTTTGTACTTCCTTGTGGGAGCGCAGTAAACGTATCAAAGCCTTGGCTATCAGTTGGACTTCGTTGCGCGGTGCCAAATGATGATATAATTGGGCCACGGCCATTACCACCGAGGCATTGCGAGATTGCAGCAAAGGTTTCGTCTGGCGCAACAACAAACGATGATCCAAGTCCACGTGATAGCTGTTATGACTGCTAGGTGAATTGCCATTGCTAGAAGGTTTCTTTTTGGGCTCGGCCTCATCTTCGCTGGAGGAATTCTCATTGCTGGAATTGCTAGACTCGTCATAGAAGCGTTCGCTGCTGGGGGCAGCCAACTGAGGGCCATCTTCATTGTCCTCCAGATTGGGATCCACAAATTGTGTGCGCGCATAGCGAGTCAGCATATTGATTATAATCACTTGTCCCCACTCATCGACATCCACAAGTAAATTGCACAATTTGCGATAGTTTTTGTGTATTAAATCCACGCGTTCCGGACACACCTGGAAAAGAGATTGTCAATCAAGGCTCTTTTTATGGAAAGTTTGTCTTGTTTCTTACCTCATCAAAGGCCATCACTGCCGAGCCCACCACCAATGTAGTCCGATCGGATAATAGCTTCTCTATCACCATAACCAATTCATCCTTTTGCTCGGCATCCAAGGAATACAATTTGGGTATGGCATGGGCTGCTGTCTTGCGCACATAAGGACTCAAATCTGCGGCACTTTCGCGTATGGCCAACATCACAATGGGCACAATCATGCTCACCCGTATCGAGGATAGGACACGCAAGGCCGAGGCTCTTATCAGCTGATTGGGATCCTTGAGCGCACGCTGAAACGTTGATATCGACAGTAAGGCCAAATCCTGTTGCTCCTCGGCATAGCGCACCAAATACACATAGACCAGTTTTTTAACTTCAATATTCTTGGAGACGACATTTTTCACTACGGCCGGAAATAAGTCACTGGCATCTCGGCCACGGGCAATCATGCCAATGATGCGTTTCATAGCTTCCAGCTTCAGGCCATCCTTGTTGCTGTCCAGCATTTGTTTGAGATCATCGTGTTTGCGGCCATCGCTCTGGAAGAAGGCTGCGCCACTCGCTGGATCAGCACCAAACTCCACATCCAGGCCCATTTGTGGGCGTTCGCCATAGGCAGCAGCCAAGGAAAAATGATTGGTGGCCACGTTTTGTTGCATTTTGTTGGACGATGACGATGATGATTATGATGTTGTGAAGAGAGAGAGAGAGTGTGTGTGTGTGTGTTTGTCCTAGAAGAAGAAAAAACAAAACATTTAATTTCAATTAAACAAACAAAAAAAGCCAAAGGGCAAAAACACCCACACACCAACACACACTCACACACACAATGAGCAAAGAGAAACCAAATCAAAATCAAGCTTTTAATCTTCACTCACACACACATTCATGTATATAAAGAATTTTCGTTACCAACTCAATTTATTAAATATTTATAGGTATATTACCCTTGAATTTGCAAATGTATGGTAAATTTTGCCTTAAACTTAATACACAGGCCCAGGCCGGACAACAATTATTGATGACGTACACATTAGAGGTGGAAGAACTATCAAGGTATTATCGATAATATCGATGTTGTTCCACTATGTTTTTTTCACTATCATGGTCATTTTTTGTTGATTTATGTTTGAATTTGGTCAAACTTTTACCATAAAAAATATACTAAAATACATTAGATCGAAATTACCATCGAAAGCTGTCGAATCCAAGCGTTAAAGTAAAACTTATTGTTAGAATTTTACATCGAAAATTGGCATGCTAGCATTTTTATTTATATAAAAAGATTAACAGTTCGATATTTTTTAGGTTTCAGGTAAGGTTTTGATAAATTCCAAGATTTTTTAAAATTACCACGAAGAAAAGATGAAATTAAACTGAATTATTAACCAGAAATTTAGGGGCTTTCCAGAAAAAGGTATTTAAATCCGATACATCGAAAGCTATCGATGTTTTCCCTAAAACTATCGAGAGTATCGATGGGGTCAAACATCGATGTTTTCCCACCTCTAATCGGGACGTGCGTCAAGTTAGCTACGATTTTTGGTGGAATGGTGGAAATAGAACATTATTTCGTAGCTATTTTTTAAATTAATGTATTAAACTAATCACATTTTTGGCTTTTTTTTGCAAAACCTGATCATACATGTGTGATTTGAGTGTTGACAAAAGAAGATGTAGGTGGCGCCTCATGCATTTTTTCAGCAATGACTGCGGAAGTGGGTGTAGAAAGCATTAATTTTCTCTAAATCTGCTCTTAGCAATTTAATCAAATTTAGAGCAAAATTAGCATTGACTTGGGGCTATAAAATGACGAGTTCTTGGGGCCTATGATATTACATAAAACATAATTGAAGTTGCTGTAAAGTCACTTAAAATGAATGAAATGATATAAAACACATTTTATATAGATAGTTCATTAATTTATCTTTAATTCTGCATCATTAGTTTTTTTACTTAGTCTCTGGCTAATTTAATATATTAATTTTAAAAATAGCTACGAAATCCATTTCCACCGTTCCACCAAAAATCTTAGCTAATTTGATGCACATAGCCGTTTTAAATAATGTTCCATTAATAATAGTCAGTGTGTACACACATTATACTGGAAATAATAATCAGTGTGAACATACACTATAAGAGTTAAAAGAGAGAGAGGGAGACAGTATAAAAGGCGAAAAGAGTGAAAGAGAGCGAGTCATTCGCAGAGCGCGCCGCCAAGTGCAACAACAATCACGGCTGCGCTGATTTCAATTCTTATTTGTGTTTATATTTTGTTCTTAGTTTACTACTACTACAACTACAAATTCAAAATTCAAGTTATAAACGAAAATATATATTATAAATGATAGTAAATCAAATCAAATTAAAACAATTGCAACAATTTTTTTTTTTGTGTTTTGTGTCGGAATTTTTGTGTGAACGAATTGCATTCCTTTGATTTTGATTTTGATTGAGTGTGCAACACGTTTAAGAACAACAACAACAAAAACAAACATCAAGGACCCCCCAAAATCCAATAAAACAGAAACAACGATTTGTCAACGAAATTTACATAAGCACAAAAAAAAATAAAAACAAAACAACAAAATTCAAATAGCATAATTTGCGCCACAAATATAATAAATAACAATTATTTTTCACATTCCAATTTTTTTTTATTCTGTTGCTGCGGTCTGTCTCAGTGTTTTGGCTTAAATATATATATATATTTATTTATGTGTGTGTGTGTGTGAGAAAAACTTATAATAACAATAACAACAACCGACGACTACAAACAGAAGAAGTAAGAAATAACATAGCAGCAGCAAAGACGAAGAAAATAAATATAATAAAAGGTATGTAGATATGTACGACGTTTATATTTAGTGTGTGTGTGTGTACATATTTCGTTATTAGTTTAACTCTTCAATTCATTTATTATTGTTATTATTATTACTATTGTTGTTGTTGTTGCGCGCGCGCCCCTGTACAGGTGTATGTGTGTGTTTGTGTGTGAGAGAGCGCTGCTCTGTCTTACTAAATCAGCTCCTTCTTCTTCTTCTGCTCTCTCTCTCTTGCTCTTTGACGCTCTTTTTTTGGTCTGTGTGTTCTTAGTGTTGTTGTTGTATTTGCTTTTTGGCTTTGCCGTTATTATTAATATTCTTATTGCTTGGTGGGGCCCAGAATAGTTACGTTAAATCAGTGCGTATTTTTTATTATTTGTGTGTTTGCTTTATTTCTTACTGACATAGGCGAAAATGTTGTTGTTTTTTTTTTTTATATTTTTTTTGAAAGCTTGTTTAGTAAGCGTTCTTCGTATTTATTTATTGTTCTTTTTTTTTTTTTTTTAACCATTTGAATTTGATCGTCGTCGCACCCACTTAAGAAAAGAAAACGAAGAAGAAGAAAAATATGTCGTCGTTGTACATAAATTGAATTATTAAATAAATTAAAAGAAATTTTTTTTTTTTTATTTGTAAACGGAAATTCAAACAGAAATTTATTTATGTTGTTGGGCTTAATTTGAATTGGGGGTTAAAAAACAAAAATATTCACTGATTGAAAAAGTCGGAAAATGTCATTTTAAGATGCATGCATACATATATATTTATTACCATGCACACACCTAGACAAACATACATACAAATAACCATAACTATTTATGCCTATGCCAGAAAAACTCTCTCACTTACTCACCCAGAGTCTCAAAGGTGACGAAGTAGAAGAAGAGAAGGAGGAGGAGGAGGGAGTAAACACAAACATACACAACCATCATTAAATGCAGATCTCTATAAAAAGCATAAAAATAATACAGATTATACATTCAAACACACACACAAACACACACAGACAAACAACAACAACGAAAGAAACCAAACCAAACCAAACCAGCAAAAAGCAATCCATAATAATCTTCCCGTAATTTATAGTCCAAGACAATTTATGTAATTTACAAATACCAAAAACGAAAGAGATGGCAATAAGCAAAACGAACGAATGAGAAGCGTAGAAAGAGCGAATGCAACTAACAACGATAATAATAATAACAACAACAACAACAGCAGCAATGTACTAAATAAACAATTCAACAAATTTGATCCGAGTCAAATACACACACACACACACATAAAATAATAACGACTACGACAGACAGACGATGTCGACTCACACGCATACATACATATAATAAAAAAAATGCATATGAAGAAAAAATATAATAAAAAAAAAGTGTAGTAAGAAAATGAATAAAACAACAACAATAATAATAGCAAGAGCAACAACTGCAACACACACACATACACCCAAATGGTAAAGGGGGCTTGTGTGTGTGTGTGTATGTGTGTCGTATACTGAAAAATGTCGTTGGTTGGTTATTTTTTTGAACGCATAAAATACAAAAAAAAAAAAAAATCTACAAGTCAAGACAAAAAAATGAATATAAAACGCAGCTCACACACAGACACACACAGTTGAATGCGGTAATTGCATTTATTGCACGTGTGTTGCCGGCGCGCGCTCTCTTTCTCTCTCACTCGCTCTATCTATTTGGCCTCCCCCTCCCTGCTCTTCAACCCAAAGAACGAAATGCAATAAGCTATGAAAATGTTTTTCTTACTTGTATTTATTTATGCATGTGCTCGATTGTGTGTGTGTGTGTGTAAGTATTTAGTTTTCTTGTTTGCTTTTTACTCTGCTGCTTGTGCTTACTTTGTTGCTGCTGCTGTTGCTTTCTAGTTTTTCTCCAAAAAAAAGAGACTCTGGAATAGAAAAGAAAAAAATAAATGCGTATTGCCATAAAAATTATATTTATAGCATAAACCGTTAAAAACTTGATTCATTTTTTTTTTATATTTCGTTTGGTTAGAGCATTTAATATTCGTGTCTTTGAAAATTGCCTCTGATTTGATTTCGTTTCTTGGGTTTTGCGGTTTATGTTTTATGCGAAATATTCTTACATTTGCTGTTGCCTAGAAGAACAAGAAGATGGGTGCATTTTTCAAGTCAGTGGGCGGGAGAAGGAGAAGGGGAGGCAAAGAGAGGAGCATGCATCATTTATGGCTTTGCCTGCCTGCATATAAACTTGTCTATGTGTGTGTGTGTGTGTGTAAATTGTGGTTCTTGTTCTTTGCCAAGCTTCACTTCGTTTCTTAGAATGCTTGTTGTTGTTGTAGCCTTACCTGGTCGGTTGCTGCTGCTTCTTATCGCTGTTATTGTTGGGAGACTTTGCGCCACCATGACGCCGTTCAGCCCCCTTTCGCCCCGGACCACTTTTTTTTCCAGTGCATCCTTGCATTTTATATTTATATATATTTTTTGTTTTTCTAGTTTTTTTTACGCTTTTGCTCGATTACCATTTTGGTAGACGCTTTTTTACGCTCTTTGGCTCCTTTTGGCTGTGTGTGCCTCTCTTATTGACTGTGACCGTTTTGGTCTCTTGCAAAAAAGTATGCATTTTTTTTTTGTGTGTGTTTCATTTTAACCGCCCACACGCGTTTTATATTGTAGAAGTAGAAGAAGAAGAAGCAGTTCTCTCATCTCTCTCATTTCATTTCCATTTTGTTGCTATGACGCCAAGTAAAAATAAAATAAAAAAAAAAGAAGGTTTCTCGTCATTTGTTTATGTTGACGCCGCTGCCGCAGTTGCTGTCGCTGCCTCTGCCGCCACATTCCTTGTCGCCAATTTGAATTTGCTGGATTTTCTTTCAAATTGGTTATGGGTTGGAAGTATTAACTTGAATTATTTTTAGGGCCACACCTTCTTTTCTCAATTTTGTAGGTGTTAAAATTCCATTTCCTCTTTACACATATTTACACACACACACACATACAAAATTGAAGTGCATACAAACATGAACTCTGCTGCTGCTTCTTCTTCTTCTTTATCTTCCGGGCTCCCATTGTTATTGTAATTAAATTATTCGTCTTGTCTGTCTCTGTCTCTCTCTCTCATTTCATTCCCAAAATGCAACCATGTTTTTGAATGCAAGTCGAAGTTAATACACACTTTCCTCATTTATGTATTTGTTTTTGTTTTAATTAACAAGAGGTTTCAATTTACGTATTTGATTTGTCCATAATTCAGCATTGCTCCAATTTCAATTTGTTTACTCATTACTCACTATTCAATTTTTACAACGAATTTTCAAAATATGAGTAATTGCTTTTATAAGCTTTTTTTTCAGTTATGTGGAAATGTGGAAAAAATAAAAGAAAAAGAAGTGAAAATAAAACAAATACATAATTTCATTTCAATTGATTCGATTTTGAAATAATCACTTTAAATGTAATTTAATTTAATATACAAAATCCCATTAATTTAGAAATCATAAAAATATCTATTAATAAAAAAAATTCAATTTGATTCATATTATTTAATAGATTAGGCCAATTAAGAAGTTGAAATAACGAAATTTTTCACAAAAAAATGCACAAAAGTGAAATAATTAAATAAATGTAAAGATTATTATTTACATTTCTTTTTACTTTTTAAATTTAATACAATAATTACAATCAAAATAGACAAATATTAGAGTGAATAGAATTTGCTTTGTCCTTTATAGTCTTCTTTAATATTTACTTTTTAAAATACATTTTCCTGCTCTCCCAGTTTAATTAACTTGCCTAAATTTCCCCTATATTTTTATATACAATAATTTAGTTTATTTTATATTTGATAAGGCAATAAAATATTTTTTATTCAAGTAGTTTTTTTATATTGAGAAAAAAACCTTTTTCCTTAAATTGATGATTTTCTAAAATAAATTTTCCTGCTCTCCCAGTTTAATTAAGTTGCTTCAATTTCCCCCTATATCTTTATATAATTTAATTGAATTTTTTTCAGAGTTGCTTGGGAGGAGCTTTATTAATTTTTCTATGAGTTTATATTTATTAAAGACTTTCAAATAAGAATGTGGGTATAATTTAACCAGTCTCCACACACAAACACACACACATATATATAAATTTGTAAATTTTTAAATTATAGGTACATATTTGTATAGAGTGTATAAATGTATTCATGTGAGTGTGTGTATATAAATTTCTATTGCTATACGCCAACATTAACTTTTTTAGTTCTTGTTAGTTTTATTTATTTCATTCTGCTTATTTTCTGTGTTCTCTCCTCAATTATCAATGTCTTTTTTTGTAGAGACACAGAGACTCTGTATAAATTTTTTCTGTGGCACTGTACAATAATAGCTAAAATAATAATAATAAAAAAAGTTTAAATACACACACACACATACACGTAGATATTAAGTCAAAGCATTGAGTATTAAATTGTACATACCCATAAATGTTGTATGCATGTGTGTGTGGATATGAATAGTAAGTGTAAGTATGTAGTGATATGTTTGTTTTTCACGTCTTTTTTAGTTGCTGTTGTTGTTGTTGTTGCTGTGTTTTCTTTAAAATAGTTGTTGTCTATAGAGTCGGTCGTTTGGGTTGGCCAACTAAAATAAAAAAAAACTGCTCGGATTCATTCGAGTTCGGCTTTTAACACACAGCACAGAAAAGTTTCTTGACTTCTCTTCCGCAACTCTCTTTTGCTCTAATCTCTGTGTGTTTTGCTTGGTTTTTCCAACTCTCTTTGTAGATTATTGGTCTATTCTCTCTTGCTTGCTCTCTCTTTCTCTCTTGCCAGGCATTTCATATTCCCCCCACGTTTTTGTTTTTTTTTTCTTATTACATTTTCATAAGAAACGGAATGAATTGAAACGAATTGAATTGAATTGAATATTTCCTCATGCCAAATACAAAGAGAGTGAGAGAGAAGATTGGGTTCAATTTTTTTTTTTATTTAATTTTATTTTGAACTCTAAAAAAACGTGGCAATCTTTTATGTTGTTGTTGTTCCTCTTTACTTTCCCAAAACCTCCTTCGTTTTTCATCAATTCAACTTAAATTTCAACTTTTTTTTTAAGGGGAGAAATAGGAAGGAATATATATATGTATATATATATATATATATATTGTATTCACATATGCTTAGATGACTCGATGACTTGGGAAGATCCAAAAGACAAGAAAAACTCTTGCAACTTGGGATTCCATACTCTTTTGTGTGTGTGTGTATATTGCAAATTGGCTGGCTGTTTTTTTTCTTTTTTTTTTTGGTGGGTGGGGGATTTTTGTGCAGTTCCAGTTTCCCAGGTTGCTCTGTGTATGTGTGTGAGAGTGTATTGTAAATGTTTGCGTAGCTTTTGTGTATGTTCTTATTTCTATTTAAGCTCTATTCCTTTTCTCCCCTCTCCCTCCCTCCGCCTCTCCTGCTCGCACTTTGCCACATTTCTGGCATTTGCTTGTTGAATTTGCAACGTTGTTGTTGTTGCTTTATTTGTTTGTGTATTTTCTGTGGTTCTTTGGAGCCGCCACCAAGCCAAATTTGCAAGTTGATGTGCGTTTTGCCTTTTTGCAACAAGCCAAGCCTATAAAAAAAAATACAAAAAAAAAATAACCACAACAATAACGATCAAAAAAAAAAAAGAAACATGTTGCTCCTTTGTTTTAAATAAAAGGCAACAAGGGGAAGGAAGAGGAAGAGCCAAAGTGGAAAGAATTTTAACTCTCTTGGAGTTGAGTTTAAATGGGTTTGGCAATAAAAAACTCAGTTTTCGGAACTATCTATAAAACTCCTTTACAAGGATTACATTTAATAAAAAACTACTACCTAATCTAGAGAAATATCAGGAAAAAAAGAAAGAAAAATTAATTTAAGCTTAAGTTTTAAAGAAAATTTAAAATGAAGTCGGAAGAATAAATAATTCGGAAACAAAAAGCATAAACATTTTTTAACTAAGTTTTTCTTAATATTTTCCAAGCATTAAATATAAATATTTTGTAATAATTGCAATACTGGAATTACTTTTAGCTAATTTATAAAAATATCAGTTCAAATGTATTTAAATAATGGAAAGAAAATCTTATTGAAGCTTCAGTTCAAAGAAAATTTCGAATTTTAATAAAAAAAAATATAGAAAAGTTAACTTCGGGCCGCAGTTATAGTTTTGTCCCAATTGGATGTTTATAAATATTCTAATTCCAGTTGGGATTTTTTGAAAAAAGTATAAAAATATTTATAAAGGTTTTCTCAAATTGGAAACTTAAAACTAACCAAGAAAAATCAAAAAACATTTTACAATTAAGTTTTTCTTCTTTTTTTGATATTTTTCCAAGCATTAAATACACACATTTTAACAGAATTTAATTAATGGAATTATTTCCAGCTGATCTATAAAAATGTCGGTTCAAATTTATTTGAATAATGGAAAAAATTGAAAGGAAACCTTATTTAAGCTCCAGTTTTAAAGAAATTTGGAATTTCAACGATAAAAAAAATTAAAAACAAATATTTATTGAAATTTCCTTGAGTTAAAAACTTAAAAACTAAAACAAAAAACATAAAACATTTTTTAACTAATTGTTAGTTTTTTTTCTTAAAATTTATATATATTTTGTGTAAATTTGAAGAAAAGAGAAGTCTTCTCAGAAAAGCTGTAAAAATGTTTGTTAATTTTAGGAAAATTTCTAAAATTATTGATACTTAAAATAAACAATTAAGGGGAATAAATTTGTAAAATAAGTGGGGCCTTTTTAAGGAACTTTTATATAAAACAAAAAATACTTAATAATTTTTCTATTCTTAATAGTAAAGCTTTGGTTTTTTTTTGTCTGTCAGAAATGTTTTAGAATTTAAAACAGTTTTTCGCAAGGCCAAAAAAATTTGCAATTTCTGTTGTTTGGTTTTTGGATTTTTCTGTGGAATGAATAATTTATTGCTTGTTTTTCACCATAATCTGACCTCACTTGACTTCTGTCTATAAACTTAATATTTGTTTTTTTTTTGTATGCCTTTTATTATTTCGCTTAACTCTTTCGATGAACATTTTTTAAATCACTTTACACATACAGGTATACAGGTATATGTATGTATGTATAGGTATAAATTCCAAATAAAATTGAAAATTTTTATTATAGGTAAAGTTGTGAACTCTGCTTAAATTCACCATTATGAACCAACAAGCAACCTCAATTTACCTCCCACCACCCCATCCATCCCATCCATTCAATCCACCTTCTTCTTTATTCACCTTTGTTGGCAACGTCGTCGTCGTTGTTGTTGTTGTTGGCTTCTCCTACTACTCCCTCTCTCTCTCCACTTCTTATCTGCCTCTCTCCTACTCCGTCTCTTTAAGTTCATTTTAGTTCATAGCTCTATGAAGTTTATTTTATTATATGTATGTATGTTTGTGTGTATGTTTTTTTTCTTGTTTTTATTATTTTTATTTCGTTTCGTTACGATTTTTTTTTGCTATTATTTGTTTATGTGTCTGTGTGTGTGTGTGAATGTTTTTTTTATTATTATTATATTTTGTTATTGTTGTTGTTGCTGTTTAGTTTTTGACTTGTTTTCTTTTGTGTAATTTTATTTTGTATTTCTATGTGTGTGTGTGTGTGTGTGTGTATCAAGTTTGTATTCATATATCGTTGGCTGAGAATGTCTATGGGGGGCAAAGAGGGCAATCAGAATTGTATTATTGTTGTTGTTGTTGTTTTTACTACACAGAGCAATATTAAATTGTTTCTCTTATATATGTTTGTCTGTGTGTGTGTTTGTATGTGTACACTCGTTTATTGGAATATGAGGCCAGAGTGTTATTATTGTGTGTGTGTGTGTATATTTTTTATATTCTTCGTATTTAATTTTTTATTTAGTTTTTCGTTTACCTGCGCCGCCCTCTTTCCCATCTTCTTCCCATTATATTTATTTTTTCCATTATTAATAAATAGTTTCTTATTCTCTTGGTTTATTTTCAGTTTTAAATTCACTGTCAGGCAAAACGTTTGGATTTTTCAACGCTCCGAATTTTATTTGGTGTTTTTTTTTTTGGTGTAATTTTTTTTTGGTTGGACCTACTAGTGGCAGCGCAGCAGCAGCAGCAATAGCAACTGAAGACGACTTGTTGCAGCCTCCACACACACACACATATATGTATAAATACGCACTTGTAAACACACACACATATACATGTATACATACGCGCTGAGAGGAGGCTAACATAGAACGAACGAACAACAACAACAAAACAAAACTAGAATAGCTCAAATAGGAAGAGCCTTCTACACACACACAACCACAACACAAACAAACAACAAGCAAACAGAGTGAAAGAGAGAGAGAACGCAGGAGAGTGTTGGCGTGCTGAATGTGTGTGTGCAGTGAGAGAAAGAAGCAGGAGAAGAGCTAAAACAGCAGCAGGCGAAGGCGCAGGCGCAGCAGCCAAGAAGAAAAAAGACTTGAACTATTGGCATGCAACTGGCTATGCGGCTGTTCCTCCTAACCTCCACCAAGTGGCTGGCGCACACATACAATAATAACTAAAATAATAATAAAGAAACCAACAACAGCAGCTGATTTTTCTGTGCGCGTATTTTTTGTTGTTTTTGTTGTTTTTTTTCGCCGGTTTTGGCATTCAACTTGGACGCGTCCATCATTCCAATTACAACTACAACAGCGACCACAATTACAACAACGTACCTGCTGCTCCACAACAACAACAAACAGAAAGAAAAGAATTTTGCAACCTTTTGGAAACGAAACATTTTCATAGAACTTCAATTCCAATTCCCTCGTCTCTCTCTCTCAATCAAAATTAAAAATGGATGCCGAAATATGCAGCAATCCGCAATTATGTCGCATTTGCATTGCCTCGCACACAAATTCAATGCAAATGATTTCAATATTTGGCGAGGATTCGTTATGGCAAAAAATTACAACACTGGCGGATGTTAAGGTGAGTAGTCCTCAAAATAATAATTAACAAAATTATAATTGTTTTAAAAAAAAATAATAATAAAAAAAGAAAAGTAGAAAAAGTTAAATATTTCTAATTCACCAAGAAAAAGTTTTTTGCAATTTGCAATAATCTTTGTTTTTTCATTCTATTGAAGTAGAATAAAAACAAGCATAAAAAAAAATTAGTGAAAGTGAAAAAAGTATATAGATTGTATAAAAAGTTTTCAATTAGCGAAATTTTTATTTAATTTCTTAATGAAAAATAAATCATAAATTAATATTTGGTATTAATTTTCAATTTCCATTAACAATAGATTTTTTCTATCTAATTTTTAATAATTTTTAAGAGACTTTCTTTATTTTAATTAAAATCCAAATATAATAATGAAAATATTCCATTAAATTTCTTGCCCAAATATCAAATTATAAATAATTTTTATTTAAATTTCCAATCACGTTTCACAAATTTTAAACTAAAAAGTAAAATGGAATATTTATAATTGTGAAATTTTTTATTGAATAATATTAAAAATTGGAATTCTTTATGAAATTCCATTGAAAATTTTTTTGTATTAATAAAAACTTGCCAATTTTCTAAATAAATAAATAAAAAATATTAGGTAATTTTAATTAGGATTTTAGTTCTATTTGAATTTAATAGTTGCTACTTTTGGATTTTATTTTAAATAGAATGAAATTTTTGCATAATTTGAGTACGGTTTTTTAGTATTTCCAATAATAAAAACTAAAAGATTTTAGAATTTATTAAAACGAAATTAAATTTGTTTATTTCCTCATGTTTTTCAAATTTTAAATCATTTTTAAACCAAAAAAGAAACATACAATTTGATAGCTTATCTTATGGTCTAAATTTAAGATATAAACGAGATAAGATTTAAAGAGGATTGCATAGTAGGGTGAGAGTGGATAAAAATACTTATAGATAAAAATATGTATGTGGGAATATTTTTATTTTTAGCTTATAAATTGAAGAATAATGTTTTTATTTTCGCCCTAAAAATATAATCCAATTGAAATTTAAAGCTTTGATTGGACTCGAATAACGTTTATAAAATTGTTATTTGTTTGTTTTTTTTTGTTTTGATTTTTGTGTTGCTGTTTATTTATTATTTTTGTATCTGGAACGATGGCGGAATTTATGTGGTCGATGATGATGATTATTGTATTCTCTTTCTCTCTCAATAATTTTTTTTTTTTTATATAACTTAAATGTTCTCGAAAGTTTGTCTTTTTTTTAAATAAATAAATACTACATTTATACCTACCTACAATTTATTTATTTATCTATTGAATTTCATTTCATTAAATTTTATTTCGTTTCTTCTTCCTTCTTTCGTTTTTGCCTTGCCTGGGCGATTAGTTTATTTTATTCACATTGTGTATACAGCATTTTTTTTTTTAACGAACGTTTTCATATTTTTATGGCATTTCTTATTTCTCTGTGTGTGTGTATTTTTTTTTTTTTTAGTTTTTGTGTCTTGTGTCGACTTCTTTTGTTATTGCTTTGCTTTTATAAAATAATTTACCGTTTGAATTGCTGTTGTGTTGTTTTATAAGTGTGTGTATGTGTTTGTGTATAAGTACCGGGCACATTCTACAGTTAACGAATTGTCTGTGTGTGTGTGTTTGAATGTATAATTCATATGTTTGGTTTAATTCCATAAATTTTTCTTTTTGTTTTGTTCATTTTCATCTTCCCCACCACCCAATCAACAACAACAACAACAACATTGAAAACATTGCCCGCTTTTGGCTCAATTCAAGTGCTTCACGCAACTCTCCAAAGAGTTTGTCTGGTTTCATTCTCTCTCTTAAACTATTTTTATAAAACTCTCTTTCATTTTGTCTGTCTCTCTCCCATTCGCGGTCTCTCTGTGTCTATCTCTTAGTTGGCTTAGACGTTCATTGGCCCCCAATTGGCGGCTTTTTGGTTAGCTAGTAGGATTGTTATCGATTTATGTGTGTGTGTGTGTGTTTCTTGTCTTTAGCGTGTTCGTGTGTGTGTGCTGCGTTTTGATTTCATTCCTTTCATGTTTTATTATATTTCTTTTATTTTTTTTTTTTTTCAATTTTTTCCCCTCAACTTAAAATTGTTTTCTCGTTTGTCTTATTTTTTTCCGTTTTTTTTTTTGTTTTATTTACTTTGCATTTTATTGCATTATTTGCCTTGGTTTTGCCTTTCTTGGTTTTATGTGTGTTTGTGTGTTTTTTTTAGTTTAGTTAGGTTCAGTTTAGTCTATTCTCTGGAAACCTGAGACAACCAAAGAGATTGCAAATTAAAATTTCAAGCAATTATTAAATTACATAAACAGAAAAATAAAACTAAGAATTTCAAAATAAAGAATCCATAAAAAATAAATATTTAGCTTAAAATTGGAACTTATAAATAAACACAAATTATGATTGATAATCTTATCTACTTTTAACCATAATCACAAAAAACATTATTAGACATTCTAAAGAGTCTCACAATAATAATAAATAAACAAAAATACTTTATCAAGAAATGTAGAAAAATGTATTCCATAATTGGAATTATCTAAAAAAGAAGAAAAAAACTATTTAAATCTGAAAACTAATTTCAAATGAATTTTCAGCTTTTAAATATACTCACGAATTAATTATAAATTAGGTACAGTTGTGTCTGAAACAATTAAATAATAAGCAACTCTGAATTGAATATTAAAATTCTCTATTGAAAAATGAGAAATAATTAATTAATTTCCCGCCTCCCATTAACTAAAGCAAAGAGAAAAATTGTGTAATTCACATTTATTCTGATAATGATAACCATATCTTTATAATATAATCGAATGGACAAACACAAAAAACATGGTTAGATTAAGTTTTACGGAATGCTAAATAAAATGAATTAAATGTGTAAAAGTTAAAAACAAAAGCAAAAAAAAACCAAAGAATTTCTGAAATTAAATCTAAAAAAAGCAAGAAATTATTTAATTACAAATTTATTTCTATTCTCACAAATGTACAAAATTTATTTTGCAAATAGAAGAAAATTATGAATTTGCTTCATTAGAATTCAAATTAAATTAGTCTATTTTATATTCCCATGCAATTTATTTCATTGTTATTTTAATACTTGAAATATCTTTAAAAGAAATTATTTGACTTTTTTTCTAGCTCAGAATGTTTTTTAGTCTAATTCTATTCTCAAAAATATAAACAAAATTTTTTTGGTTTAATTTTTTTCACCTTTTTTTTGGCAGAAATTTTAAAATTTGAGCTGGAGCTAGTTTTGGATTTATGTTATTTGAATACGATAAATCAAATCATATTACCGCTTACTGCATTTATGCCCAGCCAGTGTCATAATTTTTTATCATAGTGTTTAACCTCCTTAACATTCAAATATGTATTAAAAATTTTTCAATGGAGACGTTCTTAGGATATTTATTGTTTGTATTGTTTGGTTGCCCCAAGTTTTGAGCAATATCAAATTCTACCACTGATGACAGCAACATGTGCTTTTTTTTCGAAAAGGAGCAAAGTTCTTTAGTTACTCCATAAAGTACAAATTTAAGTTATTAGATCCCCATTTAAAACTTCGTGCAACTCTGTGCCATACAAGAGTTGTAGCAAATAGAAAGCAAGGACTTTTGTTGTTACCATTTTAGTATTGACAATTAGCTGATCATGTCTTTAGATATTTTTGCCATATTCGCTTTTATTTACTTAGTTTATAGGAAGTATTTTTTTCACTTCAAGACTATGGCAACACTTTGAGTTTTTATTTCAAATTCTAAAGCAATTTTAAGTCAACTGACTTTAACAGGTCGCCATTTTTAAGGGGACGTCCGAAAAAATTAAAAAAAATATTTTTTATAAAAACCAAAAGACTTTTAAAATATTGGATACCAAAAATTTTGAAGAAAAAACCAGTGTGCAGTGTAAGCTTTTTTGAAATTAATATCTATTTGTTATTATTATTGAGAATATATTTATTAGTGTATTTTCTATTTATTTTATTAGTTCTATTTTTTTGCTAGAAAATTTGCAAATTTTATTTTTGTTATTCAGAATATTTAAATATTTTTTCTGTTTATTTAATTTAATTTAAAAAATAGAATATTTGTGTCTATATTCTTTTCTAATCTTTATTGTATTTTTTATTTTTATTTGCAGATTGCCAAAAATGATACATTGCCACAGCAGGTTTGTGTGAGTTGTGCCAAAACGGCAATTTCGGCTTGTCTATTTAAGAAGAAATGCGAGGATGCGGATAATTTTTATCGCCAGCAGTTGTTGATAAAGAAAATTGAGGGACAGCATCATCACAGCGGCAGCAGCAGCAATCATGACAGTAAATTGGGAGAGAATCAATTGCTGTCGCCTGCTCGGCGCAAGAACAACAGCAACAGCAGCAGTGGCAGTGGCAGCGACAGTGGCAGCAGCAGCAGTGGCAGCGACACCAATTCCGACGAGGAAGAGGAGGACGACGAGGAGGAGGATGAACAGGATAATGAAAGCGAAGCAGGCGAAACACAGCGGCAGCAGCAGCAGCAGCTAAATGGTCATCCAGCTATTAATGGTCATGACGACGATCATCATCCTGCCAAACAGGAACAGGATGACGATGATGAGGATGATGGTGAAATTCCCAGTGGCCATGGTCAAACGAAGGATGCCTTTGATTTCAATTCCATACGACTGATGCAAGTTTATATGCAAGATCAAATGAATAAGTTCCCAAATGGCGGTGGCAATGGAAATGGCGGAATAAATGCTTCTGGCGGAGCAGCTGGCAGTGAAATGGGCAGTGATGGTGGACACGGCGTCGGAGCAGACGATGATGATGAGGAAGAAGATGAACCATTGCCTTTAATACCCGAAATTGAATTGATTACACCCTCGGATGAGCCAATGGCTGGCGGAGAGCTTGATGGCTCAATTCCAGCCCATCATATTCAGCCAGTGCGCGGCTTTCAGTGTCCACATTGTCATCAAATCTTTGAAATGAAGCAAATACTCAAGGCCCACATGCAAAGTGTCCATGGGGCACCTGGGCCCGTCTACGAGTGCAGCAATTGTCGGAAAACCTATTTCTATAAACGCTTCCTGGAGAAGCACATAAGACGCGGTCGTTGTGTTAAAAAGCGACGCAATCAAACGTTAGTTTCAATCGGAATTAAATAATACTTATGATTTATTTTATATTTACCTATTTGTATATTAAATTGTAGGCGACCCATGCAGTGCTCTGATTGTCATGTACTCTTTCCCACTGGCCATCATTTGGGCTGGCATAAACGCACTGGTTGTCCGTCCAAGGCAGCTAAAATGTGAGTAAAAGAAATTTCTATAATTTATGCCGATTTGTCTATTTTGTTTCTTTGTTTGTTTTTGCAGGCCCTTGCAGCAACTTTTCAAACAGAATATCGTCCAATTTAATAATTTTCCAAAGCGCTCAGCAATCCCAGCACGCAAATTATCTAACCAGGATAATAATGGTTTGCATGTGAATAATCGCAAGTGAGTATTAAATTGATTGAATTTAATTTAATTTGAAATTGATTTATGATTTATAATTTTCAAATCCATTTAGATTGGGTGGCAATGGCGGTTTGACCAATAAACGCAAGGGACGCACTCGCATTAAGCTGGATGCAAAGAAAATTGCCTTGGCCAAGCAATTAATATTGAGAGAGGCGACCACAACGGTTATTGCCAACGAACTGAATATTTCACGCACATTTGCCTGGCGATTACGCAAAAGTCTTGTTAATGGCGTCAGCCTGCATGAACGCGTCGTGGATCACACAAACGAAGACCAACAGCAGCAGCAGCAACAACAGCAACAGCAGCAACATCATTTAAATGAGGGTGCAGATGAAGTAGGAGCAATTGAAACAGCAGCAGCTGCTAATCAACAGGATTTGCCTTATGGCCACCATCTTGGTCTGGGTGTGATTAAATCAGAGCAACAGGATAGCGACGATGAGGATGATGATGAGGATCACAATGCCTTGACCATTGCCGATGAGGGTGTCAACGAAATTGGAGCCGAAGAGGAAACTGCTGGCTATGTCGGTGAAGATGATGTCGTTTGTAATCTAATGCACAATGGCTATGAGGATGACGACGAGGAGGAGGGGGAGGAACAGGGGGCACTTGAGAAACTAGATAATGGCGAACGTGAATCCTATTCCAATTTGGGCCATGATCATCTCATTGATAATCATTCCAATAATTCAATTTCACCACCACGTGCCAATGTTGAGGCTTACCAGCGTCTTTTGGCCGAATCGCAACGATTTCCACATATTGTCAATGCCCAGCAATTGCAGCAACTTCAACAGCAGCAGCAGCAGCAACAACATAAGAACAATTTGGCCCGTGAGCATGTGGGACCACCAAATGGCGGTTTACCCATATTAACACGTTATCCGCCCGCTTCTGTGGCCGTAGCCAAGTAAGTTTTTTTATATTTGATTTGACCCAATGAATCCTTAATTTAGTTAATAGAGCAGGTTGAACTTTTAAATATTTCATTGGGAACTAGGCTATTTTATGCTTTCAATGACTTTCAAATAACTCAGACTTAGGTAACCCAGACAATAAATTTCCAATTAAAAAAAATTCAAATTGTTGGCAAAAAATAAATTGTTAGGCCAAATTAGTAAAGTTTCGGTTTTGTTATGATATGTTAATTAATTTTGATTATTGAAAAACAGTTAAAAAGAATTCAAATTGTTATCTAGAAATTTTTTTTGAGCATTTTTTTATGTGTATTTATGAAAATAAATTTTATTATTGAAAAAAGGATTAAAAAGTTATAAATAAAGGGAATTAAATTTTTGAGTATTGTTTTTTGTGTTGAATCAGTGGAATTTTTGACTATTTATGTAAATTAATTTGTATCATTGAAAAACAATTAAAGAAATACAAATTGTAGGTATTCTAATAAAATTGTTTTTGTTGTTTGGTTATTTTTTACGTTGAATCAGTGAGATAAGTTATAAAATTTAAATTAAGCAGCATTTTTTAAAATATGTAAATGAATTTTTATTTTTGTAAAAGGGATTAAAAAATTATATTTTAATGGAAATAAATGTTTGAGCCTTGTTTATTTGATTATAGAAATTCAATTTACTGTTCTTTCTTTGTTTTAAATAAGTTCAATTTAGTAGAATGTTTTTTTACCTATTTGCCTAAATTAATAATGATTTTTTCTAATTTAATAGTCATGCATTGCCTGTGAATTTGTCTCTACGCTCTTTGCCGCCCATGAATAGTAATGAAAGGTAAGATTTTTATATACCTAATTTTTATTTGATTTTATAATTTATATTTTATTTGTGAATGACTTTTTTTTTAGCAGTGGCAGCACAAGCAGCAATGCTGCAGTTGGCCACCAGGTCTCAAATTCGATTAACAACAATAGCCATGGCCAGCAACAGCAGCAACAGCAACCGGGTAAAAAGCCACGGAAACCAAATGTTTTTATTGATGATGAAAAATATGCAATGGCCAAATTGTTGGTGGCACAAAATTCATCGACAATGGAAATAGCCAGAGCCTTGAATGTGTCCCAGATGACGGCCTGGAAAGTGCGCGATGCCATTTTAAAGGGTGTTCCACTCTCTTATCGCAATAAGCGTGTCGAGAGTCGAGGAGGAGGAAATGGCGAGGAGGCAGTTAATCAATTGAATGCAACAGATGCCTCGCCACCACCGCCAGCGCCAGCAGTAGCAGCAGCAACAATGCAGAGAAAGGAGACAAATATTTATTATTCAGGTGAGAATGAAAAGGAAAGAAAGAGAAAAGTCTTTGAAAGCTAATGGAAATTTAATTCTAGCTGCTCAATTGCAACAACAAGAACAACAGCAACAACAGCAGCAGCAATTGAAACGCCATCAACAAGAACTGCAAAGACAACAGCAACTCCAAGAATTGCAGCAGCAACAAATGGAAATGATCAAAAAACAAAAACAACGTCAAGATCAATTACTTTTGCAACAACAACAACAACAGCAGCAACAAAAGCAGCAACAGCAGCAGCAACAACAACTGCGAAAAACTTCATCCAACGAAAATACATCACATTATCAGCAACAACAGCAGCAACAACAACAAAAGCCACCAGCAGCACCGCCACCACCGCCGCCGCCCGGTTTGGTGGTTCCCGGTGGTCATCTTGGCAATAAAATGCTGCATCCACGTCGCCGTTTGAAGGCGGCGGAACGTGAATTGCGCGACAAGGAAATCACACGCGAAATACTCGAACTGATCAAAGAGGATAGCAATATACAATATTGGAAGGTGTCGGCTCGCTTAGCCGAAAAGGGCATTAATATATCGCCATCGTCGGTCTGCCAGAAGCTCAAATCCATGGGCATCCATCGCCGCTGGAAGCCGGGCGACAAGCCGCCCATGCTCGCCCTGGGTCAATTGAAGGCGGCCACCGCAGCAGTGGCAGCAGCTGCCAATTTGGCTTCGGCCAGTGGCAATGGCAGCAATGCTGCTGCTGCTGGGCCTTTTGCCCTGCCGAATGGAGCAGCTGTGGCTGCCGCTGCTGCTGCTGCGGCGGCGGCAGCGGTGGCTGCTGCTGCTTCTGGCCATGATGATAATTATGAGCAGCAACAATTTGATATGGGCGGTCCCCATTTTCTCAGTGCCTTAACGCGCTAATAAAAAATACTTTTGTAACTTTTTAAGTATTACGCACACACATACATACAATTTGTATTTTTTTTAAATACTTATTAGGGTATTTTATTTTATTTTATTATTTACACTCCTATGCATTCCCAAAGTAAACATTTTTAAATTGTTTGAAACATGTTTTTTCCGCTGCTGCTAAAAAAAAATAATCATTTTTAAAGTATATTGATTAAGTAGTCTATTATTATTTTTTTTTGTATTGGTTTTTGTTAACTTTGAAGTGGTTTATGCTAGGGACAACGAAAAATTCCCACAACCATTCCGCCCTTTTTTTCAATAATTAATTTATTTTTTTTTTTGTTATTTTAATATTCACACACTCGTAAAAAATACTATATATATAAATAAATATTTATAGGCACACACAAAATACACAAAATAAAAGGCTATCTAAAATAAATAAAAATCAAAATATATAATTTGATGCAAAATTAATCAAACACACACACATACATTACTATTAAATTGTAATTTGTAAGTTTAAATCGTTACGATTTATTCAGTACTGAGGAATGTTTTTTTTTCGTATTTAGTTAGTTACATTTCAATTTCTCCAAGATCAAATACAAAAAAAAAAATATGTAAGAAAATATCAAGTATTTTAAGCAACTTGAGATTCCCATTATAAAATAGAAAAAAAAAAATAAAAGCCTTAATAAACGAACAATATTAAAATAAAAGTAGACCAGGAGAAAAAGAAAGACAAGAAGAACATAAAAAAAAAAACAAATACAAATAAAATTGTATTTATTTACAGCATAGTTTATTTTTTTAAATCGATTATTTTCGAGCAAACATTTACTTTGTAGCCTTTTTGTATTTTATATAAGAAGCAACAAGCAAGAAAGATAAATGAGCAGTTTTAATAAGTATTTTTTGAGATAATGAGAATGAGATAAATAATAATGATTAGTATTTTTGTACAACAATTTTGAGGTCATTACACCCTTCTCCTTCCTTCCCTCGTTCTCTCCCCCAACTGCTCGTTATTATTAATTTTATAATTGTATGTTTGTATTTATTATTTATTCTTTCTTTTTTAATTGATTTAAATGAGTGTTAATTATTTTTTTTTCACGTATTATTTACCATTTATTTTATTATATTGTATTTAATACAAAAAAAAAAACAAAAAACAAAATGAAGACATATGCTAAATGCAATCCAATATAAAAACAACAAATAGAACTGATGTGCCTATGTAGCGTTTAAATAAATAATTCTCCTTTCCCCTCCCCTACCAACACTCACCAAAATCCCCTTCCATTGAGCATAGTAGATGAGACATCTTTGTGCAGATAAAGAAAAAATGCCTACATTTAATAAGTTATAGAAATAATAATAATAATGAAACACATTTAGTTTTTAATTCCTGGGCTAGAAGCCAACAACAACAAACCATCCACACACACACACACACACATTCATTTAATATACACACACACACGCCTAGAAAATAATCATTCCAAAATTGTCATAAATAAATGAAATGAATGCAACAAAAAAATACACATGCATATACAATTATATATATATATATATATTATATATATGAAATAAAATAAAAATAAAAAAATTAATATATGTATACATATAAATACCTATATTTTTTACTAAAAAGAATTCAATCATTTGTTCCTGGTTTTAAAATGCTTGTTTGGTTTTCCCCCTTTGAGATCTTTGGCCAACAGTTAAATAATAAATCAAAAATGTTTAGTGAATGAACAAACATTGGGGAATTTTCTAAATTGCACAAAAAAAAAAAAAAAATGAAGAGAATTAGGTAAAACTAAAACTTTCCCAGTTTAAGTAAAAACTAAACTAAAAATAGTGGAAGTGCATTTAAAACTTAATTTTATTTCACACAATAGCCAATCCGAAAAGTATAGCCCCCTCCTGGAAAATGGATAAAAAGTCGACCTTTAAATTACTCTTCTAAAAATTCAATTTATTCTGGTACCTAAAATAATGTTCAATTGTATGTATGTATTCCTTATCCTTCAAAATGATCATTTCTATCTAAAAATATATAGCTCCATATTTGATTAAATTTAAATTGATAATGGTTCGAAATTACTTTCATGAGAGGGAATTGTATTTAAAAAATATTTATTGTATTTTTACTAACTACGAATCTTTTCAGTTTTTAATTTTTAGAGTATTTCAATGTTTTGATTATAATAGTTACTTACAATCATTTTACAATTTTACGATGAGTAAGAGGGATTTTCCAGTCTATGTAATTGATGATTAGGTGGCGCATCTGCTGGATTGCCATTGGCAAATATTGCTGTGATTTGTGTATTGTTTAGGACCGGCTAAAAAAATTAATTGTTGTAGTTTTCTGTTGTTTTTTTGTAGGTATTGTAATTGTACAAGTTTATTAATCTGTGCATCCGGCGTACGAAGATGACGTTCAATTGCAATTTGACCCGATCGGCCCGAATACAATGGAGGCCTGAGAAGAACATTCATATAAATTTGAGGTAGATTAGCGCTGGGCTAGTTAGTCGGTAGTTGCCTAGAAAGACAGTTGCTCTGTAATACGGATACGGATTTCATTTAAACCGGAACTGGATAAATTGTAGCAAGTGAACAAAATGAGACATTGGAGTTTAGTATTCCTTTGGCTAATGGTTTGCAGCGTGGCTCTGGTTGCGCCCTCATTGCTGGAATTGAAAAAGAAATTGCTATTTGGACATGGCGGTGGCGGATACGGCGGTGGAGGAGGCGGCGGAGGGGGCGGGGGAGGCGGAGGAGGCTTTGGTGGCGGATTTGGTGGAGGATTTGGCGGTGGTTACGGTGGTGGCGGTGGCTATGGCGGAGGCGGTGGCAAGGGCGGCTACGGTCATCAAGGTGGCGGGAATTATAATCCCGGACACGGTCATCAAGGCGGAGGCCGAGGCGGTGGCCGCTACGATGTCTACATAATCAAAAAGGTTCCCTATGGTGGAGGAGGAGGAGGTGGCGGTCACCCAGGATTTGGGGGCGGCAATTATGGAGGCGGCGGTGGTCATGGCAACTATGGCGGTGGAGGCCACGGAGGCGGTCAAAGCGGTGGATATGGCGGCTCCTATGCCAGCAGCAGTTCCCATGCGAATGCCAATAGTTATGGCTATGGCAACCAGGGCGGAGGCGGAGGAGGCTGCAATTCTTGTGGAGGAGGAGGAGGTGGCCATGGCGGCCATGGTGGCTTTGTGCCTGCTGGTGCCTATGCCAAGGCCTCATCCAGTGCATCTGCTGGTAGCTGGTAAAAGAAAAGCTTCTAATTACATCTACTTTTTTTGTTGTTTTTTTTTTGTGAATAAATGTAAATTAAATTTTTGTGCTATGAAAAAATTGAGTTCAACCAAGTTAACAGGCAACTCACGATTTAAATTTGGCCTAAATAATTCAATTTGCGGTTTGCTTGCCAATTTTTGGTTATTTGTTGTTGCTGTTGTTAGTATTCTTTGACTGCAGACAGCTCAGATTATTATTTTTGCAATGGAAACATGTTTTTTCAATAAAAACAGCAACAAATATTAAACAAGATGAGGAAGAAAATCAAAATAAAATGCATATAAATATGATGCAAATACTTGTATATTTTGAAACCAGTTTTAACCAATCTTTGCAAAAAAAAAAATAATAATAATAATGAGAAAAGATAAAATTGAATTAAAAAAAAAAAGAAATAAGAAATATTCAATCAGAAAACGTGTTTCAAAAATGCCAAACTACATGAGAGGTGAAAGATGTTAAACATTTGTTTAATATTAAAGAAACAACAACGAAAAAAAGGGAAAGGTTTTGTTTATTTAATTATGAAACAGTGTGGATTAAATTAAATTAAGTGAAATGGTAAAACTAAGCGAAAATTATCTAATCAATGTTCATAAATATCATTTTTTATTTTTGTGATTTGTTTTTATTTATTACATAAAAATTTATGTAATTGACTATTTAATTCTTGGCTATATTTTTTCATAAATCTGCTTGAAATTACTTTACCAATGACATATAATATAAGCAGAAATTAAAAAATTGTCTTGAAAACAGAAATAAATTAAATACAACGCCTCAAAGTATGCCACACTAAAATTCAAAGCAATTTCTGCTAATTTCTGTTCGCCTAATACTTTGTGAATTTGTTCATAAGAAATTCATTCCGTCAATGTAGAAAATTTCTCGTAATTTTTGAAATTGATGGTAATTTAACAAAAAATAACCTTTTTGCGTATTGATTTATATTTTGGGATGCTAAAAATCAAAAATAAAAATAATTCTAGGATGCTAGGATTATTCGCAATATGCATAAAAGGTACCTACTTTTTATATCTCCTATATGTTTTTTGCCTAGTTCGGGAAACCTATTTAAAAAATACTTAGACGTTTCCTAAAGATCTTTAAGCATTCAACTCGAGATGAAGATATTTTAAAGATTTTGTAACGTGTCATTAAGGCAATAAGATTTTTCGAAATAAAACAAGAAATATTCGTATTTAAATGAGATTTTTGCAGACATTTTAGAGCATTTTTTTTCTCAATTTTATTACTCAAAATTTTTAAGCTGTAATAAATTAAAAGACAGAGACCATATAAACTGTGTTTTTAGAACAAAGAATAAACTTTTGAAGAATTAATTGAAGGTGCTAAATAAATAAGACGTGAAAGAATTTTTCATTACTTGACACCTCGAAATTTAAAGAAACCAAATGACATCATTAAAATATAACCTATGTGGTTATAATTTTTTGTATTCAATATTTTTTTTTTTTTTCAATTTTTTGAAATTTTTTTAAATATTTTTCAGAGTTTTTCTGTAACTCTTAAGGTTTATTTTTATTTTCTTTTATGTTTTTTCGGCATTTTGTAGTTTTTTATATTTTATTATATGATAATTTAAGACTTTGTCTTTGATCTTCTCTAACTTTTTTTTAAAACCATATTGAATATTTTTAATAGAGATTTCTAGCTCCAATTTTTAAAAAGATTTATTTGATTTCATTTACAGAATTGAATGGGTCATTTTGCCATTTATTTAAAGACATAAAAGCTGATTTAATAATATCTATTTTTCCCTTGTTTTTCCCGCCTTTTGCACCTGATCATTTAAATTATTTATCATGTATAATCTCACAAAGCGTTAATCAAATCGATGACCCGCAATTTATGTTATTGTTTTGATTGTTTTTGTTGCTTTTGTTATTGTAATAATATATATTTTTTTTTATTGTTTTTTATCACACATTGACGACATTTACAATCGCATTCTTCTTGAAGATGTCGTGATCATCAGAATGTTTTATTTTATTGGCATATTTTTAAAGATGTGAGGAACCCTGAGCACTCAACAGAATGTTTAAATGTTTAAAAATGTGACAAAGGTTATTGCACGATTATGAAATTCTTATTCTCATTCGATCACATCTTTCTCTCTTTTTTATCTGCTTGTATTTCTTATTTTATTTTTATTCTTTCTCCGAATGTTGTTTAATTTTCATCTCCTGGTGCATGTTTGGTTGGTTGGACAAAGCTTGGCAGATGCGCTGTGCCAGATTCACCTATTTTACCAGAAAAACTTGTTTTTCAATCGCAAATGGAGTTTTTTATTTTTTTTTTGTTCATTTTACGTTTCCCAACCGCTGCAGCAGTAAAGAAACCAACACTGAAAAAGGCATCATTGAAAGTTTTTCGAATTTTCATCACACACACCAACAAACAAGCAAAGATTTTCCTCAAATTGGTAACAGGTTTTTGGTCAACTAGCTTGTTCCAAGGCGGCTGCGCCACTTCAACTGCAACTGCAACTGCGGTTTGTGGTCAACAGAAAGTTTCCTACAAGAGAGTCAGCAAGTCAGTTATCATCATCTTGACTTGAAGTTGTGGTCAGAAATATGCGGATGACAATGTTGTTATCGTTGTTGTTGTAGTTTCTTGCCCATGGCCATAATAATAATGGTCGGTCTCACCAGGCAGGCAGGCAGGGAGACCGTGCTATTCCGTTCCATTTCATACCCATTCCGGGGTTGACGTTGACAGCAATTTTGCCAGTCAGCTATTCTATGGCCCACATAGCCACAAAGATTGGAAAACTGCGGCGCTTTTGGGTCAATCATTAATTGGGACAAGGAAATGGAACCACAGCCACAACTTATTAAAATTTAGAGGGGGCTACTCGTAGAATAATACTAACGAAAAATATATCCCAACTCCTATAATGAAGTTCTTTTAAATTAAATAAAATTAAAATTAATATTTATTTATTTTACTTCTTTTTAGAGTTAATGGGGTTCTTTAAATTGAAATTTTTTATTCATCATCTTAATTTTAGAACTTTGAATCCTATATAAATTTAAGGATTTCTAAATGATAAAGTCCTAATTGGGAAATTCTTTAATTTTCTTCTTGTTTTTTTTATCTGTTATGAAGGAATATTTTAATAATGAAAACTCTGATCTTGAAACTTGGGGAAATATGTGTTATTCTAGGAAACGGAACATTTTTTCTTTGGATCACCCTTTTTCTAAAGCTGCCGTTGGGGTTTATCAGAATACGCACGAATTTTACTCCATTTAACTCATCCATTTATTTACACATAAAAATGTATGCGATAATTTCAATGACCTTCTAAACATGTATTTAACAAGCTCACTTAACTTAAGCTGATTTATGAATATATTATGAATGTTTTTTAACAAAAGAGAATTTTATTCATTCGATTATAGATTTTCATCTTGGTAATATCGTTTTATTCAAAATTAAATTTAAAGTAATCTATTTTAAAAATGGTTTAGTTTTTAGATTTATTTATTACCTATTATATTTTAAAATTCCCCTTTCAAACCATTTGAAAAGTTATTCAAGTTTATTGTTTTAGAGATAAACAAAATTACTAGAAGGTATTTTTTTTTGTGTATAAAAGACCTTAAAAATATGAACTGAACCATTCACAAAATGCAATTGCTTATATTGTTGACTTTGGTAGTGGCAGGATCCCAATCTCTGCCCAATCAAGCAGTTCCTTTCAAGGATTTACCAGGGAGTTCTAATCGCATTGCCAATGGCTATCTGGCTGCTCCGGGTCAAGTGCCCTATATCGTGAAACTAAGACTAAGCAAAGCCAATTATCGCAGTTGGTGTGGCGGTTCTATCATTGGACATAACTGGATACTCACGGCAGCGCATTGCACCAATACTGCCAGATCTGTAACCATTTTTTATGGTGTCACTGTTGATCTGGAGGCAAAATATAATCATACAGTGAATCGAGAAAATATAATCCTTCATCCGGGCTTTCGCAACGGTAGTTTAGACCATGATATCTCTCTGATTCGTACACCACATGTGGACTTCTGTAAATTCGTAGATCGTGTGGTCTTGCCCAATATACAGGGCTATAACCCTGACTATACTGATTGGTGGTCTATAATCTCCGGCTGGGGTGGTACTGAACTGAATAACGGTGGGTCTAAGGATCTCAAAAGCGCTAATGTCCAGGTTATAAGCAACGATGAATGTCGTCAAGCTTGGAGTAAATATATAGATGACAGCTCAATCTGTATAAGGACTAAAGATGGCAAGGACACATGCAGTGGCGACTCTGGCGGCCCTCTGGTTACTTATAATGAAGGGATATTGATTGGTGTCACTTCCTTTGGAGACAAGAGATGTCCATCTAAGGCTCCGGCAGTATTCATTCGTGTGAGTCGGTATGTGGGCTGGATTAGGGATATTACGGGTATTTCTTATTAAACTTACTATTAAGAAAACTCTACCAGCAGCATTTTGTCAATGCAATTAAAGTAAAGAGTTTATATCGAAAGCTCTTTTTGTTAAATAAAGAATTTTCCACAATCTCCTAAAAATCTCTGTTTATTTTTTTATTTTTTTTTTAATTCTTTTAGCTATCAATGGAGATTATAATAATCAGATTTTCCAGCTATTTTATTTTTCTTTGCTCCATTTTCAAATTGCTTTTATTAGAAAAGTCATTAAACTGAGAAATGATTTAAATTGACTATGAAAATAATTACATTCCAATTATTATGATTTTTGGACAAGATATATATATATTTCTCTAATGTGTGGAATGTAATAGTTAATGGAAATTGAACAGGTTGCTGCCACAGATCTCACCAACAAAAAAAAGCGCCTCCAATTGCAACACCAACAACAAAAACAACGACGACGGGACAGGAATCTCAAACTGTGAAAACCAGTTAAAGAAAAACTCGAAACCTGAGTAGATCCGAGGAGATTTTTATGGATCGGCGTTTATTTGACATTTTGTCGCCTTTAGCGGAATGGCGTGTAAGTTGTGCGAGAATGGCATACGAAAGGCCAAATAACCGAAGCAGCCACCAGGGACGAAGACAAAGACGCAGACAAAGATGGAGGGGAAGCAGAAGCAGTCAGCAAGGGCCGCCAAGCCACCCAACCAGCCGATCGATACACGCACACAAACACACATAAACACATACGCCTGCGTCTCGTGTCCAACTCGAAACAAGTTCAGACTGGAGCCGAGCTTCCGACTGGCCCCAAGACGTTGGCGTCAGCTTAGTTTTAAGCATTCAGACAGTCTTCGGTTTGTACTCGACACGCCAAGTCGCAATCGAATCAACACCAACAAAAACAAATCCGAATTGAGAGCCAGCCGTGCCTAGGCAGTCGCGGGCCAAAACTGTGCGTGAAATTGGTAAAAAAAAAAACAAAAATAAAAACAAAAAAGAAAAACAACAACAAACGAAAAAAAAAAAATTGATATTCAAAACCAAAACAAAACCCAAACGAAAAGTTGAACATTTAACGAGCGGATCGTTTTTCGGTTCGGTTTCTTTGCGTTGTATTTAAATTTGATAAATATTTTTTTATTTTTTTTGAATTTTTGTCTTCTCTTTAATTTAATTTTTTTTTTTTTGGTTATAACAAAAATTGGCTTTTTTTTTTGAATATTTTATTAGTGATTTATTGGTTTTTATACATAATAAATTTATTATTTTATTTATAGAAAAAAAACATACAAAAAAACTGTTTAAATTCATAAAAAATCACATTTAAAACACAACCAGTAATATAAAGGTAAGTTTAATTTATTATTAAGGATTATTTGAAATTAAGGTCATTTCACAGATAATCGATTACCACATCTGAGGGGGTCAATCTAAATGCCAGTCCCTCCCCCCAAAAAAAAAATGAAACAAGTTAACAACTTAAGCCTCTTAGACTCAGGCCCAGACAATGATCAGAGATTCCATTTCAAAACCCAAAAAACGTTATGATCTGATGAGATAACAAACAAGTTGTCGCCATACATACACGCCCTATTAAATTTCATATTCATATGCTAAGTAATTGGCCCAAGTCTGAAACTTGAAGAGGAATGCTCGAGGCTCCAAATTTACAATACCCGCTCGTGCCAAATCGCTTAAGACCATCAATCTTGGGCCAAACAATACAATTATGCATATAACAATGCATACTAAGCATTCTTTGGCTCGTTTACTTAACTAAGCAATTTGTATAGAGCAAAAAAAGAATCGTTTTTAGCACATAACCCACAATTTGGAAACAAAGCAGCTAAAAAAAAAATAAAGTTTAAGCATGAGAATTTATGGTATTCGGTTATTCATTGAAAACTAAGTTATTATGTGAAAATCTTTAATAAAAACTGTTACAATCAACAGAAACCTGACAAACTTTATGAAACTCAGAGAGATAATCTTAATCAATCAAAAGGAATTGTGAAGAAAATACATAAAAAAAGACACTGTTACAGTTGATAGAAATCTAAAAAACTCTGTAAAAAGGAATTATTTCATATGAAATCAAGAGAGATAAACTTCCATCAAAGGAACTTTATGACCAAAAGAAATAAGCATTTTGTAGGAAATGGCTTATAAATGAAGAAGAGTATTTTAACTTTACGTTTAAAATTCCATAAAGCAAAAAATAATTAATGTATAATTGGATAATCCTTTAAATAAATCATGCCTTGCAATAAAGTTAATAAAGACGAATTATCTTTAAATTGAAAATGATCAATAAAACTTATAAACTATGTGAAAATTCGAATAATCATTTGAAATAATAAAGTTTATTAAGACGAACTATTTCTATAAACTGAAAAAGGTTTATCTTTAAACTGTAAGTTTTATAAAAAAAATGAATCAATAAGATTATAGGATATAAGAAAATTTGAATAATCTTTTCAATATTGGCTAAGAATATAGATTGGATTTGTTCCACACTTTCAATAAACTTTTCTTTTTCTTCTATCTTTTTAAACACTAGTTAATTTTTGACATAATTTTCATATACCAACCAAAGTTTCTACATTCTATTCTCGCTTAAAATATGTAGGTATAAATAAATACCCAACAAAAATAAAACAAAAAAAAACCGTTGAGGTCATTGCTCAAACATTTTAAGATAACTCTTTAAATAGACAAATAGTTTACATACAAACCAACGGAAAGACAGAAACCGACAAACAGATAGTTAAAAGCACACCTGAAAGATCTACCTAAAAAAAACTTGGGGCCAATTGACAGGTTGCCCCAACTGAGGGGAAGCTTAAAAAAAAAGATACGCAAAGTTTCGTCTGTCTTTATTTACATTGACTTTAAGTGGTGGGGCGTGCCAGTAAATAAAAACAGAAAAAAAGAAGTTGTCAGTTGGAATGTTAATGTGTGCGTGGCATACTTAAAGTTCAAATAAAAATAAAATCTGCAAATGAATTTTAGAGAGTAAGAAATATAAAATTTCAACAGGATAAAATATTTAATTTCCACAATTTTTCCTTGAGAAAAATAAAAAAATTTTTGATTGTTGATTTGAATTTGAATTTGCGTTAAGTTGTTAAAAACAAAACAAAAACGCAAAGCAACCAAAATATTCGACAATTCGACAAGGTGAAAGTGAGTCTTTAATTATTGGATATGTACACAAAATGTACGTAGTTTTTTTTTATTTTTTTTTTATTTTTTGGTTTGACTGGTTGCACTTATTTTGCAAGTAAAAAAAATCATTACAATGATGCACTTGTCTGCCAGATCAACTTGGTCAGCAATTGCAACTTGTTTTGGATGCCAAAAACCATTTCTAAATAAAAACAAAAAAAAAAAAATGATATTCAACAACAAGAAAGTGAAATTTCAAATCGAATCGAAATGGCGGCTGCCATAATTGGCGGAAAGCAACAAAAGCAACAACAACAAGTTTGGTCCTACTTAAATGGATGCCAAATGTTCAACCGCCCGGAATTGCCAATAGCAAATACCAAAAAAAAACAAAAAACAAATCAAAAAAGGAAAACAAAAAAAAACCAAAATCAATTCAATATGCCAAAGTTTAGATATTTTTTTTTGACTTATTTTTGAAAATAGAAAAATTAAACAAAGGAAAAACTCTTCTATCAATATTATATATTATTATTAAAATAATTAATTATTTAAAAAAAATCGGAAATCCTTAAATTTTAGAAAATCTATCAAAAAAAATAATGTTACCTATAAAAACAAAAATGAATCCAATGTGCCAAAGTTTAAATACTTTTCTTTGGATTTATTTTTGAAAATAGAAAAATTTAATAATAAGTAAACTTTATTTGTATAGGAAAAACTCTTTTATCAATATTATTTAAAATAATTAATAATTGAAAAAAAATCGGAAACCCTTAAATTTTAGAAAATCTATCAAAAAAAATAATGTTACCTATAAAAATCTAATAATTACCAGCCACCTGCAAAATGCAATAAACTTTAATTTCTTTTGCAAAATTAAAAAAATTACCTATAAAAAAAATAGCAACACTAAAAAAAAAACAAATTAAATATAAATAAAAAACCGGCAGAAATAATTGTCTAATCGAATTGAAATGGAAATCAAATTGAAAAAAAAGGTACCCAGCCAAAAACAAAAATAATTAGCCACAAAAACAAAATAAATAACAACAAAAAAAAAATACAATGAAATACGATTAAAATGCATAAGACATACGCAGAGTCCAAAAACAACAATAATAATAATAATAATAAAATTTGAAAGTGATTTTTTTTTATATTTTTTTTTTGTTTGTAACTGACAAGGTGGGAGGAATAGACCAAAAGAGGGAGGAGGCCAATACTAATCAGGTTGGGGTAAACACCTGCTTGGAATGAATTTGAGAGAGAGAAGGTCGCTGTTTAAATAATATTAAAAAAAAATTCACTATGATTCAAACCTGAGTTGAGGAAGAAAATATATTCAATGATTGCAGCCAAGCATAAACCCATAAAATAACTATATAATTTCATTTGACATTTTTCAGCTGTTACCCTTGGTTAGATTTAGATTCTACAAAAGTTAAGAATATCTAGACTATGACATTTTCATCTAACCATATTGAGCACCTGCTTAAAAAAAATATATATACATATACATATGGTAGTTATTTTTATTATTATTGCTAAATCGAATAGACGAAACACACACACTTGAGACGGACGACTCAACAACAATAGAGTCCGAGTAAAAAAAAGAAGAAGAAAACAGCAAAATAAAAAAAAAAACTTTGAAAGTGGCACAAAGTAATTTTAAAACTGAATGGAGCGTAAAGTTTTTCAACTGCAATTGCAATGAATGTTTTGTTTTTTTTTAGCAAAACGAAATCCAAAACAATATCAACAATAGCAACAATTGCAATTATTTCTTTTTTTTTTTGGTTTTGGCACATAGTTAAAATTTACAAGACATTTGCGTTGATTTCTAGCAATTTAAAAAAATAAATACCAATTTCAGTTTCATGTCCAAAGAAACAAAAGAATTTAATTTCAATTTTCGTTGCATGTCTGAAATTCTGACCTCTTTCAAAATGGAAAGTTGAAAATTGTTCTAAGAAAAAAAAACAGAGACTAACTACAATTCTTAAAAGCATTTTCAAGTTAGCCGAATAAATTAAATAAATACAGGAACAGAAAACAAAATTATTAAATATTATAAAGTTTAAAAATTCATGGCTCTTTAAATATAGTCCTTAAATAGGATAAACATTTGTTTTACATTTTTATAATGAAAAATTATAATTATTACGGTCACTAATTTAATATCAAAAGTTTATTTACATTATAAACTGATTTTATAATCGCATTGTCAAATTAATCACAAATTCATTTTACAACTGGCCAAAGCTTAACAGTTGGTTAATAAAATGGCCCTAAATCAAAATAAAAAAAAAAAAATATGACAAAAAGAAATGAAAAAAATAAAAAGAAAACAACTTTATTTTAGCCCCAAGCAAACACCAAAAAATATACACACAATAGAAATAAAATATGAATGAGCGTGTGAAAAAACCACAAAGTTGAAGATGAAACTGGGGACAAAATATGTATTACCTCATAAGTAAGTAAGCTTCCAGCCCAGAGAGTAGTAGGTACAATTTATTCCGACTCTTAGTTATGCGATAATGCGACCAAACTGACAATCTTCATAACAATAATAATAATATTAGGTACATACATAAATTCATATGTGTGTAACATACACACATCTGACATCTTCAGTTGTCTGGGTAATTAGTTAAATCTTATTGCGTACTAACTTGATTAACTTTGTATATCTAAATTGCATTCAAAATGACAGGCAATGAGTATGATGAATGACATGACAACCCATTGAAGATTAAACAAATAATTGTGGGAAAATTTAAATCAAATACTTACTTATATATCTGCCATAATTTTATCTTAAGTAATTAATGCTCAAGTTTAAAATTACAGTTTCCTTAATTTTTAAGTTATTTTTTGTGGCTCTTTTAAAAATATGTTAAGACGTACATTTTATTTAATATTATCTTGATATTTTTTAATCCCCAATTATTCTTTCTTTGGTGAAAAAACTGTAGCATTATAAAAAGTGTAGTTAGATTTGGTAACCAGAAATCAGACTTTATTTTCAGAACATCGCTAATCAGTCAGATTTTTAAAATTCAACAGATTCAAACAGATTCTTTTTGAAATCAAGAAACATTTCTTATTTTATCCAAAATTATTTTTATAATGCCTGAAAGTTCTATCCTTGAACTGCAAAACCCAATTTGAATTTGGAAATTTTTAACTAAACATTTCATACTTTTTAATTAATTTTAACTTCAAACTCTTTCGAATACTTAATCTTTGCTTTTTAAAACTTGTTTATTTTTCTTTGAGGACTATAATATTTGTTCGTATAATAAGAGTAGTTGAATTTCTTGTCTTTTGACCATAAATTTGCCTAATGAGCCCTTCCCAAAATGCTTGCAATGCTCTCATATCTCACTTGTCATCCGTTGTTGTTGGTTGGCGTCATCTTGATTTGATTTGTTGGGTGACAACGCCCTCGCTTAGCTCAGCTCAGCTTAGCTCAGCTCATTGCGATGATCTAATCTTTGAGAGAGAAGCAGAGAGAGATTGAGATTGAATGCGGCATTTGGCTGACAGGAAAGGCAACTTAACTTTGTGTGTTCGTTCAGCGTTAAATTTTTACATATTTCACAGCAATTGAACTTGAAAAATTGCAGCTTTGCATGTTGGTTGGTTGCAAGCTGGGGCGGTGGAGTTGCAATCGCATTCATAGTGTTCACCTCGAATGAAGACAATGTAACGTCACCACCATCAACACCATCAAATCAACAGCAACAACAACAATAATAACAATAACAACATGAGAGTTCAATGGACTTGGGGTAAAACTGCCAAGTGTTTAGATTATACTGTACCTACTACACTCTTTGGTTTTTCGTGTGTGTGTGTGTGGTTGACGTTGTGGCATAGTCAGTGGAGGATGACAATCACCGACACCGACACCAACACAAAAATTCATTCAGCATCATCATCTTGATCATTATGATGATAATGATCATAGTTGCCGCTGCTTCACCTTGAAATTACACCAAAGTCAAGTTGCTCTTGATTGAATCATTGTTTACTTACTAAAGGAAAGTTCATTTGTTTAGCTCTTGAATAAAATCAGTTTATTGTTCAAGATATTACATCAAAGATAAACGAGGAAGATGTTAAGTTACAATTTAAAATTAAACTTTTCCGCTAAATCCTTAAAAGTTTTATGAACTTTTGCTTGAAAAGATTATTAAAAGAAGCTTTTTCTTAGGAATTCTCAGGATTTTTTTATTTAAAGAAATTATTGAAAATATTATAGAGCTGCTTCGTATGATTCTGAAGATTTTAAAAAGAATATAAGGATTTTATGTAGGTAAGAAATTATTGAACAAATGATGAAGACGCTTTTAGTTATTGAGATATTATCAGTATAGTTCTCAAAACTATTAAAGAAACTCTGCCTACTTCTTCACACCTGTAGATATTATAGAAATTATATTATAGAAAAGAATATAGATCTCTATGATTCCCAAGATTTTGAAAAGATTATAGGGACACTTCTTAAAATTCTTAATACTTGTATATTTTATGTACGTAGAACTTATTAAAAATGATGAAGAAGAATAAAGAAACTCTTCTGTCCTAAGGGATTATCTTTATTTTGCTCAAGATTTTTAGATTTTAAAAATATGATAAAGAAACTCTTTGTCACAGTTGCTAATTATTAAAAATAAGGAATTATTGAAGGGATTACATATAAAGAAACTTTTTGTCTAAATGTATAATTTTTATTTATGGCCTACAATTGTGGCTAACTGATTGTGCCAAAAGCTCAACTATTATTGAAATTCATACCACTTACGTTTACCATTTTATTTTTTCAATATTTTTGTTTTTAGTTTATAGACAATTCCACCCACACAAAATCAAAATCACAAAGACGTAGACTGATCGACAGACAGTCACAGTCAAGCCAAATATGTACGATTTGTGCATATTTTCACCTTTTAAATACAAATTGGCAAATTTATTATTGTTGGTGGTGTTGGCGCTCAGGTAACATCTTCGGAATTTAGGCCAGTTTGGCGCAGTGGGCGCTCAGAGACCGAGACCGCGAGACTCGAAACGAAATTAGCACTTTAAAGCTTTGTAGCCAATCATAATATCTTTCTCCATTTTGGCCAGCGAAATGTGTTAAACAATGAAAACAACTTTGGCAAAAAATGAAAAAAAAAAAAATGAAACGAAGATCCAAATACCAAATAAACATGCCACAATATTGTATGATATTTACATATATGGATTTATAAGTCAGGTAAAAAAATAGTTGTTGTTGGTTGGTTGATGAGTCCGGCTTGCAAATTAATTGGGCTACTCGAATTTCATTTTGAATTCAATTGAAATTGATCTTGTTGGCTTTTTTTGTTGTTGTTTTCTCTCTTTTCAATTATGGCAATTAACCAATTTGATACGCTTCGACTAAATAGAAAATAAGCTAAAAAAAAGAGAGAAAAAGTTTTCACTTTTGAAATAAAATCCAAGAATTTTTATAAAATATTGTAATATTTTTAAATGTAAATTTTTTAAGCAAAAAAGGCTTTGAGACATATTTGTATTTTCCAGCTTCAACCTCAGCCTGCTGACATATTTAGGTTGTTGTTTTGTAGTTTGTTGTGGCCAAGCTTAAAGTTTATGAATAGCTACAAATCAACAACACATGTCTCAATTAACATATTTCAGAGATACATATGCGTGTAAGTATGTATGTACAACGTGCATACACACACCCTGAATGAAAAAAAAAAATAAAAAACATGGCCGACTTGAAGCCATAAAAAACAAACAAACAGACTAACAGCCAAGATACATGATAATGACGATGACGATGATGGCGATGTGAGCAATCCAAACAGACTAACTGGCTGACTGACTGACTGACTGTTAAAATGATTAGCCCCAGGCAAAAACGCAGACAACGAACCACCAATTCAAGTCAAGTCAAGTCAGGTGGCTGGCCAATAATTTGCTAGAGATCAATATAAATTTTTCAAATTGCTTGCATTTCAAGGAGTTGAGTTGTCCTGAAGCCAAAGTCAAGTGAGACACAAAAAAAAAAAAATCACTTGAAATAAACCTACATTTGTAAGTTAACAAATTAAGTGGTTATATTGTACAAAAACCACAGCACATAAATTCAAATACTGCACACATTCCAATTATTTCAAAGTCAAACCTCCGCCCCTGGCCCGAGAGTCACAAACACACAAAAAACAACTCAAAAAAAAACACATTCGAAATCAAATTAGAGTGGAAGTGGAAGGTTTTGAAATAAAGTTAAGAGCGCGTATTAAATACACTATTTTTTCAAATTAACTTTATAAACCAAAATTGAAGTAAAACTGAAAAGATTTCTTTTTTTAAATACTCAGCTAAGTGAAAGAATATTTCTACATATTTTCTTGTTTAAAATCTATTTTATATCAATTATAAATTAAGAGGCTTCTAAAGTAAAACTTTTTATTCAACTTTTTATTTTAGAATAATTCAATTACAAACTATTAAGAGTCTTTTTTTTTTTACTTTTAAGGTACAATTTATTTAGATATTCTTGCTTAAAATTCATTTTAAAAAATTATATAAATCATTTTAAACCAAGAGGCTTCTGGTTTTTCTTTTTTGTAAATCAACCTACTTAAGATTCTCTTGTTTAAAATTATGTATGAACAATCAATTATAAATTATAAGGCTGACGGAATCAAGATTTCTTTTATTTAAAAAGTATCATTTTCTTTTGACATAAATAAGTATAATTAATAAACCTACCTACTGGCCCAAAACTAATCAAGTATGAATATGCGTTTTTTTTTCTGTTTTTATGACCGTTTCAAGCCATCCCATTCATTCATCTATCTTTCTACCTTTCGCTTAAGTTGCCCCGCCTGAAAACAAATCAAAATTTTTGAATTTTTCACTTTGACGATGACTTGACTTTGTCTAGACTTGGTTTTATTTTTGTTTTTTTTTTTTAACATCTCCATGCCAAAAAAATGACTAGTTGGTGCTGGTTCCATCAGGTAGGTCAGCAGATAAGGTTTTAAGGTTCGTGGCAAACATTTCAATTAGTGTTGATTTTTAAAGCGGCTCTTGACATTAGCATACAATACACAAAGCTTGGCAATTGTCCAAAAAACAATAAAAACAATTTTAAATCTGACATAGTTTTTGGTTTAAAAACTAGATGCATTTAAAGAGCGGGATTATAAATATTATAAATGATGTAGGCATTTATCAGACAACTCAGGGTCATTTACATATAATAACCAATTTAGCCACATTAAATAAATGACGGACGGGCGGACGGTTTGGTGGCCCCCATTTCAAAGTGCTAAGCACTTTCCAGCCAGGTTCAATGGACAATCATCAAAATGCATTGGCATTTGAAGTGCAACAAAAATTAAATGCTTTAATGAGGGCACAAACGTTTGATGACTAGTTGCCATTATATAAATCCGGTCAGTCTGCTCCAACATGATTGAATCGGACCGAAGCGGAGCGCTCCGGTTGCAAGTTGAACCACTGAACCACTGATTGAATGGTTGACGCTGTTGATTGTAACGTTTTGACCATTAGAATATGCCGTTGAAATGACACTAACAACACGAATTCGAACACAAATGCGAATGCGGTTGCGCAACCAACACTATGATAACAACCCATAATGATGAGGAATTCTCAGTCTCTTATGTAAGCCACAACAACTTGGCAATGTACAATAAATGACTGGCTTTTGAGACCAGCAGCAAACCATGAGAGAATTGATCATTAAATAGTTTTTTTTATTTTGTTCTTCCTTAATGGTAATTCTTAAGCTTTGAAATCATTTGATTGAATGATGACAAAAGTTTTTTGCCAACTAGAAGAGCAAAAACCTTGGCTTTTTTTTTAAATGCTAACATATTTAAATGATTTTTTTTGGGCTCGACATCTTTCAGACTTATTAAATATGAATAAGAAGCCCGATTTTTTTGAGCTCAAAATATACATAAATTTCAAGCCAGACAGACAATAATATTTTTAGCTCCTGTATTTCTTGGACTTGCAAAAACTTACTAAAGACTTGGGATTAATTTGGAGCTTACAAATAATTTTCATTTGCTCTTTTATGAAACTAACTTGTTGTTTCACTAGCTTTATTCAAATAAATCAAAGATATCTCTTGAAATTCCCAAGAACAATTAAATGCTCTGCTTGTTTTTTTTTTGTTTTATTGGCTGTTTAAAAGTCATTGATCTTTTTGCCACTCTCTCTTGGTCTGATGAAAATTAAAACTCCCTGACTACGTCATTGTAAGTGCAACCAAATGAATCCATGGATCATTTTCACTTTAATTAATACTTGTTATATGGTAGGTATAACATAAAAATTCCACGCATCGAAAACAAAAAAAAAAAAAAAACAGCAAAAAAATAAAATCCATTTACACAAATAGATTGTTATTGTGATTGTTTTATTACTTGCTATTATATTTTGTGTTGTTAATAAGTATTGTTGAAATGTGTATATATTTCTTCTTCTTCTTCGCCAATAGGCTAAACTTAAATTGGCTTCCTCCTCTCTGTCTTCTTCTTCTTTATATAGAAATCAAAAGCCCGTCATCCAAGTCGTTTAAAAGAGACTTTACTGACTGTTTTTTTTTGTTGTTGTTTTTTTAGCCAGTCAGCTGGGCAAGCCTCCATCCATGTCCATCACGGATACACACACACACACACACAAATGCACGTGGCCAGCAGTGCGTGTCCATTAAATTCGTGCATTTGGCAATAAATTATATGCTACGTGTGCTTCTCAAGTTTTCACTGCACGCGCCAGAAAATCAAAAAAAAAAAAATTCCACTAAAAGTTCCCCTATTTTGTCTATGAGTAAAAGTGGATGCCAAGATGTACTATGATCTACTATTTTTTGTTTGGATATCGGACCTCTCCCTTTTCTTTGTTGCCTTTGTTTTTAGAAATCTTAGACGATCTTGCTCATGCCACACCCACCCACCACGTGACCAACGGAGTGTGGCATCGATCACAGTTATCCGAATGAGGAAATTGCAACTCCAACTGCAACCACAGACCAAAAGATACACTCTAAAAAAAAGAGAGAGAGACCCCGAGGGCTTTGAGTTTGGGGTATGGTTCCGGTGCTTCTTCAAGCATTTTAAATGAATTTCACTACTGCCGAGTGCAATGGCAGCCAAGAGTGGCACCAGTTGACATGCGGAAATGGAAATGTGTTTGGCCATATTTGTGTGGTTTTGTGGCCCCTCCCAGCTATCATGCATCCGCAGTAAAGTTGCGTAATTAAACGTTAACGGATAATGGTCACACACCAAAAGTGGCTCAATTTGAAATAATAAAAACAAAACAAAAACAAAACAGAATATTATGAAAAACGGCCAAGGTTTTTTTTTTTTGCCTACTCATAAAGAATCTTTACAACTCTCCCAGCAATTCAATGATTTCCGTTTCAATTCAATGGGAAAGTTATTAAATTTTTTGGAATTGCCAAAAAAGAAAAAGAACGGAAACCGAAAATAGTTTATGATTGATGGAAATAAATTTGGGGCAGTATTTTATAAGAGAATCTACGTTATTTTTAATTAAATTGACTTAAGCTTTATAGATTTGATATCTGCAATTGCTTTTGGTTTTAGTTTTCTTTAGTACCTTTTTCTAAAATGTTTTTACGGAAAAAAACAAACAGTAATTAGACTAGAATTTAAACAAAAATTGTTTAATTTGGTAAATAAAATCCAACGCCTTAAAATAGGCTACACTGAATTACCCACAATGCCATGCTTTTTAGGGTCAACTTTGATTAAATAAATCAATGATTAACGGTGCTTAAATCAAACCAAAGTTATTTTTTACATATGGTTTAAGATATTAATAATAGCATATGAAAAGTTCAAGATTATAGCATTTCATTTTCTAATTTTAAAAAATGTATGAAAAAAACATCTAAGAAATAAATGTTTCACCAATGTTAGGGCAAATTTTAGCTTCATAAAAAAATGAATATCGGCAGTGAAACAGTAATGAAATTAATTTTTAACATGCCTTAAGATATTAATAATATCATATAAAAAATACAATATCATAGCATTTCATTTTCCAATTTTAAAAAATGTATGAAAAAATCTCTTTTTTCTATATGAAATTTCATTCAATTCGCTTGTAATTATACTTTTTCCAAAAAAAATATATTCATTTTGCCCCGAAGTTTGTAACATATTTAAGGATGGATGCTATGGTTCATTCGAAAAAGCATCAGGGCAGGAGTTTAGGAGATATTCAGAACTCTAATTGTAATTGAAAAATGTACGTGAACATCGGGCGTTTCGAAGTTAACTTTCCCTCTGATTGTGGGCTTATTTAATCCAGCAAATTAAATAATTTATTTTTATTTCTTTCCAGCAATGTTATAATGGAGCCAATGACCATGTTGGTGTTGGCCTTCCAGCTGCTGGCACTTTTCTCCATTGCCGGCGCTCTGCTCATTTATCTGATCTGTAAGGTGCGAGAGGATAGCAAATCATGCCCGGCCGAGGCTCAGCCCAGTCGCGTGGTCCTGGTGACCAGTGCCGACACAGCCTTGGGCCTTCAATTGTGCACCCATTTGGCCAATAAGGGCTGTCGGGTGTTTGCCGGGATGAAGGAGGCGAATGATTCACTGCCAGCCAAATTATTATGCGGCTGGATGAAGATACGGGAATATAGTGATGAGCCCATAAGTGGAGCGATAATACCCCTGAAACTGGACGTGACCCGAGAGGATGTATTGCGTGAGGCCACCGTGGCCATGGGTGCTCATCTGAATGCCAACGAACGGGGAATTGCAGCAGTCATTAATACGAGTGGCAGTGTTTTTCGTGGCCGCGTCGAGTCCCAGGATGTGCAGCAGTGGGAGCATATGCTAAAGACCAACATCTTGGGTACCTTGCGGGTGGCCAAGGCCTTTGTGAGCTTCCTGCGACCCACGCGTGGTCGTCTGCTTTATTTGGGTGGCGCTAGCCTGGGTGGCAGCAGCGGTGATGGCCTGGTGGCATTCAATGCCTCACGCGTGGCCGTGGACAAGTGTGCCGAGGAATTGCGCAAGGAACTGCAGCCCTATGGAGTGAGTGTTGTGGCCCTGGACACCACAGGCATGACCGTGGAATCTCTCTATAAACCACCAGTGGCCCAGGGTAAGTCAAGCGAAATATTTTCATTTGTATAATGATTAACCTGCTTAATTCCCTTCATAGTCATGTCGGACTGCGTTGGAGCTCCCACTCAATATACGGCCGATGTTCTGAGCATTAATGCCTTGCAAATGGTTGAGCGAGCTCTATGGGATTTTACGCCACAACAAAGATACACGCTGCTCAATCACAACAAGTATCAATTCACGTTGCCATGTCGCTCCTCGTTGCGCCTGTCCAAGCCAACTGCAGCAGCAGCAGCAGCTGGAGGAGTAGTAAACAGTGAAATTGCTGAAACTGCTGTTGCCGTGCAGACTGTTTAAAAAAAAAAATAATAAAAAAAAAACTGAATTATTTCGAAACTATTTTTTATTTTTTTTTTGTTTATGGTTGCGCCTGTCAAAAAAAAAAACAATTACTTTTATATATATATAAAGATTATGCCGTGCCTTTTTTATACTACTTTTTTTTTGTATATATATAAAATGTTTATTTTCTCCAACTTTTTCCCACCTTGTCCTCTTCCTGATCCTGGTCTTATTTTCGCTCGCTGTTGTTTTTTTATATTATTTTTTATATTTTATACAATTTATATTTTAAAGATCCTTTATTAATGTGTGTAAGAGTTTTATTTTCTAGACTGCCAAATTGTCTAAATCAGAAATTATTTTTTTGGTTCAATATATTTTTTTTTTTTTGGTTCTTTTGCTTTCTGTGATTTGCTGAACCATTTAAAAACCACCGAAATGATAATTTTTCTGGCAATTGCAGTCTGGAATTTAATAATTATTTTTTTTTATATATATTTTATACTTACAAACAAATATGTATGTACTACTTATATGCGAACACGCACAAAATTGTTTGTGTGTGTGTGTAAAATTCAACAATGTTTGGTATAATTTTTTTAATAATAATAATGCAAAAAAAAAACAAAAAAGACTTTATTATTTGTATAGCTTGTAAAAATTCAAAATTTTATTTGTGTATAATTATTGTCTTTGTTTTTATTCGATAGGCATCAAGTGATTTCATATTTTATTGCACATTGCCCAGAAATTTGTGCTTGTTTTCTTTCTATTTTTACTATTACATTTCATATTTGGATATAAAGTCATAGCGTAAAACCGAAGCCTCAAAATATTCGCCTTCCTGGGCCTGAGTCTTTTGAGGACTACAAGCTGGCAAATGAATTAGGACATCGGCACCCACAATGCTCTGCAGACGACTGCTAATTTGATCACCATTCACATTGGCATGCAATTGAATTCCTTTTTTAATTACCGAGGCACGCATATATTCGGGACGGGCATCCAAATCGATGAATTCGTTCATAAGCTGCAAGAAATGTGAAATATTTTATCTGTTGGTTTAACTGATAAGACACACACAGAATAAATTTAGTGCTTCAAGTCTCGAAAGTGTCAGATTTACGCAATTCTTATCATTGTTTTTTGAGCACTCTAAATGATAAGAATTTGACGCACTTGAAACGCAATTATTTGAGTTTTACCTTAATGGGAATCACTGGCAATGGACACTTGGCCTTTTCCCAGCCTGCAGCTCGTCGCAGGGCGGGCAAAGCAAACATATGAAAGGTGACAAAAGCCGATACAGGATTTCCAGGCAGACCGAAGAAATATTTGTTTTCCTTGCTGGCAAATGTCATGGGTTTTCCTGGTTTCATATTCACACGGCCAAAATGTATGGAAAAGCCTAGATCCTTTAGCACTGGCTTCAAATAGTCTCTGTCGCCCATGGAAACGCCGCCAGAACTAATGACAAAGTCAACCGATTTGTAGAGTTTCGTTAAAGTGCTCTTAATTTTATCAATACTGCAAAAAGAAAAAATCATATTTTATAATAATAGACAATTTGGCATTAAAAATTCACTCACTCATCGCTTAGGACCAATTCCTCCTGGCACTCGAAATCAAAGTATTTGAGCAGCTCTTTCAGCATTGTTGTATTGGAATCAAAGATTTTGCCCACAGCTGCAGGCTGCTGCGGGGCCAGCAGCTCACTGCCAGTCGAGATTATGGCCACTTTGGGCTTCGTATTATTGGGCAACTGTTGCCCCACGGAGGCCAGCAAAGATTTCATGACCACGGGTGAAAAGTCGGGAAAGGGAAACACTTCGCTGCCCTCAAACAAATCATAGCCAATCGATCTGACATCTAAACCAGCCTTTGGCTCCACCAGCATCTCCACGATACTCTCCTCGCCATATTTGTCACGCTGCAAGACTTTGGTATCTTCTATTTGTATCACACAATCGGCATCGGCTGGCAACGGAGCCCCCGTATTGATTTTAAAGCATTCATCCTCCTGCAGGGGATGTGGATTGGGCTTGTCACCGGCAGCTATGCAGCCCAAGACGCGTTTGGCCCCCGAAAACCCCGACGACTTCATGGCATAGCCATCTTTGATCGAGGCACGAAATGGTGGAATATTTACAGGTGATTTCAAGTCATGCACTGGATTTTTTCCTTTATTGTGCTGGTTGATAGTCTGGTAAATGATTTCTCTAGCTTTGTCCACTGATATCATGGGAAAGGGTGAGCTGCGATCCAAATCATCGCCAGCCCCTGTCTTATGGGGACAAATATGACGCGGCTGCTTCTGCTGCTGATTGTGATTTGTTGAATGTGTTTGGGTTTTGCCCTGGACTCGGGCATGAGTGGCCCGAACCAGGTCTATGTCATTGTTGAGCAAATGCACGGCGTGCGGCAAGATATCGGCCACAAAGCCAAAACATTCAATTACGGCCTTCTCGCTGCCGGGAAAGTTCATAATTAAAGTGTTGCCCGAAATGCCACACAAACCGCGTGAAAGTGCTGCAAATTTGGTCTTTTGCAGCGATTCTACGGTCAAAGCCATGGTCAGTTGGGGACAATCTCTTTCTATCAGTGGCTTGGTGGCCTCTGGGGTGACATCGCGTGGCGAGAAGCCTGTGCCGCCCGTGGTTATAATGATGCACACATTCTTTTTTTTCACCCACTCGCGCAGTGTTTCCCTAATTAGCTGTTCATTGTCTGGCACAATGCTCAGCACAGTCGAGACATTTTTATAGGTTTCCTTGATCAGTGTTAGCAGACGGGGACCGCTGCTGTCCTTTAATGGATCTTTGGAGCAAGTGTCGCTAACTGCAACAATTTACATTAAAACGGGCACTTTTTATTATGACTTTTGCAACTCACCCGTTAATACGCCAAATTGAATCTGGGATTCTTCTTTTGAGATACACTCCATTGCATCCAATTCCAATTAAAATTTTAAATTGTATGTGCGTCAAACTAGCTTATATTTCGATTGTATTTGTATTCGAAGAATATCGAATGATCAACAAGTGACAGTGGTGCTGCCACTAGGTGGCAGTTCGTGCAAATGGCAACCATACACATTGCAAATTGCCATTCACCTGTCTATATTCGAGATTTAAATAAATAAAATGCAATTTGGTATGTTGGTGGTATTTTTTTTTATTTATAAATTAATTTTGTCTATAACAATAAAAACTGAACAGTTTAACAAACCAAGTGCTAGGCACATTTGGGCTCTCATTTTTTGCTTTTTTCCTCTTGTCCGGCTTTTGCGCGTTCATCCAGTGGATCGTAGCCTTTGGCCATTTTCTCTTTGAACTGTTCGTAGGTGCGTTTGCGGTCAAAATGTTTCACCCATTGGCCAGGACAGGATTGCTCGAAAGCCTTGCGCATTGTCTGACAGGCACTTGGTATCTTTTCGCCACTAGTTGAACTGTGCTTGGGCGCATTGTCGTCGAGGCACTTCCAGTATTCATCACGTGTAGCCCAGCACTTGGTGCGCTCCGCCTTGTCCGGAAAACTCATTACGATGGCGATGGCAGTGGTTTTTGTTTTTATTTCAACTTCTGTGATTTGTCAATGTCTCTTACAGCTGCTCAATGAAAGGACGCACGCAGTTTATCCATCAATGCCGGGCTAGAGTTTAGACTATTGGTCCTGTTTACCGGCTTTTCTTTTATTTTGTTGCAATTTTAAAGGCAACAAAAATCAAAATAAATTTCTGGTTACAACACGTCGATTATTTATATTCGATATCGAAGAGTATCGATGACAGTTCGTACAAAAAACTGAATAGCCGGCTAATCTTGACTAGTCGATAGCAGTAAGCGCTCGAATTGAATAAAATTTGTTTTTAATCGCCCGTTTAATGGCCCAAAATTAAATTGAAAGTGAATGATTCAAAGTTTATATTAAACAAACAATTTTTTATTTGTTATGCTCTTGGCTATGACTAAATAATTTAATTTGTATGCTTAGGCTAATTATTTATTATTACAAGCAGAGTGCTGCCATTTCAACTAATTAAAATGCTTTTAATTTCTATACAAAATGACTTCAATTAGACAAAAAAAAAAACACAACAAAAGTGCAAGTATTTTTTTCTTGTTTTATTTTTTGATTAAATCTTGTTCAAAATTTGTAAACAAATTCCGTTTCAAATGGTGTGTGTATATTTTCAGATTCTATTCTGAAGAAACCTTTATGCAAATGTGTATTTCTCTTATAAAATACAAAAAAAAAAAAGAACGATGGATATTTTTTTTTTGTTTTTTTTTTCACAATTTACAAAATTTCTATGTGTATATATAAGTATATAATTATTTTATTTGTAGTTCTTGTTACCTAGGAACACTATACGTATTTATTTATTTATTATTTTATATATTAAAGGTGGTCGGTCAATTGTAAAAATTGTATTTTATTTTCATTTGCTGCTAATTTGGACCTTCCTTATACAGATGACTGAGTATATATGTATGTATATATACTTAAATATTTTACAATGATTTTATTTTACCATTTAAAAAACAATTATTTATGTTTAAGTATATCTTTAATTTTTATTTGACAGCTATTTGAAATCGTTAGACGTAAGGATATGGTGAGAAAAATTATTTCAAGTCAGTGGTTGGGAGGAGGGGGACTAAAATATAATTTTTTTTTTTTTGTTTTGTTCTATCTCAAAAATGCATTCAATTTCTTTTGTTTTTGTTTTGTGTGTTTAGCTTTAAATCTTATATATTTTATATATATGTATGTGTATTTTTCCTGTAGTACCTGTTTTGTTTATTTGTTTGTTTGTTAATAGTTTTTGCCCATTTTCAATATCAATTTTGTTGGGCTCCCAAAACCGAGTCAGTTCGGGTTACTTTGAAAGCTCTTTGAGGCACTTGTGGCTTTTAACAGCTGGGATCATTTCATGCTGCTCGAATGCTTATCAAAAACACTGTCTGAAGCTCAAAAGAGCAAAATGAAAACAAATTAAAAATAAACTAAAAAAAATAACAAAAATACACATATTTTTTTTTTGCAAGGGTTTAAATTGTCATAATTTGTTTAAAAATCTAATTATCATATTGATTTAGTTAAGGTTGCAAATTGTGTGTGTTTTTAAAACTAATTCAAAATTCAATTAATTATTTGCTAAAGCGTGTAGAATTCTAAAATTGTTAAATTGTTATTTTCTCCTCTTCTCTTTTTTTTCTTTGTTGTTTCTTTTTTTTAAGCGCCAGTTGGACTATTTTTTTTTTTACTTGCTTATTGACTAGATAAATTTTCAGGTAGTAGCTGAGTATATGCTGGGACAGTTTAGCCAGCGCCCAAAAAAAACAAAAAAAAAAGAACAAATTAAAGAGAATTTAATAATTATACACACACACAAACACGCAAAATTTCTATTTACTCAAACGCTTATGATAAAATATTTGGCAGTCGAGCACAAAAACTAAAATGTGCCGGTTATTTTTTTTTTTTTGTGATGCTTTGACTTGGCCTGGCCAAGTATATGTGTATGTGTGTGTGTGTATGTGGGAGTGAAATGAATATATCTATCCACATTACTCCAATTGGTTTCAGGCCTTAGACAGCAACTCTTCTGACTCTGTGGAAATTGTTGTTGTTGCCTTGACTACAATTGAAGAATTTGAATCTTCCTCGGCCGTTTCAGTTGGAAGCTCTGCGGCAACTACTGCTGTTTCTGGTGCTTTCAATTCATTCAAATTTTCAGCAGTGGCCATTGTGGGCGATGAATTGTTACTATGCATGGGCGTGGCATATTTACAAGAAGCTGTCTGGCATTTACAAATTGTTGAACGTTGTCCATTGCGCCAAAACTTTTCGCCATAATCAAAACTATTAAGGAATACACACAAATATTAATAAAAATCCATATGGGTGAACTTTCGTAATCATTTACCAGATTTCCTCGCCCGAGTCAATGTCACGGCAGGCAAAGAAGGCAATTTTGGGCACACGATAATCCTGGTGCTCAAAAAAGACGCGCACAGGCAAAATATTCGGCTCACATGAATGATTAAAGAAACGACTCACATTGCCATAATAATTGGCATCAATGCAATGGCCACTGTCCAAATCAAAATAGTAGCTATCATCCGTGCGGCGATCTGCCTCAGGAGCAGTGAGTATTTCGCCCGTGTAGCTGGCCACAAATGTCCCCTTGGGCAAATTGGTCAAGGCACGAACGCCCCAGCCCTTGGCAGGCTCATCGCATTCGACAATTTGGAGCGGTGTGCGTGTGCCATTTTGAACCACACGATTCTTGCAAGATAGCTGCAAAATTCACAATGGGGAAATTTAATTAAGCTTGAAAATATTCGAGTTTAAATTTAATTTAACCTGATTACAGCCACAGACATCATTGCACTCGAAAATAACCGCTGGATCTTCATAATTAAAGTCACAGTTGAGTCGTCCCTCGGCTGTGTACCAATTTTGGGAAGAGGCGCCATTGCATTGACATAAATCGCTGCTGCAACTACAAGAATCCAAAGAGAGACAAAGTCACTCAAAGTTAGATTTGAGTTAAATTCAATTTTACCTATCCTGACAGGAGCAAATGCGCATTTGAGAGACTCTACTATCGATTTGCAAAGAGTTTTGCAAGATAATGCACTTGGTTATATACTTAAAATCGGGCCACATTAGGGCATCTGCTTCATCTTCATGCTCGGCCATAATTTGCTCATTGCGCACTACTTGTATGGGACGCAATTCGCGTCCATTTGAGGCATCCGCACAGACCACGCGAGTGCGCAGACCCAAGGGACGAAAGCTGCGCATTTGCATATTAAAACCGACAGTGCGGCCACATTCCGATTCCTCATTGGGTATGCAATCGAAGGGCAATTGTTCAGCCTTGTTTTTAATCATCAAATCCGCACCATTGGCAATCAATGCAATGCACATGCGAGTCACTGAATGGCGACAGGCAATGTGGCTTTAATAAATAATTGAAATTAATATTTATTCATTTAATAATGCTTCTAATACTTACAGTGGCGTGTCACCTTCAACATTTTGGACATTACAATCGGCACCAGCTTGCAGCAGCACTGTTATTGTCTCCAGGCCATCATTGTGCAATGTGGACCAATGGAGCACTGTGTTATTATCATTGTCACAGATATTCGGATCAGCTCCATGATTGATGAGCAAACTTTTGCAAAGAAAGCCACAATTATAAATGATTTAGACAAGTTTTGAACTTGTGAACTCACCTGACAATTTCCGTATGTCCCAGCTCAGCGGCCCAAACCATAGCCGTCCAGCCGCCCTCATCTTGGGCATCGACAAAGCTTAAAAATGTGGTTATATTGCGTGAGGCTCGATAACTTTCCACCAGCAATTGGCTGGCCTCTAAATTGCCCAATTTGGCTGCAATATGTAAACTGGTTTTGCCATCGGGGCCCTTTAAATCAATAACAATTAATTAATTTAGTCTGTTTAAATGCATTAAGTCCAATCAAATACCTTGATAGAAACATCAGCTCCACATTGTATAAACAAATTGAGTATATCGCATTTATCATTCATTACGGCACACATCAGGGCAGTCCGCAATTCGCTATCAAGTATATTGAGAAAGTCCTGGGAGGAGGCACCTTTGCAAAGCAACAAATAGGCCATTTGAATAGTACCCGAATGGGCCACCAAATGCAGACAGGTTCCATTAAGAAATTCACGCATACGCGTCAAAACATTATAGTCAGCAGCTGCAATCAAATCAATGAATTAAAATAGGCTTAAACAAAATTAAGAATATATATTAATTTACCCAAAATTTCAGCCACACGCTCCAAATCATCATTCTGTACGGCATAATACATATCTCGTGAGGTAAATTCCGTAGTTACTCGTCCTCTGGCTGAAACAATTCGACCACGTAGCACCACATTCATTACAGACTCCGGTATAAGTTGCTCAAAGTTAATTGTATTGCTGGGACTGGAAGATGAACTGCTGCCAGCTGAAGTTTTGCCGCGTGTTAAATTTGATTTGCCCACTGTTGTTTTATTCCGTCCACCTGATTTAGTCTTGCCTCCACCTCCACCTCCGCCGCTGCTGTTGCCACTATTAGCAAATTGGGATAAATGGCTACCCGAAGTAGTTAATTTGGCAGGTTTACTAGAAAGAAAAGCAAATAAATAAATATATAAGACATTTTTAAAATAATTATAGAGTAAAATCTATATTTATAAGCTTCCTGGAGAAAATAGCGAAAATAATTATAATTTATTAATTTATTTTACACCTAAAAAATCGATAAGTTATTGCCCACATAATTAAAGAGAATATATATTATTTTATTTATTTAATTTACAACTAAGTCTTCTAGTTCAAAAACCACATAAATAAAGAGAATATACTACTTTTTTCAAAAGATTTCTGATAATATTTGGGCATAAATTAGTCCATTTAATTCAAATTTTGATCAGATGTTTTAAAGCTTAAGTTACTAGGAAAAATGAAATGCAATCTTCTTGATTTTTTGTATATATTCTTAATAATATTTTAGATCATATTAACGAATTAGTTTTAGTTCTATTTCCATACCGTTAATCATTTATTTTTTAAGCTAAATTGGTAATTTGTAAAGGAAAATTATTAATAACGTTATTATTTATCTATGACAAAGAATTGTCTCAAAAGAACTTCTTTTAAAAATGATTCAGATTAGATAAAATTAAGAAAAAAAAGTCTAATTAAAGCGAGAAAACATACAGACTACCAAATTTTACCAGTTAATTTAAGACCAAGTAGAGGAAATAAAAAACTTTAAAATAAATAAATCAGTAAAATTTTTAATAATTTACATGGGAGTTAGTAGTTTTAAATAAGAAAATCTTTTAATAATGTTAATAAGTAAAATATTACAAAATTCAGCTTAGTGTTAAAGATTTTAATTGGAGTTTTTTCTGTAGTTTCAATAAATAAATGAATAAAATTTGCTCAATCAGTGCAAAGAATTAAAGAAAGTTTAAGATTTTAATTTAAATTGGAGTTTTTCTATAGTATTCAATATACAAACTTTTTAAAAATAAATAAATACATTTTATTAAAGGCAAAAATTAAATTTACAAGCATTTTATTTATTTATAATACCCTATTTATTTACTAATTTATCTCTTTTTTTATTTGACTTACATTTTCGATTTTTGGCTGGGCAGAAAGACAGGCAATGTTTGGCATTTCATGGTCACTGTGGAGGTGCGTTCCGGGGTATCGACACCGCAATGGGGACACTTGAGCACCAAAATGGGGCTTGAATAATTGCTAATATTCTGTTGGGCATCATAGGGACTATTTAATATAAAACGTTGGGCACAATCCGGATGGAAAAAATGCTGTTGTTTGCATAAAACAAATTTGCCCTAAACAAAATAAATAAATTAATTATTATTCAATTAAAAATAAAGATTCAAGAATTACTATTCATTTACCTGAGTACAAAATATGCCACAGCCGGCACAACAGTTGTGGGATTGCAAACGTTTCTTGTGCTCATCGCAGAGTATCATGTAGCCGACACGTTGGCTGGGACGCAACAGATTGTGCACTTCGGCGGAGAGTTCATTGCAACAGCCAATTTTCTGCTCATCAATATTATCAATGGCACAGCAATAGGAGGCGTCTGGGGCGTTGCGGGCATAATATTGGGAGCTCTTCTGGCAGAGGCATATGAACTTGGCATCTCGGCCAGCCAAAGGATTGGCTGCAGCTGCCAATATGGCACTATTGAGGGAATGAAGCTGGCTATTGTCCAGAGTGGTGCCAGCAGTACGCGCAACGGCGGCTGCTGCTCCTCGTCGAGACAATTTGGGTGCTGCAACTGCTGAGGATGCTGCTGCTGACGATGCTGGTGGAGCCAAGGGTACAGAGGACAAGGACTTTTGCGAGACACTTGGTTCCTTGCGTAAACGCAATGTGACACTCGGTTTGCCCACTTGGACACGTGTGGTGGGGACAAACTCCTCATTGTCTGTGTTCGAGCTGTTGTCGGTGGCCTCTTCGCTATTTTTGCGACGCAGTCCCAAATTTTTGAAATGCTTCTCCTTTTGCTTGGCCAATTTGCGCAATTGTTTCTTGTTCATTTTACGCTCTTCGGGTGAACGATTTGCATTCAATTTGGCTGCCTTAATGCCGCTTAAAAATTGCTCAAATGGTGGTCCAGGCGGCACCAGACTCTTGGCCAACAAGGCAGCACCAGAATTTTCAATATCACGCTGAGATTTGGAAAACAAACGCTTCTTTATCGCATTCGAACCGGCTGGATGTTGTCCATTGCCATTGCCAGCATCGCCATTGCTGCCATCAGATTTTTCACTCTTTTGCCTTGATGTTGAGGAGCTGGAAGTGCCACCACCACCGCCTGCATGCTGCAACGGTGTCGTCTCGTAGTTATTATCATCGCCATTATTATCATTGGCCTCCCAATGAGTCATACGCTCGATGTGCTTGGTCTCAAATTCACAGCGTAATTCATCGTTCTCTAAAATTTTGGTAGTTGGCTTAATGCGTCGCTTGGAACGCTTGGGCAATTGTAAATTATCTGCTGCACTACTCGAAATTGCCGCACGTTTGCCATTCGACAAGGCAGGGGAGTTGGTCAATATCTCTGATTTGGCCACGGCTGTGGTAATTTTTGCCTTGCGTCCACGTTTCTTTGGCGGTGTCTTCTCATCTGTAGAAGCTGCTGCTGCTGTTCCCAAATTATTTCTATTGAGTATTGTGGTATTTATAGTCTGCTCGGCCCCTGCTGATTCGGGTTCAGTTTTTACCTCATCCCAATTGGCCACCTCCTAAAAAAAAAAAAAATCAAAGGTTTTTATATTAAAACGTTTTTTAAGAGCTTCATTTGTAGACTTACTGTGTTTTTAAATATATCCAAACGATTGCCTAGCCGCACACTGCGTCGCATTCTCTTAAAGTCACCCGCCGCACTCGAGGACTCTTCATCTTGCTCGGATTTGACTACCACACTCGATGACTCCACATTTGTGGTGGTGGCAGCTTCGTCCTCCTGCAATTTACGCTTGCGTCCAACCTTTTTTATTTCCTCAACTGGAGTTGCTTCCTCAAATGTCAATTCCACTTGGCTAGTTGGCTCTATTATCTTTTTGGCACGACCACGTCCACGTTTGGGTGGAATTATATTCCCATTCCCACTGCCACTCGGTTCTTCAATTGCACAAGTGGCTGGTGATTTTTCTGGCTCCTTTTTAACCTGTGCTGCTGATTCATTTGTCTCTCCTGTCGTTGGACTTGAAATTTGTACTTTATTTTCCAACTCAACTGCTGCTTCTATGCTCGGTGCAATTGGTGATATGGCCATGTCATTGGGCCTGGGTGTGCGACGTAAACGTCTGGTATTTGGTGAATTTATTGCTGTTGTTTGATCCTGCACAAAAAAAAACGAATACAAATTAATTGAAAACTGTTTTAAAAAAAAACCTTAATTTGTGTGGTGAAACTTGCTGGCTTATCTAATCAAGAAATGCAGCAAATCTTATGATTCATTGCCAACTTTTACAACCTGAATAAAAAATAATTACCTACTCAAATAATTCTAAAATTTCTAGTTAATAAAGATATGATTAATTTGAAAGAAAGATCTTCTTTTTGGGGTTTATACCAAGGTTTAATTCAATTCAAAGCTTAAATAAATTTTAATCCATCATTTATTATAAAGAAAAATTACCTGTCTCATTTCGACAATAATTAACTTTAATTTTATCCCAATGATACAAGACTTACAGCTTGTAAATTGAAATAGGTACTTGAAAATTTCTATAATTTATTCATTTTCTAATTGTTTTTAATTCAATTGATAAAGAAACTTTAACTAGATGTATAATAATTGATTAAAAAAGGTGTAAAAATTTAGTTTTTATATGAAGAGGTTTTTTTTAAAAATTCAACCAGCTTATTTTCTATAATTTGGAAATTTTATATGCTTAAAGTTGTTTAGGTGAAATCAAATAGAATTTAAGGGATTAAACATTTTCAATTCGTAAGATATATGATGAATAAAGAAAGATTCAACTGAGGAAACATTCCTGAGATTTTTAAGGGCTGTTGAGAGATAATTCTGTGCTAGAAAACTTGGCAATAAAAGTAAGTATACATTTTTTTAGCCTAATGGTTAAATATTCTGGAAACTAAACTTTTTACATTTATAAAGTTAGACATATTTTTTAGTTCATAAAAAAATAATACCCACAAATCAATAATTTTTTCTAAAGCCATAATAAGTTTAAAAATTTATTAGGCTGCATTTATTTATTTATTTATTTTTCTTACTTTTATTTCTAATTGAAAAATGCTACGGAAAAATATCATGTTTCAAAATAACTTTTTAATTAGGTTTATTTATTTATTTATCTAATCAGTAGTAATTTGAGTCTACTTAGTATTTAAATTAAAGGCCATTAACAATTTTTTTTTTTTTTTGTTTTCATTGTATAGTTGAATATGGTTTTTCCCAGAGATTTTACATTTGAATATTAAATACTGGATATTTAAATTGTTTAATCAATTAAAATTTTCCCACTACCCTTTGCCTTTTTGTCCCTTTTTCTGCTGATCTTTGAAATTAGGGCGAATTACCATCAACAAATGCAGAGTTTTTTAGGTTTGCCATGCGAAATCACACAATAAAAAAAAAGGGAGGGTGAATAAATACACACACACACACAAAAGCACAGAAGCGCACATGTATGTGTATATAAATACTTACATTTTTATCAGCGCACACGGTGATGGCGCTTGTTGTTGTTGTTGTTGTTGCTGCTGCTGCTGCTACGTTGTCGTCGTTGACCGTTGCTGTCGCCGTCGTCGTTGCTTCAGCGTCCACAGTAGCAGCAACCGCTGAATAGACAACAACAAGTGGAGCAGAATTATTGTCCCATGCGGATGTGGATGATGTTGTTGTTGGTGTTGCTGTAGCTGTTGCGGTTGTGACAACAACAACAACTGTTGGGGATGTGGATGATGATGATGATGATGGTTTTCCATCCGTTTCCTCAACCAATTGTTCCTGATTCTCACTATTCTCAGTCTTAATATCTTCGCTTGTATTGGTTGTTGTTGCTGTTTTTACCTTTGTCATTGTTTCTGTTTCCTTTTCCTTCTTCTCCAATTTGACTAGCAACGCTTTGGCTGTGGCTGCTGCTGTTGTTGTTGTTGTTGCTGCTTTTGTTGTGGTCGCCGCGTTGCCATCGTTGCCGCCAACGCCAACGCATTCCAATTTGCCATCATCGTCTTTTTTGCTTTCGTTGTTGCTGTTGTTGTTGCCGTTGTTATCGTCTTCGGCTTTGGCCTCGGCCGCAGTTGACGTTGTCGGCAGCATTGCCATTGCCTCAGCTTCAGTTTCTGCTGCTTCTTCTTGTAAAGATTTGGTCTCGGTTGGCAGCTCTGTAATCTCTGCACTTGATGTTTTGACATCATCATCCTTTTGCTCCTTCTTTTCCTCTTTGTTTTCATTGCTATCCTCTTCCTCCGCTTCCTGCTCAATTTGGCCTTGAGTTGTGGTGGCCTCCTGGCTGCTTGCTACAGCAGCAGCACCAATGTTCTCATTCTCAGTTTGCTTTTGGTCTTTGACTGGCTCAGGGTCATCGTCATCATCATCATCCATTTCTTCTAGAACCTCTTTTATTTCTCGTTCAATCATTTTCAGATCTTCTTCGCTTGTTGTCTTCACTTCTTCCTCTTCTTCGTCATCTTCTTTTTGTTGTCTTTGCTTCTTTATTTTCTCTTCCTTTTGTGATTGGTCTTTTATATTAATTTCTTTTGCGCTTGCGTCATTTGGCAATTCCGTTGACTTTTCACCTGTCGCTGCTTCTGCTTCGTCTGCTGTTGTTGTTTCCGCTGTCGTCTCCCCCTTTCCCACTTGCATTTCTTCAGATTTTGCATTGTTATTATTGCTGGAGTTGCTGTTAGTTGATTGCTTTTTATCTTTATCCTTGCAGGCAAATTGATTATTGGCCAAATTGCGCCATTTAAGTGTTTTATCCTCGGCCAAATCCAAATTCAATAAAGTTCCACCCTCGGCTGTGCTGGTGGCGCAATCACTATTGAATGTACTGGACATGCTATTCAATAGTTCCACATAGTCTGTCATTTTTGATGACTCTGACTGGGGACAGCCTAGGAGGACTGCCTACGCCAACCGTCACTTGGGAGATTTTTCTTTCTTCTGGTGATTTTTTTGTTCACCTTTTTTGGTTTATTATTAATTTTTGGTTGATTTGTGATTGCTGTTAATTCTTTTAGATTTAAAAATAGGAAACAAAAAAGAATGCTTTTAATTCACTTGTCAATTTCAGTTAGTTTTTGATTATTTTTTTTTGTTGTTTTATCAAAAATATTCAAAATAAAATTCAAAAATCGGTCTGTTAATATTTAAATTGTATTTTAAAAACAAAACGTTAATTAAATCAGTCTGACTAAATTTTTTTATTCCTTTTTAAATTTGTTTGCTATTTTTATATTTTCGATTTTTTACAATCGAATTCATTTTTTATTATTAATATTTTGTAATTATATTTCAGTGTTTTTTTTATGATTATTTAAATTTTTTCTAGACCTTTTAAAATTTTTTTAGGTTTGATAAAATCGTATTTTTTTTTTTTTTAGTTGTTTATATCTTGGAATTTTTATTTAAATTTTTCAATTTTATAATTATATTCCACTGTTTTTTATGAATGTTTCATTTTTTTCGTACTTTATTTTAATTTAAAAGAATCATTAGAATAAAGTTAAGTTTTTTTAAATTAGTTTTAAAAATTATAGGTATTTATTCAGATTTTAATTTTTTAATTGTATTTCACTGTTTTTCTATATTATTTATTTTTTTTTTGGGCTTTTCACCAGTTTTAAAAGTAAATTCAAGAATCAGTTTCAATTTTAATTTGTCTATGTTTAATTATGTTTCACTGTGTGCAGCAGCGCAGTTAGCAGCGCTAGCAGCAGCAGCAGGCAGCGCTTTTAATAGGGGCGGCTGCGCCTGTACCGCTCGCTGTTCGCTGTACTGGTTGTGGCGGCGATAAGATTGGCCCAAAAGCACGACACTTCCACGCCTCAGCCAAGGCGAGCAAGTAACTGAACTGAACTGACTGACTAACTGACTGACTGAGTGAGTGGTTCAATGAGTGACTGACTGACTGACTGATTGAGTGAGTAAATGATTTGGCTGTGTGTGTGTGCGAGTGAGCGAATATTTATATTGTCCGCCATTGCTTTGATTGAGTGAGCAATAAATTTATCTTTTTATATACTATGCACAAACGTGGATGGCTAATTGAAATTTGTTTGAATTTTTAATTAATTTTAGATAATTTTTTAACCACTGTGCGGGCCCCATAACCAAGATTTACTTTTTAACCCCAAAACCTCAGCAGCAGCGCTGTTCAATTGCAAAATACACACATACATACACGCATATAAATACAGATAAATTTATGCATGTAAATACATACACATACATAAATAAATATGTATATAGGCATTGGCACTTGTATGTATGTATTTATATATGAATTTATAATGAAAATTGTAATGAAAATGAAATTAAATGCAACCAAAATACAACTAGCAAAGAAACAACAAGCTTAACAATCAACGGAACACCCACAAACACACACACAGATACTTTATTTTCTTTCGTTTTTGTTTTAAAGGAGTCTTTCTCTCTCTATTTGGGGCTCTCCTTTCTCTGGACAACGCACCGCAACCGCAATGACGACAACAACAAGAAACGCTGCTGCTACTGCTGGCAGCGACAGCAACGCTGTAGGAGTTGACGTTGACAGTCATTTTTAATTTTTGCGTTTAATACACAAATATGTTTCATTTAATTATTACCTACTTATTGGTTTTTTTCTTCTTTTTGCACACACACACAATTTAAAACAAAAAAAAAAAACAGCATACCAAAAACAGAACAAAAAAATTGTTGTAGAAACCGTTGGTTCTGCTGCTGCTGCTATTGGTGGCTTTGATTAGCTCACAAACGTGCTGAATTTTTTTTGTTTTTTTTTTATTAATATGTTCACCATTTATTTGTTGTTGTTTTTTTTTACTTTTTGCCTTGCTCTTGTGTGTCTTCTTCTTCTTATTTTACTGCTGCTGCTGCTGCTATTGCTGTTTGTAGTTACGATTGTTGTTGTTATTTGTGTATTGTATCTGGTGGATTAGTATTGGGGGGGTGTAAACTATGATAGTTTGTAATTTTGTATTTCTTTTTATTTGTTTTTCTTCTATTTGCTAACTTTGAGATGCAGAGATGTGTGCGGCTGCTGCTTGCGTTGCCGCTGCTGCTGCTGCGCTCTTTCGATTGGTTTCTTATGTTATTCGGGTTTTATTTTTTTTTTCGTCTGTTTTTGGCTTATTAACGATCTCACATTCACATTTATAATTAAACTGACACATTAAAAAAAAATTAAGTATTTGTTAAAGTTTTACATTTGCGTAAAAGTTTCCTTTTGTTTTCTTCTTTTTTTTTTTTGTTAACTATTCGATTTGTGCAATAAAACACGCACGCTCACGCGCGCTCTCATTAAAGAAAAATTAGAATCATTATTGAAAAAAAAGGAAAAACAAACACACTAGTAAAAACATCGATGCGAAAATCGATGCATCGATGTTTTGATTCTTTCAACAACATCTATTTTCCTAAATCGAATAAGCTATCGAGTTTTCTACTGTATGACCAGGTTTTGCAAAGAAAAAATGCCAAATAACTTATCGAATGTATAGGTTTACGGTAATAGTCGATATATAAATCGATATACATGTGTTTTTCAGAAAAAGAATATATCGATACTATCGCTAGTGCCTTCGATACTTATCAACTCTATTCATCAGTATCGTCGGGTTCACGGTTGGTTCTTGTTGCTGCTCTGCTCCCTGTGTGCCTTTCTATTTTTCTACATAAAAAAATAAAAAAAAAAATAATAAAAATTAGTAAATTTAATTACAATTACATTTACACACACACACACATTTACAAGTCCAAATTCGTTTTATTTGTGGGAGCGAGAGCAATAGGGAAGTGGAAGAAGAACGCGTAATCGACCAAGTGTTTTGCATTTTTTTGTTGTTGTTGTGTTAATTACTGTGCAAATGAGCTGGAGCTGCTGTGCAAAAGCAACGCCATTTTAACCCCAAAGGTCCAAATTTGAATTGTATTTTAATATATTTGCGTGTTGTTGTGCTGCTTGCTGTTGACAAACAAATACAGGGTGCTCTCTTTTTGCTATGTGGAGTCCTACACACTGTAGCGTAACTGGTAAGTGTGTGCCCAGACCATCAAAAACTATTATTGCATTTGCCATCATCGACGATTTTAATGAGTCACAAACACAAACAAATTGCAATAATATAAAATTTAAACTTGTTTTTCAATCATACTACAGATTATTTTTCGTTCTCTCATTTGTGTGTGTGTGTGTGTGATAAATTCAAAGCGAAAATTGCTTATAAGTAAGCGAGCTTGTTGTCATTTTTTTAATACTTTTTTTGTTATTCATTTGAAAGCAGCAAAAATGCCAACACCAACATCATTTCTCTATGGCATTTTTCTTCTGTGTTGCCCTTTGTTTGGCACACACACACAGACACACACACATACAAAGGCAACTTAACAATTTCGAATGTCTCATTTAAAATTTCACTTTTTTGTTTGCGGTTTGTGTCTCTACTTATTATGACCTCTTCGGTCGTCAGCAAGTTTTCCCGGTTTTCTCTTTTACGTATTTGATGTGTGTCTGTGTGTGAAGAAGCTTTGGCATTTTCAAATAAATACAATTCGCTTTACCTACTCATTGCTTGAACTTGTTTATATATTTGATTCGCTCATTTGATAAGATAATAATACTTATGTGTGTTTACAAACACAGACACACACACATGCGCATTTTCACAATTTATAATGTGATAAGCGTTTTTTCAATAGATACGAAACACACACAACCTGCCAACTAACTGCCTGACTGACTCATTCTATGTCAATATATCAATAAGTGTTACATTTCTTTTTAAAAAGAAAAGAATGTTTTGATTAGTAGAGCAATTGGAATTTGGGGCTTATCGATAGTTTTATCGAAAAGTGAGGTGAATGTCGAATTTTCCGGCATCAAAAGACTTGTAAAATTAGTTTTGGTTTATAAATGAGTTGAAGAAATTAAATTCAAATTGTTCTCTCTTCTGTCTAATTGGATAGTATCGGTATTATCGATGTTTTTCCTCCCCTGAAACTATCGATCCTTGTTAGAAAAGAATCAAATTAATAGAGCATCTTCAGGTCGCATAGTCTTTTTTCATCTTAGTCTTTGTCTACCTGTTTTATTAAGTTTATGCGACGCCCTCTTTTTCTTCTCTGCTGCGTAGTCGGCGACGCATTCTTTCGCATAAGTACATATATTATATACATACATATATATTGTATATTTTTTTCGTTTTCTGATTATTTTTCATTGTATGCTTATGTCTTTTTCATGGTTGAATGTCAATGTGAAATCACACAAGCTGCAAAAAAAATAATAATGAAAAAAAAAAAAATTATTCAACATCAGCGACTCCATTTCTATTCGTGACAAAAAGTACAAAGGTGGGCAAATATCATAGGAAACAAAAGAAAAACAAAAAACACCTTTATAATAAAACTCAGAGAATACTAAAAATATTTGTTTTGAATGAGCTGAGATTCTACTAAAGTTGGTGGACTCCAAATTTAAGTATTTACATATTTTTTTTGAATTTGCCCTGGAAACTTCGTTATCGACGCAGCGAATCACTTATACAATAAACAATAATAATAAAAGCAATAACTCTAACGAAATTAAATTGTTCCTAATTCGAGAAAAACATATGTCAATTGCAAAACTTAATGAACTTACGAAACTATAAGTGCTTTTCTCCACAACATTTTCAAAAACAGATTAGACAATTGCTTTGAAACTTCATTTGATTTGTCATCTTCATCCAAATGGTTGGTTTTCTTACAATCACTAGAAATTGTTGAAACCTTTGGAAAACTATAATTTTTATACGTTTCCTATAATAAATTCCACTCCGTCACTGTTCCAATTAAAGAGAGTACACACCTTTCATCAATTTGATTGTTCTCATAATTCTAACGGATCTCTGCTTAACTCCTCTTCTCTTTCTCTCTCTGTTCACATTGTGAAAGCAATGTCGTAAACATAGTGAAGCAAAATGACTCAACTTGTTTATGAGAGTGTTAAAGCGCGTTTCAACATATGTGTGTGTTAATCAGACACAACGATGCAGAGAAAAGAAGGTGGCACAGGACCGTTATGTCAAAATATTATATGTCAACCGATTTGAATGCAATTTTATAGTGGTCCGATCCAAACAGTTTCGATAAACGTCCGATTGATCCAGTTGTAAAACAAGGCTTGTTACCAAGTTGTATTAATATTGGTTTAAACTAAGAAACTATATAAACTAAGAAACTTTAATTGTACTTGTATAAAAATAATTAAATTAATTTAGAGCTGTATGCCTATAAATATAAATTTTTCCTATACAATATCGGCCAACTTCTTCTATGTGTCTGAAAAAAGTCTAAAAATTTTCTTCTTCCCTTTTAAATTCTTGTTTACATATTTTATCTTTAGACTCACGCAACTTTTAAGCTTCTTTGCATAATGAGATAGACAAATATTTTTTAAACAATCTCAGAATAGGATGTCCATCAAAATGGACACTCTGGAAAGTCTCCCAAATCCAAAGTTTTCTCGTTATTTTCATTTTCAAATTAAAAAGTTAGCAAATGAGCTCAACTTGGATAATATAATTAATCCATTTATTTCCATGTTTAAACAGTTTGTTTTTTGTGTTCATTGTCAATTGACGTCAATTTTAAAACACAAATCAGTTTTATGGTTTTACGTACTAAAGTCTATGTAAGTAATTGTGATGTCTCTGGGATTGTCAATATTTGCATGCATGCTGCAAACATTCTGGTTCACCTTGAATCTTCTCAATGGAATTCCAGCAGAAACAAAAAAAAAAAAATCAACAATTCTGGTAGTTTATTAAACAATAAGTTTAAGTTAATTTTGCCACTTATATTTGCAGTTCAACGACAAGCTTTTTAAGTATATTCAACTCATTTTGATTACCTTTTTATTTATTGTTTTTGGCAAGCGACTTAGAACGAAACTAAAATTTATTATTAAATTATTTGTTGTTGCATGTGTTTCAATTTAATTTAATCAAACATTCCTAGAAGCCATTAAGCCATTGGCAGTTACAACATAATAAATTCCAAGCAACAACAACAACAAGCGTTGGTCATTTAGTAAAACCAACCAACCAAACAGCTTAAAGCAAGCACAAAAATCAGTCTTAAATCTAACAAAAGACAACAGAAATAATTAAACTAGGAACTAATCGAAACCGAAGCTATCGGCCATCGAACCAATTGATCTAGTCGAAATTTAGTTAAAACGGCAATTAGCACAAAACTGTAAATTCTACAGAACTCTGATTACTGTAAATGTCATTTAAAAAAACAAGACAGTTACTAAAAAGAGTATTTAAACTTCGGCATTGCCAAGTTTGCTATTTTCCATCTGGTTTTTTTTTTTTTTTTTTTAATATTTATTCTGTCCATCCCACATCCGTGCCGTGGCATGTTATTTTTTTTTTCCTTCATTTCTATTTTTATTGCTTTTTGTGTTGTGTTTCGTTCGATTCCGTTTGATGCAATCATGCGAAACAGTTGCAACGACGACGACGACGGCATCATCGACCCATTTGCAATCGATTTACATCTACGCAGACCTAACGGGGGGTATTCTGATCTAGATATTTTCAATAAACATTTTTTAAAAAAAAGAAGAATATTTAGAGCCCCTTATAGACGATCTAATGTTTCATTTTAAAACTTATACGGCTGAAAATGCAAAAAATCTAAAAATTGGATTGCAAAAATATTTTCTCATCTTCTTTAGAATGCCCTCTTGAACATACATAATCATCTGTGCAAACGGGTATCAACGCGTATTCTTCGTATTTACTTTTGAAGGTGGCGCTTGGCGCTTCAGGTTCTTTTTCTCTAGTCTGCAGGAAATGGATTTCCAGTTTCTCTCTGTTTCTTTTTTTTTGTTGTTTATGCGTGAACCGATATTAAGTGCAATGACCGGGAGAACAATTTTAATTCTTTGATTTTTGCTACTATTTCGTTAAATTTGTTTGCAATGATTTGTTTGTACTTGAGAACCCAAGCTTTAATCATCGATGTTATATTCACTTACCATAAAAGCTATCGGCCTATCGGGCATATAAATTACAACTCTGCCTAACAAAGGTATTCCAATTGCTAGCAGTTGTTTCTTTTTTTTCTTAGAATGAAAATTCTGGGCTCAAAACTAACATTTAATTGGTGGTAGTAGTAGTAAAAACAACGAAAATAATACAAATATGCCAAATGCCTTTCGTTTTGTTACTCGCATTTTTTTGCAGTGACTTGGCCAAACAATCAAAGCCAAAGAAATCCAAACGCCGCTAAGTTAGTTAAATGCGCCTGCGCAATAGAAAATGACAGCGAATGAATGAATGAATGAATGACTAGCGTAGTTAAAGCGAATGGCCTATAGATATCTATCCCCCCACCCCCAAGCGTCAGGCTCTTCGTCTTCTTCAAACCCAACCCTTCATCTTTTAATGCAATTGCGAATTTTTACCATCGCGCCAACTCCTCCTTCTGTGTTCGTTCACATTTTCGCACGATTAGCGTGTTTGCCATAATTTTTGTTGTAATTCTTCTTGTTGTTGTTATGATATAAAATACATAATTAGCCTCAACCGCAATAACAAATTGTTGCTGTTTTTGTTGTTTAGGTATTGCGGTTTAATATCATTGCTGCGTTTACAGCTAAGATTGAAGAGCACAGATAGAGAGAGAGCGGGAAAGAGAGAGAGAGAGAGAGTAGAAAATGATAAAGTTTTAAGTTCAAAGTGTAACGGCGCTTCCAATAATATTTACACTGGTGGAAATTCATTTAAACGCGAGGTTTCTTTTATTCACAAAAATCTTATTGGCTGTTACATTCTTTTGTACTTAATTTAATTTAATTTGATTTAATTTTATCAGTATTTCCATACATTACATATATGTCATCATCGCAATTGTCAGTTATAGATTTTTGTAAAATTGAGATTAGAGTAAACGAACACTGCGTATGGGCTGAAGAAAGCAGGAAGAAAGCATAAACAAAAGAAACGACAATAATAACATCAGCAGAGACCAAAAACAACGGGGCAAATGGCGACCTGATTTATTTGTTGTGTTCCCTCTCATCCCGCTTTACCCATTGGTATGTGTGTCTGTTTCTCCCACTTTTTTTTCGTTCGTCTCTTTTAGAAGACTTAACATATTTGAATGCAAAGCTCGCAGAAAGAGAGAAAGAGAGCTAACAAAAAGAGGGAGAAAAATGGCTTGATGTTTTGTTTTCTTCTATTTTTACTTAAAAAATTTCAAAACACAGTTTACAAATTTTTGGCACGTGTGTGTGTGTGTGTGTAAATGGTGGGGGCGTTTGGAAGTGGGGAAAACAGAAAAGAAGAGTCATAAAAAAAGTAAATCGAGTGGTCATGTGTAGCAGAGCTCTGATTGCTTCGAAATTCATACGAATTTTACTGTTTTTCGAAGCTCTCTAAAGAATTTAAAAAAGATTCAATTATTCCAAACGTGTTTTTTTTTAGTTATATTCAATTTTTATCGCCATAATATACAAACGGTATAATAACCTACAAAATATTTACACTGGTCGAAAAATTCAATGAATTGCATTGTTGTGTGATGCAGAAAAAACTCTTTTTCTCAGTTTCTTTTTGCTATTTGCTTTCATGCTTCTAGTTCGTAGTCTAGAATAGGCTAAAAATATGCGATTACAGTTATTTCAAGCTTTAGCTTTTTGCCTCTTCTTCTTATATATATTTGTATGCAAATCAAGTTTAATTTAGAGATATTTGAGATATTTATATTGTCTATATTAAAATTTCAAAGAACTGAAATGATTTATAAACTTGGTTTAAATTTAATTTAATATACACACAACAAATTTTGGAAACAATTTCTAATATTGCATGCTGCTACATATAATCGCATTTGGTCATCATTGGGGGAGCGTATGGCGAATGTCGTATACCAAACGAATACGCTTGTCCAGATTTTCCAGGACGATAATTCATGAGATCATAATAGTTTGGACCAGGTCCAACACTCTTGCGTTTCGTGCCGGTACGTGGGGCCATTGAGTATTCTGGTGCACGATTTAATTTAGCATTGAGATTACCCGGACCATAAGCTGCGGGGCCAGGTGAATTTTGCTTTTTACTTAATTTAGTTTGCAGGCCCCTATAAAGAAATTAATGGGTAATACTATTAATTAAGCTCAAAATGAATGAGGCCAGGAACGAAACAAAACTCAGAAGAAGGCTTACAAAACCATTTTAGTCGGAACCTATAAGATCTAATAGATTCCCAAACTGTGTCTTTTTATATAATCTTTTTGGCTTCGATATATCTTTTAATAACTTAATTGACTCACATGCTATAAGCTGGTGCAGCTGGCTTAATAGGATTTAATTCAAATTTGTAAGCATTCGGTCCAGGTCCGGATCTCTTCAAGTTGTAATCAGTACGCAGCCCCATAGAGTATGATGGAGCATTGGTACCCGTAAAAAAGGGCTTTAAGTGGACATCATGGGCACCCGGTCCCGGTCCAATACGCTTTTCTATTAAAGGCTTTTATAGTATCAAAAACTTGCATTATTGTTTTACATACCTATCACTTGGGTTCGTGGTGCTATTGTATACTCAAAGCCACTCGATTTCCCATATCGTGTTAGCTTGTCCACTTTGTAGGCCCCCGGTCCAGGTCCTGCAGTTTTGCCTGTTAGCCCTGTCCGTATACCAAAGCTATATTGAGGCATACGTTGCTTCCGGTTATCATGTTTGTCGTAACCAATTGTCGTTGGAAGCATATATGCTCCAGGACCAGGACCTATGGTTCAAAAGGAACTTAATGTTAATCTTCCATCAAATTGGAAAACTGTCGTTTCACTTTCGCTTTATAAACTTACCTACAGGACGCAATGCCATCTTGCCTTGCACGCAATATTAGAAATTTAAGTGTACTATGCCGAAACGAATTTTAAATAAAACTAAAACATATTCAGGAATTAGATTGAAGGCCTAGACTAGGCAAGTTTTGTTTGTTTACTTTTTTTTATATAATTTTACATTTATGGTGTATTTTTAATCCACGACTGTTAAAGTCGTTCCTTTAATTAAGGTTTGTCCTATTCACTTTAGTTGGTCAAAAATAAGGATTAACTGGAGAGATTTTAAGATAATCGGCTGATTTTGATAATATAAACTACAGACATGATTCTTGAGTTATTAGCCTACAAAGTTATAGAGCTTAAACATATGGAATAAAAGATAAAAATAATTGTAATTTGTTTCATCTGCGTATTTGTAGAATTCGTGTTTGAAAAATTTTAATAATTCTTTAGAACTCTCGTTTTTTTATATATCCTGATAAAAGTAATCTTAAATTTACCTAATCACTTTTTATTCACCTTAGATGAAATTATTAATTTCATTTTACTCAAGAATTTTAGTATTTCATTAATTTTTATCATATCGCTCATTTGGCTAGTAGGATAGAAATTCATTTGTTAAATTTGTCCCACCAACATCTATTAAAAATAATCTAAATATTGCGAGATATCTTCCTACTTCAAGAAATCTCTACAAGTTTATTTTTTGTAACTTCTCTCATTTTAATTAAAATAAAACCAATTTGCAAGCATTTATTGATCAGTTAATTAAAATACAATTTTATTCTATTTAATTTTACAGTTCAGCGAGCGCGGAGTTTACTCACCAAGGGCAAAAATGGAACCAACAATTGTTTTGTCACCATTGCTTTGGGCAAGGAAAAGTATCAGACTTCTGTCAAGGACAAGGCGGAGACTAATGTAAACTGGAACGAAGAATGTGAATTGTATGTTAATTAGTTGTACCCACACGAAAATCAATCGAAAATTCTTTAAATTTAATTTGATTTTTAGGAAAATCCCCGATCAGGGCAATCGAGCCGAACTCACTTTGACTTGTCTGCATCGTAATAATTTGGGCATTGATGAATTCCTGGGACAGGTGACATTGCCATTGAAGGATATGGATGTGTATGATCGTCCACGTTCCAAATGGCTGAAATTGGAGAGCAAACCGGGCAAAGAGAAGAAAAACAAAGAGCGAGGAGAACTGGAAGTTCGAATTGCCTTTGTGGTCAAATCTGGATCACTGACGGATCTGAGTAAAAAGGATAAGCACAAGTCTTCTATTGGCCAACTGGCCAGCTCTGTGGGCGGCAGCCTTCTATCGATTGGGCAAGGTGAGAAGCGCAAGAGCATCAAGAAATTGGCCGGCTCCTTGAGTTCCAAGCTGCATATACGCAGCAAAAAGAAGCAGGCGGACGGGGATGACAACTCATCGTTTAGTGGGTCCTTTGCCAGCATTGGCACGCCCAACAGCAACTCGACCAGCATGGGCGGCAGGGGTGGTGCAGGCGGTGGCGGCGGCAGTGGACGCCGACGTGGTCAACGCGCTGGTGACGCCGATCCCGGCGTAATAAGCGAGGATGAAGATGAATTTGTGTTTGACAATCTGTCGCACAAGAGCTCCGGTAGCTCGCTGAATATCCAACGTTCTGGATTGCAACCGCCCATGCAAAACTTTGCACCCAGAAATCCCTCGCCGCTGTTGAACAATGGAGGCGGCCCGAACAATCGGAAATCCACCAATGGAGGAGGAGGTAAGCCAAAGTTACAAGACACGCTCGAGGAGCCAATTGTCGAAGATTTTGGATTAGATTTTAAGATACGCGCGCGCACACTGCCGCCTCCCTCAAAGCCGCCGCGCACTCCACTAACTGGCAGTGATTCGTACGAGGAGGAGGTAATTCCTAAAGAAATTGTTGAACCGACACCGGCTGCAGTGCCCAAATTGGACGAATGGGAGTCCAAATTGTATGGCAGCAACAAGTTTTTGGATATAGGCAGCAGTGACTCTTTGAAACGACGTTCCTGGGAGCTCACTCGAGTTCCATTGCCCGCGACGACAAGTGAGCAACAAGAACAAAAAGAAGCTGAAGAACAATTGAATGAGATTAAGAAGTCTCCAACGTCTGAAGTAGTCGTTCCCCCCACCAATAAGAGCAACAGCAGCAGCAGCAGCTCCTCCTCTTCGTCCGAAAGCGATGATAGCGATGAGGAAGTAAAGAATCAGAATCAGAAGCAGAAGAGTGAACTAAAAGAAGCTACATCACCACCACCAAGCACATTGGATATTAAATCGATTGCTGCTGCTCCTGCTGCTCCTTCACTTTATTCACCCAGCGAGGAGCCGCGCAATTTTAATGAATTTAATGCCAGCTTTGCCAAATTTGAGCAGCGCAATAGCAATGTATTCTTTGAGGATGACGAGGAAGAAGAAAATGTTGTAACCGCTGCTCCTCCACCTCCTCCTCCCCAGGCCAAGCCGCGTGATTTCAAATCAAGACAGCTAATCCAAGTCGAAGCAGAGGCAGAAGAATTGGCACGACAGCAACGCGCTGAAGAGGATGCCAGGCTTGAGGCTGAACTGCATTTGAATGAGCAGCGGCTGCGTGAAGAAGAAGCCGAATTGGCCCGGGAATTGGAAGAGCAAAATCGACGTGAGATGAAACGGCGTGAGGAGGATCAAAGACTATTGAATTTTGTGAAAAGCTCCACGCCAGTTATAAAGACAACAACAGCAACAACAACAAATGATGTGCTAAATGATCATCATAATGAGGATGAGAATGATGAGAATGAGAATGCAACAATTGCGCTTAACTTCTTAACGCCAGAGCAATCGCCAAAGGAGTTCAACACCAATTCCGGTGGCAGTGGTAATGGTGAACGCTGGGAGAAGCGACTAGGCAAATTCAAATATGGCAATAAGCGAGGTGAGCACCACCAACAACGACTTCTATCCACATAAAATCCAAAAATTCCCAAAATAAAAATACCTAATTCAAATTATCCTAAACTTTGTGTGTGTTTGTGTGAGTGAGTGAAGCGAGGGAGCGCGGCGTGTGACTAAATTCGCTGGCAGATGGAAATCAATCAACCAAGCAAGCAAACAAACCAATCCACCAATAAAATCAATTAATCAAATCAAATTTCCAAACTTTGTGCATCCTCTAAAGCGTTTCTTGTATATAAGTAAAACATCTTCATCATCACCATCATCATCATAATTTCTTAATTCTTTTATTTTCTCTTATTTTGTTTTTTTTTTTTTTTTTTTTGTGGTTTTTGTTGCGTTTTTTGTGTATCCGCCGCCAGTGGATTTTTATCACATTCCATTCGTCTGTCGCTGCATTTTTTAATATTTCCATTATAAATACCTGTAGACTTATTTATATTTTTGTGGTTTTATTCTCATATACAGATAAATATAATGACAACGATAGCAATTCGCCCAGTCCTAAGTCAACCGAGCGCATTATTATTGGCCATGAAAAGTCTGGAGGATCGCATGCCGAGCGACGCTCTGAAATTTCCGCCCAACTGGCCAAAAAATACGAGGGTAAATCTCGAGAAGTAAGTCGATCAATTAAGCACCAATTCTGTTTCTTAAATTAAAACTAATCTGTGTTTTTAGGAACTGATGCTAATAGCTAATGGCATGGAAAATGAAGCTTTACTTCAGCGCCAGCGTGTCAAAGAATTAGAGGACTATTTGGACAATCTGCTGCTGCGAGTGATGGAAACACATCCAAAAATACTACAGAATCCCTATTCGCGAACCACATCAGCGAAGAGGTAGCTAAAAGAAATCAATTCACGTGCTTTCATCTTAGGTTTTCGTTGCAGTATTTATCGTTTCACTTAACCATTGATCAATACTAGGTAATACTAGGCGATTTATTTTTTTTTAACTTGTATAACAACCAAATTGTGGGATTTTAGTTAACAAATATTATTAATTTTATTTATTGTGTTTACTTCAAAAATAATTTTAATATAGAAATTGAAAATTAGTCAGAGCAGCAAAGAATATAATATAATACATCTTTAAAATATATGTTTGCATTTATTAAATTAAAATTTAATGTAAATCTGTCGTTGATGATTTAAAATTTAATTGATTTGAATTCAAGATGTCCTCGGGCGTATACCATAAACTAATAGCTAATTAGATTTTTAATAAGAATAGTGCGTGAATTTTGCATTAAAAATAAAGCTTTTCCGTCTACATAGACGAATTTTATTGATTGTATGTGGACACTATCCAGCAAAACGTAGATTTCGTTCAGTTTGCTTCCCCTGTGCATCAAATCTATAATATGATGTATATTTTTTCTATCTATCGAAAGGATATTTGCGTTATTATTCTTTTTAAATTAATTCCTTTGCATGAGTCATTTACATTATTTTAAACATTGTGCCTTTGTTTTTTTTCTTCATTCCGTGTGTGTTTAATTTATCTATACTTATTTATATTTATTTGTGTTTCTCTATTTTTTTTTATTTACTTTTTTTTATTTAAATTTAGTTATAAAAATTACATCAATATGAATGACTTTTTAAAGTAAGTGCTGTGAATTTTGCGCCTGTAGTTGCATTTAAATAAAACAATAACATATTAATATAAATGAAAAATACAAAAAATATAAATAATCAACAACAACAACATCACAACAAACACAACAAAAACAACAACAACAACATGAACAACAAACAGCAAGTTGCAAGCAAAAATGTACAACTAATTGAATGCGAGTCTGTGCCTGCCTGCCTGCCAGCCTGTCTTCCCCTCCACCAACCACCAAGCAAAAAATAATTACAACAACAACAAGCATCATGAAGCAAAACATAAAAGAATTTCAGTAAGAACTTACAACTTTTCTGTTTCTTTTGAATATCGTAAAAAAACATTTCGAAAATAACCCAACTTTTTTTTTTGTATTTGCATTTGTACATTTTTGTCCCTCATTTTTGAGTTGGGTGTAATCTTTCATTCTCTCCTTCTCTCTCTCTCTCTCTCTCTCTCTCTGTCTCACTTTGCCTCATTCTTTTTGTTGTTGGCTGGGTGTGTGTGTGCGTTTCGAAGTTTCACTGCAATTTGTTTTAATGCGCTTAATAAATATTTAAATAAAAATTGCAAATTTTTGAAAATAATCTTTACGGATTTCTTTTTGGTGTTTTTCAGTGGCTAAATGCTTTGAGACGAACCTGTGGAAATGGAAATCAAAACAAACACCAAGTTGCCTTTTTGTCATTAGCGAAATTCAAGTGCTTTCCGATTGTTTTTTTTTTTTATAATTATTAACCACGATAATTTATATACATAAGTGTAATCAAAATATTTAAAATAACAAAAAAAAAAACAAAAAATATTTAAATCTAAAAACAAACAAAAAAAAAAAACTAAACAAAAGGCGAAACAAAATGTATAAAATGATATTTTTTAAAAATTTAACTTTTTATTGTAAAAAAAAAAACGTAAAAGAAATTTGTACTAATTGTAAGGTAATGTGAACAATTTTTTATTAAACTCGATGAGGCGATTTATTGATTGATCTAAATTTATACACGCCAATTGATTGAAATTATTGAAAAGTATTTAACAGAAACGGCTTCCTCCTTTTCCCTTTCTTCAACTTTATTCCTTCTTTTATACACTAAACAAATGCAAACTAAAAAAAAAAATATGTTTTTAATAATTTATGTGCTTAGTTTTTAAGTCAAATGATTTTAAACGTTATGCTGATTATGATGGTTTTACCTAATTGTACCTATACATATATATACTTATATACATATATGTAAATGACACAGATCTGCGAAACTATTTTTTTTTTTTTTTTGTGTATTTTCCCATTTGAAAAATTTTGATAAAAGAGCCATTTTTATGGTTCAAGTTACTACCAAGTTTCAAAATGGGCAAATCATCGCAGGTCTGAGTCATAAACAAAATATTTCTTTAAATTCATGAACAACTAATAAATGAAATTGCAAAAGTTCTGTATTTTTCCAATTCAGAATTAATCATTTTCAAAACATTAAACAAAATGTCCTCAAATAAAAAGCAAATTATAAATACCTAAACTAAATGTGTAATTTTATTCAGATATTTCAGAAAAATCAACAGAAATAGGCTCCAATTAATAAAGTAACTTTAACCAAAATTCATTTCATTACGCTGTCAAGTATCAATCAATTTTCTAATATCCACAAATTTTTAATTAATAACGCTATAAGAACCAAGTTTATTATTTCTTTCTAAGCATTTTGAATGAAAGTCTTTTATACACATAGATGACTCTCCATTTATAAACAACGGTTTCAAAATATCTTGATATTGGGTTCAGTGATTAAACAAAAATAAGCAGAATAAACTCGGACGGAGCCGAACTTGGGATACTTTAATTGGTACGGCAATATTTAAAAAACTATAACTTCGGTGTTTATGGTCCAATCATTATGAAATTTGGTAAATTGATAGACGGTATTATTGTTCACATATCAATAATGTCGAATTCTCTCCTGGCTAAGTTTAAGGATGGAGGAGATTATGTTAAACGGTGCTTAAAACGTTGACCAAAAGTGCCGTGTAACTGAATGGGACGATAAGATCAAACAGAATACAAAATATTTTAGTTTTTCGAGAATATTTTCGTCAACGATTAAGCTTGGCTCTAAATAAATTGACCATCTGGATTGGATTTTTATTGGGATCGGGCCAATTGGTGCTGTGTAACACCCATTTACAGTCAGTGTCAGTCGCTGTCACATTTTGTTTACAAGTAGAAAGAAAACTTATACTAAATACTTGTGGTACGAGCCAAGTTTAAGTTTTAGTTATTTCCTCGAGTCGAAATCGAAATGAAATTTTAAATTGGTTTGCACCCTTATCGCTTTTTTTGTGGCCTTCACACACACACAAACACATGTTTGTCTCTGTAGCTAACGGAACCCTTTCGATGATACATCTTCTTTCTCACTCTTACACTTGCTCACTACTTTCCGCCTGTCGACAACCGAGGCCGAGTGACTTATGCAAATTGCATGAGATGTGGTTTGACTGAGAGATGGTATAAAATGGAATCGGAATGGGTTGGCTGGTTTATTGTTGTTGTTGTTGCTTGTCCGTATCGTTTTAATGCGCTTTCGCCCACTTCAAAGCAACAGCCTTGGACGCGCACACACACACACACACACGATCAAACAGACTCCCATACTCTCGCACTCTCTCTGGCTGAGCCTTTTGAGTGACTTGGCCAGGCGACAAAAATGTCATGTTAATAATTCTATTAACAAATTATTTAAAACTCCATATAAAAGTCCTCGTAGGAGTCCTTTCTTCAACACTTTTCTTCTTGGATTTTTAGGATAAATTGGAAATACCCGTTTTCTGTAATCAACATTTAATCAATTACCTTTCAAATGATTTGAAATATGTGTAAAAAGGACGAACGGGACACCGCCTAGATTAAAAAAAAAATTTGTGTATTTTAAAATTTATTTTTTTTTGGCCATATTGATGCTTTTTTTTATCAGATGAAATTTGCATTAATTTTTTATAGTTATTTTTAGGGTATAACAGTTTTTAGCATATATTTAGAGAAATATATCAAGTACTGGAAAATTAATTGCATCTCCAGACGCTCCTGAGTTTTATCTATTATTTGATATGCCGTTTGTCCTTGTATGTCCTTTTTTTCTAGCTGAAAATAGTTAATTTTCCGCATTTTCATTGAATTTGTTTTAATATAGACAAATGGCATATTAAACGAAAGAGGACGTCGAGTAGAGCCACAAAATGTAATTTCTATTTCTATATCGTTATCAGTTCTTAAAATAACTGCAGAAAACCTAATTTTAAAATACCCAAATTTACACATTTAATTCGTAAAATTAATTCTATTGTAGCATAGTTTTGGGCGCAGTTTACAATTGTAATTGCTTGATTTTTTTTAATAATTATTTAATTTTTTTAAGAAACTTGCAAGTTGCTTATGCATTTTGTTTTTGTTTTTTTAGTTGCCTGTGCAAGAAATTTTCACGTGTGCTATTTTTTTGATGTTGTTGTTTTCGTTGCTATTTCTTTTGACATGAGGAGGATATTGATATTGAAATGAGAATGATAATGAGCTGGAAATTTGTTTTTTGGGGGCATTTTGGACCACATATAAAATGGAAGTATGTATGTTTATAAATGTGTGTGTATATATTCTTCGTATTCATGCAAATGTAAATGGGATAGTAAGTGGGCCATAAACTATTTGGCCAGTAGTATGGAAATGAATTTAAAATTGTGTGTGTGTTGAAAATGTATTTCATTTTGTAGGAAATCCATTATGGGATTTTCTAGCTTTGCCAATGTGTGTGTGTGTGTGTGTGTGTGTGTATTTTGGGTGATTTATGTCCTTAACATTTGTTGCTTGTTAACCTTTCCCTGTGTTTGTCTGCCTGTCTGATTTGAATTCTTGGCCTTTTGTTCAGAGTTGACGTTTTGTGTGTGGGCCAAAAGTGCAGTTTGCTCGCTCAACATAATCCTAGAAAGGCTTATAAATTGTGGTTGTTCTATTGCATAATCTGTAAAAGTAAAAGTTCAGGTCAATTTACAAAATCGAAATGAACAAAAAAATAAAATGCCTGATGCCCATCAATTTGTAGAAATGAAATTCCCTTGATAGGAATTAATTTGTTCGTCCCTTTTTTTTCCCCATTCTTGTTTGAAAACTTTTTAGTTTAATTAATTTTAAAGACCATCCCATTTTGAATTGAATTTGCTTTTTTTATTTGCTTGTTTGATTTATGCGCTTAACAGGCGCAAGCAAAAGTAAATGAATTAGCGCAAAAAGGATTAAGCGAAAACAAAAATGAACAAAAAAAAAAATAACTCAAGGCGTTGCCCATTCTGTCCGCCATAAATCATTCACTCCCATCCTAAAGGCAGGAAAGAAAAAAAAGAAAAAAAACTGAGAAAACGCAAGCAAAGGCAAATAATTTCAAATTTAATTCCAAAGTCATTTTCTACATTGCATAGTACTCACTTTTTGTTGTTGTTGTTGCTTTTACCTTTTCTCTTTCTTCTTCCACATACCTTTCATTTGTAATTCTGTGGGTGCTTATTGTAATTTGCCATCAGGTGGTCAAAACAGAGCGCGAGAACGCGCGAGTTGCCAGGCTGCCAGTTGACAAAGAGTATTTCAATGTTGCCCTCAAAAGTAGGCTGCACTTTTTGTTTGAATGATTTTACCAAATGTACTCTATAAAATTCAAGTAAGGTGTATTATTAAAAGTGGAACATTTAGTTTTAAAATTTTAAAACAACATTAATTAATTAACATGAAACAGAACAAAGACATACAACGTGAAAATGACCCAATGGGGAGTTTAATTTGCTTCTAGAGAATTTTCCCTTTTCTAAGCTTAAAAATATTCATACCTACCTATAAATATTAAATTAAATTTAAAACAATTTAAAGTAATTTTATTTTATACCAAAATAAAAATCTGTCCCCTTAAAACTTTAAGCAATTTGCACTTTAAAATGGCTAGATCTAGCTATTAAATAGCTAAGTGTGTTCTCTCGTCGACTTGGCTTCATTTTGTTGGCTTGCTTTCAATACAGTAAAAATTTATATAGAATAAACTTTTTTTTAAATGTAATTGTAAATTTGATTATTTCATTATATCCTTGAATCCATTTAAATATTTAATTCGATATAAAAACTCCAAGATCTTTATTGAATTTTTCAATTTCCTTTCATTATAGGAATTTTTTCTGTTTACGTTAAATTCATCCCATTTTGTTTGTTGGTGAAATAAAATTGCAGATAATTTGTAAGTAGGCGGAAATGACACAAAATTGTAGGCAAATTGCTTGAAAATTGTAAAAAAAAATAAAACTTTTTCTGCACACAAAGGCTTCAGTTATTTTCTTCGCTTTCTATTTTGTATTTTGTTTTTGCTTCTTCTTTTTTTTCCTCTCGTTTTGTCAGGCAAAGGTTTGACTGACTGACAATGGGTAAGTGAATGAATGGGAATGGGAGTGAGACAGTAGAATGAAACGTCGCTCATTGGGGAGTTGAGTACTTTTTTAGGTTCTCATTTCCATTGCGTGTAAATTACTTTCTACATGCAAATAAATTCCATGAACAGAAAAACGAAACTAAAAAAGAAAACAACAACATCAAAACACAATACAATTTAGTACATAAAAATGCAACAAGCCGACGCCCCTGATGATTTACAAACATACAAAAATACATACATATAGTTAAGGTTTTTTTTTCCTTCATTTCTTCATTCATTTTGTGCTGCCTTTCACTGTTGTCTATAGTTTTGTTGTTGGCGTAATTCATTTTGCTCGCACAATAAATGCGCCTCTGTTTTTTACTCACTCTCATTCTTGCTCTCTCTCTTCTTAGTCTAGCCTATACAATGTAGTCGCCGCTGCTGCTGCACATTCATTCATTTTTCAATTCAGCTAAATTCAATTCAATTCACCCCAGCGAAAGGCAACAATTTAAAAATGTGGTTAAGCTGACCAAACTGTCCCCATCCCCTACCCACTGAGATGGGCTAAAGAAATTGCAGATTTGAATGAGGCTTTAAAAAGCATACAATATTTCTTAAATGCTTTCAACTTATTTTATTCATTTTTTTGTGTGTGGCCAAAAAGGGCATTATTAAATCATTTAGCTTGATTTTATAGTCAGTTGACTACAATTCAATCCAGAGCCAAAAACACGCAATAAAAATTCACTATAAAATAAATGTGTTTTGTGTTTTTATTTTCACATTTTATCGATTTCCAGGAGCAAAACTGAAATTAAATTTATTAAATATAGGTACGATTTCACTAAATAAAGAACCAGAAAAACAACATTTTTTTATGGCCTTAAAGCCTTTCACATTTTTTAAATTTAGGGAATGCTCTAATTAAATTTATCTAATGAAATTATTATCATTCGAATACAGAAAATAACATAAATATATGAATAAAAAAATAATAATTGCATAAACATTTATAAATAATTGTTTTTAAAGTTTTTTTTTTTTTTAAATTATTTATTGGCCTAAGCTTTTCCATTTAAATTATTCTCTTATTGTTAATAACCTTGGATTGATTTTTGTTTTTTTTAGCCCTTTAATTTTAACCTAAAATTCTTATAGACTTAAAGTCATTTGAATTTCAGTATGTTAAATTGTAAGTAGGAAAGTATTTTTAAAGAAATATTCCTAGCCTTTGTTTTTGAGCCTTTTAAGAAACATTAGGTTTAGAGAGAATTCGCTCCTCCTCCTTTTTTTTGCCATTTCCATTTGAACACTGTAATTTTGTCTCTGTTTTTTTTCTCTAGGTGTAGTAGCATTTTGTTGTAGGTATTTTGTAAATCACCTTGTCAGAAAGTTAAAAGCAAACATCTGTTACTCAAACTGGCGACGACGTCACAAAAAACAAGATTTATATTTGTTGTTGTTGTTGCGGTTCTTGTTGTTCAAGTTGAAGTGAAATGTCAGCAAATGAAATCCTAATGCAAAATCTCAAACATCAATAAGAACAACAACAACAACAAAAATGCGACAATTTCTAAGAAAACTCAAATAAATTTGTTGACAAACACGCGCTAAAGATTCTCCCCCTAAGTCAATGGGAGCGTTCAGCAGAAACAACTGAAAATCCGATTTTCTATTACTATGAGAAGAAATTTCCTAATATTGAATATATTTTTAAATCAGATCCATTTTAGTCCTTTTTATTTAGACAAATCATTTTTATTGCTAATTATTCCTACTACAAACGACTACTTTACAAAATGAATGATTACAATAGTTTACAAACTTAAACTTTTTTTATATACCAGGCATGTGACTATTTTTTTCGTATTCTACAATCTTCACCTAACAATACCTCATATTCACCTTTTTCCCATCACGTCCAGATTTTTCAGCGTATTTCATTGAAGTTTTTGAGCATAGACCAAGAATATACTCGGGAGTAAAACCATCATTTCTGATAGATTTTGGAGTGGAGTACCCAAAAAAAATGTGACACAATTTTAACCACCTACCATTTGGGCTTAAGAATTTTTTTTAAAAACACATACTTTTCAGCCTGTTAAATAGATAGCTAGATAGTAATACTTTTTTAAGGGAGAAATATAACATATTTTGAAAAATTCTACCTTCTAAATAGAGGGTGGTAAAAATTGGTTTACATTTTTCATGGATTTTTAACCCTAAAATCTATAAGAAATGATAGTTTGGATCGCGAAAATACTCATGGCTTAGCCGTCATATTTAATACAAAAACTTCAATGAAATACACTGAAAAATCTGGACGTGATGGGGAAAAAGTTAGTATGAGGTATTGTTAGGTGAAGATAGTAGAATACGAAAAAAATTGTTTTACGCTTGGTATATAAATGGTGTAAACTAGTGTTATAGAATACAATGAATGATTCCATTCATTAATTTCATTTGAAACATTCTATCATAATATTTCAGTCATATTTCAATTTCTAGTAATTAAATTCAATAAGTTCTTGTATTCAAAATTTTCTACAATATTTCAAAGCACTTTGAATTTTAAAAATTTTGTATTAATACATCCAGCCCTCTAATTCCTACCTAATTTGAGTTAAAGCACGAGCTAAGATTTGTATGTAAAGTCAACCTTAAGCTAACTTTCATATTTTGACATATTTAGTTTCATATATATTATGGGTAAAAACTAACAATAAGCTCAAAATCAGAAGCAGCAAAGTAATTATTTTTTTTTTCATCTATTTTTAGGAAATTCAGGCATCCCTAATCATCTGCTGAACGCACCCAAATGTCTGACTTCATATGTGGAAAAGGAGTTGCCATTTATTCCCCATTCTCTCCGCACTCGAAATTCCTAACCAATGCACATTTTAAATATAAATTTATATACATATCTCTAAATGTTTGTCAGTATATGAATGTATTTTGCTTGTGTGTTCTGTATGTGTGTGTGTGTGCCAAATTTTATTTGACTTTGGCGTTGACTTTCGAGTGTCTTTGAACTGTGCGTTTGCTTAACTTTCTACCCTTATCCTTATTCTTCTTTTAGCCAAGTTAAAATGTCCAAAGATTGTCAGTGGCTTTTGTGTTGCTACTTCAAGTTCGATCGATCAAAATATGCAAATTTTTCATTTGAATTACCCCTTTGTCACTTGTCCTTTGAGCTTGTCCTAAAGGTATGCAACATTTTTGGAATTTTAAAATGTTCCATCGACAAACTTAAATAGGCAAAATCATGAAATGTTTCCTAGAAACTAGTTGAAAATTTTCACAACACAATTTTCATTGAAACTTTTCAGTTGCATTTTTCACCAATGAAGTTTCCTGTGTGTTTCTTTACTACTACCACAAATCATCGAACCAGTTGGTAATGAAAGCATGGAAAGTTGGCCAAGAGAAATGCCAATTGAAAATTGTTAAGCCAACTGCTATTAAAGCAAACGTTGACAACAACAACAACGACGCCGTTGGCCATTACAAGTTGTTCTATTGTTTTTCCCCCACAAACGATTTATGTATCGAAACTCAAACAAAACGAAAAAAAAATACTCTTAGACGAGGATGGCTTAAAAAGTGTTCAAATGTTTGCTTTAACAAATCCACAAATCATTTAATACATTTGCCAATAACTGCCAAGACTTTATAAGCTTCTTTCACAAAATTGTAAAAGTTCTTTTCTTAAATTTTACTTGACATGACTTTAATTTAAGGAACATTGTTTCAAAGACTTTAAATTGGAATTTATAAAAAGCATTTGAGTTGCTTGAAAATTTTAAGAGATTTTTTTAATAAAGTTTAAAGATTTATTTAATATATAGGTAATTTAAATAAATAAAACTACTAAAAGAAATTTAATGTTTTCAAATCTAGAAAGTAATTCGTCACGACTAAAATTACCAAGAATTTTAAAAGAATTTTTCGATATATTTTAGTTAACCAGATTTTTAATATTTTACATATTTTCATCTAAATTTTTCATAGAATTTTTTCGTTAAACATTTTCACATAAAAGGAATTTCGTTTATTTAACTACCTGCATTACTCATAAAACTACCCCCAAATAAATTTGCCAAAGTATCTCATGTATCATACCCAAATAAACAAAAAAAAAAAAGAGTCAAAGGAAGGAGACATTCAAGCAAATCATGTCACAAAGGCAAAAAAGCCTAGAAAAACAATAAAATAAAATTGTGGTTGCTAGAACACAGCTGGGTAAAAGGAAAGGTGAATTTAATAGGTTGAACCATTTTGTTTTAATTTGATGCCACATAAATGGAGTTGGTTTAATTACTAGGTAATATTTATTATTAATTAGGTTAATTTTTATGCATCACATACACAGCAAACAAAAAAGGACTCTTTATTTATGTATGTAATATAAAGAAAGGCAACAATTTTAACCCATGAAGAAATTAAAATTTTATAGAAATTTTAAATACAATGGCAGCTAAAATTGAATGTAAAGTTCAACTCAAATTGACGTATAAAAAAATACATAATATCTATGTAAGCTATAGTATAGAGTCAACTGATTTTAATCGAACCTTTCAAACTTTTTAAGCCCTGTGCCGTTAACTATAAAAATAATTAATTAATTCCAGAAAGTTTTTATAATAAAAAACCTTTCCAATTCGTAAGTCTATGCAATCTATACATTTTTTTAAACAATATATATAATATTATATATAAAATGAGTCGGTCCCCAGTTATATTATTATAATTTAAATTAAATTTAAAATATAAATTATAATATTATGTTGTAAAAAAAGTTTAATTATGGTTATATTGGGAAATACTTATTTCTTCTAAATATCAATTTATATAATACCTAAGTACCTATAATATTATATTACTAGCCTAACTAAAAAAGTTTGAATGCCCAGCTGTTTTTAGTGGGTTAATTTGTGGTTGTTTAGAGTGCTTACCCCAGGTGGCTGTTATATTTGTGCGTGTCCCGATTGAAATCTGTATAAAAAGGCCATAAACCATAATCATATGGACACATCTGACACTGACACTGTGCTCCTGTCATTTTTGTTGCCTTTTTTCATTGCTCTTGCTGGTTGTACTACTTGGTTGGTTGCTTGGTTGGTCTTGTTGTTCATACGCCACGTTGACTTTCTGTTGAATTTCTGATGGCAGTTGTTGGGTCTGCTGCTCAGTCAGGCATTTGAAATTTGCACATGGCCACACTTGAAGAATTTAGTGGTTCATATTTTTAACCCCAAAACCATAAAGCCGTACCATATTTGTCCGTTTCTCATTTGCCCGCTTGGTTGGCTACAAGACAAAAAAATTATCATATTTTCATTAACTGGAAAGCCAAAGGAAACAAAAAAATAAAACATAGAGAGTAACAAAACAAAATTTAAAACCAAAAAAATTAAAGTAGATTTTCAGATTCATATCTTAAAAAATTCAGAGCCTTGTAGATGCATTTTCCAAGGGAAATGGCTTTTATTTTATTTCTATATTGTTAAGATTTAATTCGTAATAAATCAAACAATTGAATAACTTGGAGATAAATTCAATTGTGTTGATTACAAATTTTATTTATTTAAACTACAATCTGGTTTGAAAATTAATTTTTTACAATAAATACAATTAATTAATGAAAATGGAATGAAACCGAAAAAAATAATGTTTCGGTTTTGTTTGGTTTATTTCTATTTAGGTTTCATTTATTCCTTTGAAACTTTGAACTTTAATGTATTTTATTTAACTTTAATTATTTCTTTTTCAACCTATTTTATAATTTATTTGTATTTGTAATATATTATTACCATATTTATTTATTTTTCAGTTCCATTTGTTGATTTAAAACTTTTTTTATTTAATTTTAAATATTTCCCTTCAGTTTTAATATAATTTGTAAGTATTTTTTTGTATTTTGCGTGGTTTTTCAATTATTATTTTTTTTTTGTTTTGATTCAATTTGTTATTTTTTATTATTTATTAAATTTTTTTTAATATTTATAATTTTTTTTTGTTCCTTTTTAACAGAATCCCAAGAAGAGTATCTATGAGGCCAAAATAAATCTCAAGTGTTTTATTTATTTTGCATGCTATTTTGTTGTTGTTGTTGTCATTGCACGTTTTTTTCAAAAGTTTGTTAATTATTTTTTGAGCGGCCTGCGGAAATTTGCCCACCTTGATTTCTAGATGAAAATTGTGTGCTTCTATGTGTGTGTGTGTGTGTGTGAATGCTGGCCTTTCATTTCTTTATACAAATTCTAGTAAAAACAATTATTGTACATATATGAAAAATTGCAACCTGAAGGCCAAAAAGCTTTTGTTTCCTTGCCAGTTTATCATTGGCCACACATGCCAAAAACACACATATCCAAATGTTTATTTGGTTAGGCAAAAAAGGGCAAAGGTCTTGGCATTTGGTCGCTTTATGGCCTCATTCAAAAATGCTGGCAATTCATCCAACTTGGCCATAAAAGCCACAAGTTGCTAATGGACTGACTGATAGACAAAAAGACAAACTATCTGGCAATCTGACTGTTTGCCTGACTGACTTGCTGACATTGTGGTTTTATTCCTTTGAAATTTTCAACAGCTTCGTTATCAGACTATTCAGTTTTTTTGATTCGATTTGAATTTGCTTATCCAAAAAAAAAAAAAAGCGAAAAATAAAAATAACAACAATTTTGACCTCAGTTTTAGTCTACAAATTTTGCTAACGCCATGAGTTTTTTTTTTTTTTTGGGCAACAACAAGAACAACAAGAAAATCAATAATCAAATCAAATATGAAGTTTATTTGAAATTCATAAATTTGCAATTGCGTTGGCGCCACAACCGACCGCTGCCCAAACCCTTAACCAAAAATCAAACAAAATACTCACTGTGCCGCCAATGGCACAAGCCCCTTTGATTTCACAATCTATATGCATATATGTACGTATGTACACATATATAGATTTATATTTATCCTACCATATGCATATGAGGCCAATATAGGCAACAGCAAAGAATGTTCAACACAGAGAGAGAGAAAGAGAGAGAGGAGGACAAAGAGTAGGAGAGAAGGATGTGTCACCAAAGCCGTCGTGCCTTTGCATTCATTCATTTTCACATATATCAATAGAGGAACCAACGACTGTCGAACCTAAACGAGGGTTAAACAATTAGTTTTAGTAGCATTTACAGAATAGAGACAATCTTATAACCAAGGATCTTTTAAACAAGGCTATTATCATTCCGGTAATCTCGAGATTCCTAATCTCAAATTGAAAAAACAAACTTGCCTGCGGTTTTTGAATTAATATTTATTACAAAAATTGCAAGTAATATCCACTTGAAATATAATCAAAGCTTGTGCTTTTTTTTATTAGGATTTCTCGAAAACCTAGAATGATGGAGTAATGCTGAGTATATCATTCTGGACTACAAATTTTATAACCATTTATTTAATTCAGTTTCGCTTTAAATCTTTTTCTGTGATCTTATCAATTTGATTAAAAAAAAGGTTTATTATTTCAAGTAATTCATCATTTTTTTGGATACAATAGTAGCACTTAATTTTCATTTGTTTTTAAAGCACAAATTAGGTTAAAAATATTTACTATTAAATTAATCATAATAGCTTCTAGAAATTAAATACTTGAGACAGTTTAAATAATTTTGAAAAACCTAGAACAAAATCAAACTATGTAATTTTCAAATAATTAAAAAAAAATGTTAAAAGCTTAAAATATAGACGAAGTTTATTTGTGAAGTCGCCAAAAATCGAAAGCTGAATTTCAATTCAATCGTTTCCATTTTCTATACGTATATGGTTGAAAAATGAAAAGATTTCCCGCTTAGTTGATATTTAGGTATTTCCTAACATAGGTCAGTAATTTTTTATTTAACTCTCGTGCATTTATTGATATGCGTTGCGTACGGATGGAAAGGAGGAGTCTTAATATGTAGATAGTAATAGCTTATATTTCATTTGAAAGGAGAAAATCCTTAAAAGAGAGACAGACAGAGAGGGAGAGAAAGAGAGAGAATTCAAATCTTCCAGACAACTTACGCACAAACAAATTCTAAATGAACGATAAATGGTTGGGGAAAAGCAAAAAAAATAAATAAATATATAAGAGGGTCAGTTAGAATGGAGTACACATTCTTCAGCTTTAACTGTCTCGGAATTTCATTTCGCTGGTGAATTTTGCTTGATTGCATTTATTTTTCGTTTTATTTTTTCTTGTCTCTGTTTTAAGTGATGATTTATGAGTTTCTCTCATTTATGCTTTAACTATTTACCATAAATGTGTCATCAGATGTGCCATAAATTAACTATAATTAATTAATATTGCATATCTAATAAAAATAAATAAAATGTTATGTGACATCATTTAAATATTGCAAGTATCAATTTTTTTTATGACTTTAAGCAATGAAGCGAAATTAAGCAGAAACTGAAACTTAAACCGAAAGCTTTCCATTTCCATTTCCCTTTCCCCGCTTGCCCCGTTCAACTTTTGTGTTAACTGTACCATATTTCAATTTTGCCTCTACTGACTTATAACGACTTATAAACAGCTGCCAAACATAAAAACATACTTGTTTTTACTTATATGTGTACTTAGTACAAAAAAAAGAAAGAAAAACCATATATACTCGCGTTGCCAGTTTTCATCTTCTTCTTTGGCATTGTGAGCGAAATCTTTTCAATTTTTAGCATGTTTTTTCCTGTCCTTTTGTGCTCATTTGCCAAATGACAAGGGATGCGCGACAGGTGCAGTTTGAAATCGATAAGAAAGCAAATTAAAATTGCGTTTTTCTTCTCTCATACATGTGTGTGTGTGTGTGTGTGTGAAAAATTTCAATTAACTTACTTTCCCCCAGACTCGAATCAAAGAAATCATATTTTTTAAATAATGCAATTGAATCCATTTGATCCCATCAGTTTCAGTTTCAGTTTCCAGATGAAAATGAAATATCTTTTATTCTACCTTCTGGATGGGGGGGAATTTGTCAGATGTCCAAGGCTATCAACACAAATTGCGTATACGCCAAGTGGTGCAGAAAAATGAAATCAAATTTATAACAAAAAAATTTTACACCCAAAGCAGCAACAACAACAGCAACAGCAATTTTGAGGTATCAACGGAAATTGAATCAGAAAATCATAAATTTCAATTTTCCACCGAGCGCCAAGTAAAAGTTTTTTTTTGTTCTTTTGAAATTTTTTTTCTTATATTATTTTTGGCTGAACGGAACGACAAACATTTCTGATGTAACTGATGGATATGAACAAAGGAATGTGTATAGAATCGGAGGCAGAGTGTTGATGCCTGTCCAGGCAACCTGGTCCGCTAATGAGCCGCCGCCCCGAGAGCTGCTGTCAATGTCTGATCCAGCAATGTCAAAGGTTCGACAGCAAAGGCAAGAAAAGCAAAAAAAATATATATATGTTCGAAAAGGTCTCAATTTGCTTCTTATGTGTATGTGAATTCCCTTGGGGAATTGGCAACAGACGTGAAAGGAGGCCTGGAGGCGAATTGGGTGGTGGCTTGGCTGGCAACATTGCTGCTGTGATTACTGTCAGCGGCACTTATGTAATTACCGTATTTGGGCAACATTTATCAGGAGCTTAAGCAGAGCCCAACGACACAGAAAGCAACTAAACGAAGAAGAAAAAAAAAATACAGAAAGAATGAGAAAAGTGAAAGAAGGAAGTAATCCAACTCCTTTCTCCTACCATCTCTGAACAAAAAGCGAAACGTGCCTAAGAGAAAGTTTTAGATTTGACACAAATAATTCGGAGCTTGAGCTTCAAATTTTTTAAAGCTCCTATGATGATTATTGTGATTTTTATGTCCTTAATTAATAGATATATTTTTGTAGTCCAATTTAAACACATGAATAAATAATAGCAGGTCTGTCATACAATTATGGCTGGTATTTTTTAGTAGAACTTTTCATTTGGACACTATTATGTATTCTTTATTCAATTCTTATGCATTTTAGATTGCTAAATTCTGAAAAAACACTTCAGAAACTCTGCAACTTTTATTTCAGTCAATACAATTTTTTAATAGGAGGTTTTTTAAATAATTCTATTGCCTAAATTATATGTCTCACAATAAATAGGTAAGTTTTAGGTATTTTATTCTTAATTAATTATTTAAAAAATAGGTGCAAATAATAATCCTTCAATACTTTGAAATATTTAATTTATTATATTTCATGAAGTTCGGATAAATATTTAATTGAAAAATCTTAAATAAATAAATAATAATAAATAAAATAATAACAAGTACCTACTCTTTGTTTTTTTTTTTTTAATTCAGTAATTACTCCTATTACTCCTATATTCGCAACTTAAGTTATGCATTTAATAAGTAAATATATTAAATAAACTAATAAACAGAATGCATTTTAAGCCTAGACTTTTTCGAGTTGGTATATTTTTCAGATATTTCAGATATCGTTACAGTAAAAAAAGAACTAGTTCGCGTTGGTTTGAGACTGGAACCAACATGCTCAACATTTGTAAATGTACACAAGTGCTGTGTATGTGTGTGTGTGTGTTTTGATGTGTCGAAATTGTCCCGCAGCAACTTCTTTATTTCAATTATGTTTCTGTTGTTGTGCCGACGTCGACGTCATGTGTGAGAAAGTTTGTTTGTATGAGTAAGCCATTTTTCAAGCATTATAAACGGGCAAAGCGTATGTCACGTCACAGAGGCTTTTTCACATTTAATTAGCGGCACCAGCTAAAGTCGCACACTCTCTCTCTTTCTCTCTCTCTCTCTGTCCCTCCCTCGTCCTTTCTTTCTTTCTTTCTGGTATTTTGCCCTTTTGTGCATTAAAAATAAAGCAAACTTTTTGTGTTTTTTTTTTATTATTTTGGAGCCTGGCGCCAAAAAGTATGCAACGTGAAAAAAACTTTTTTGACAAAACGTCTTGTCTCACTGGCGCCCATTTTCATGCAGCAACGCGTTGGCAAATGACACTCATTAAATGTGACCCCAGTTTTTCCAACCAAGTCACTCAGTCCCTCATTCCCTCATTCCCATTTGGTCCTCACACCTCTCTCGCTCTCTCTCTCTCTTTCGCTTGGATTCAGTTCTTGCTGGCCAGGTACAGAGTTGCTTTGAATTTTTTACAGAAGTACAGCTAAAAAAAAACAAGCTAGTTGCTAGTTGCTTCTAAATTATTATAAACAGTTCTTAGGAATCACTTAGAAATCTAAAAAGAAAATACATTTAGCTGGAAAAAAGCTAATTAAAAAAGGATTAGAAAATCCTCAGCAAATACAGAAAAAGAAAATATTAAAGTTTATCGAGAAAAGTTGGTAAAAAATACTTGAAAATTTACCCAGAAATGTTTACTGAAAAAATAGCTAGAAAAGCTGTTTTTTAATTGATTGAAAAGATTAAATGGAATTACAAAATGCTATGTGTTTAAACTCGTTAAGTCCACAAGATAATTTATAATAATTAACCAATTTTGAAATATTTATATTATAAACCAACTTGGCTAGAAAAATTGTAAGATGTTTTCAAATTTTCAGACCGATAAACAAATTCAAATACTTTAATGAAACCGAAACCGGATTAGGTTCTTAGGATTCGTTTCGATATCGTCAACTAATTTAGTTCTGATTCGACTTTTAGTTGTCTATTTTCAGTGTTGAAAAATAGCTAGAACCTTGCCCGATAGTCTTACCAACACTGACCAGGTGTAAAGAAATGTGACAGTGTTTGGGGTTGTGCCCCATCCTGCGGCACCACAGCTGCCAGGCATATATGCAAATTTGGTTTTTAATTTTTTTTTTTTTGGGGTTTCTTAGCTTGGCGGGTCTTGTATTTTTTTATCGGCATTGTCCCCTGCTTGTTATACACCCGTATTATTTACTGCAACCAGCGACCAAGAATTCATTGCTTTTGGTTGTCATGCATATTTACGTGCACATAAAAATTTCATATAGCGCATAAAATACACGTTTTATTTTTTTCGGTATTGTTTTTGCATCTTTATTCTGTCGTTTTTTGGAGTGAAATTTTAATTTAAATTTTTATTTTCTTGTCTTATCATTTGTATTTGTAGGTAGATATTATTTGATATTTTTAAATGACTATTTTACCAATTCGAATTTGCAATTTAAATTAAGATAATAAAAATATGGTTCTTTTATGTGGCTTTAATAAAAAGAGCACACAAAATACGAAATTATTATCAAAATGTTGACAAAACTTAAATTAAAACCTTAAGATTGCTCTTGAGTGAAGAATTCAATCAAATATTTTGATTCTTTGTCTATGTTTTTTAATATTTAACAACTAATTAATTATAACAACTTTTATGGTAAACACTTTACATTCATTATGTCCAATTGTTCTGTGCTCATTCAGTGTCTAATTGGTTAAACAAGTTTTCGTTCTTTAGCTAAATCTCAATTATGATGACTCTTGTGCCCTTTTCCAGTCCCATCCTGTTAACTTTCTCTACTGTCAATATCCTTGAGGCACTTTTTGCCAATTACACGCATTTACTGATTGCCTCGCACTTTTATGCTTTGTCATTGCTCCCCGACTATTTTTGTATACGCTTTTTCACGAAAACAAATGTATAAAATTCTATATGTTATACCTATTAAAGAATTAGTAGATTTTTGTTATAAAATGAAATTGGAATGAAATTATTTTAAACAATTTTTATTTTATTATGTTGAATGTTTCATTTCTGATTAGCAACATAAATAAACCAAAAACTTTATCAACACAGCAGGAATATCGGAATAGGAAACCAGATCGAGAAACTTTTTTAGTTTTTTTTTATTCCTTGTCTTTAATTAATGGATCAAATTTTAGGTTTCTGAAAAAATTTGCTTTATTTTTGCTATTTGAAAAAAGAAAAGTGTATTTAGTGATTTCCATATTCTGTTGATAAACTTTAACATTCCTTGTTTTTGCTGTTTTTGTCGCTCTGTTATTGTTGGTTTGTCTCATATGTTTCAGTTTGCTGGGGTGTTTTTCTCCGTTTGCGTTTTCAAATTGGTGCTTACCCAGCCAATGTCATTGCCTTTGGGGTTTTGGTTTTGCCTTTGCCACTTGGGGGAGAGGAGGCGAGTAATGGTAATGGCGATGGTAATGGTGGTGACTCTGCTACTCTTGGATGCCCTTTTTGCCTAACATTATAATTGCATTTTAAGTGGCGTGAGCTTTTGGGGATTTGGAAAGTTTTTGAGCGTTCTTCTTTTTGGATATATGTATGGTATTACACTTCTCCTACCTTCTTTGGTTTTTTTTTGTTTGGATTTGGTTTGTAAGCTAAGCTGAAACTTAAAAAAAAATCACCAAATGACCACAACAGACGAAACCGAATCGATTTGTTAAATTTTAAACAGCCAGAAATTGAATTCGATTAAATGAGTGTGTTTAGCCGTTAATTTAAATGAGTTTCTTGGCCAGAAGGTCATTTAAAAAAAAAACAAATTTAAACGAAAAACAGAAAGATTTATCCCAATTTTTTCCAGGTGCTAATTTCATAGAGTTTTCACGGAATCGGGCAAGGAATAGCAAAATAAAATAATTAAGCAGTATTTCTATATATCGGTTTTTTTTTCTGTAATTATATAAAAAAAATTTCCCCAACTTTATTGAAAAAAAAAAACGAAATTAAATTTTAAATGTTTTATTTCTTGTAGTAATAAGTAATAAAAATAAAGACTAATAAAGAAAATCAACCATCTCGTTGGCATTCTTTAAATTAAATTAAATTTCACTAGCATTCAAAAAATTCAAAAAATATTTATTTCAAAGAAATAATGACTGAAAGTAATACATATAAATTTAAGATATATAATCGCAAAAGAAAACACTCTTTTTAATTATTGTAATATAATTTAATTAATTTAATGCTTGTTGTTCGTTGTTCGTTGTGTGAAAAATAAGTTCCAACGAGTAAGTTATTTTTTTTTCTCATTTTGCTGCTACTCCGTGAACAAAGCGTTTCCTGCATGATAATGGCAATAATTTGAATACTTGGCCAATGACGGCATTGCCAAAAAAACACACACTAGTAGAATTCTCCTTTGGTTTTATTATTTGGAAAATGTAGGTTATATTTTGGACAATGCCTGGTGGTTTATTTTTGGCTTTTCTCTTATTTTCATTTTGCATAAAGATGTAAATGAGTCACGCACATGTTGGTCTGACATTTTTTGATGTATGTCGAAGTCCGTTGCCTTCTTGCTTGGCTGGCTGCTTGGCTGCTTGGCTGCCTGGCGTCGGTGGAGGAGACAAAAGTCCTCGGCGTTAATCTTGTTTTTCACATGAAGCGTCAGTTGAATAATGAGCAGAGGTTGGGAGGGAAAATGGGTGGGCATAAGCGCACGTACAAGGACTCCAGAGGCAGGCAGAAAAACAACAATGGTTGAGTAAATGAAATTGTGGCCGGCAGCCAGGACAAATCCCTGGAAGAAATGATAAAGCAACTGAGCAAAAATGCAAAATGAAATGAAATTTAAATTAATAACCATGATTTGTTATAACAACCGAGACATTTTCACACATCAGATTCTTCTAAAGGGTTGGCAACATGGCAGTGATTTTTTTTTCACAATCTTACTTCTTGGTCTTAGATTTCTTCTTGCCAAATGGCTTGCATCTTATAGTCCCCACCGGCCTAGGTTTGCCGTTGGCTAAATCCGGTAAATCGGATAAGGGTAAAACTGCGTATAGACCATCCATGACTTCTTGAATGAACCCGTTATTCAAAAGGGCATACAAGTTTGATTTCATTACCTCTATAGACTCTTGTCACTCATTATAGGTCATCTGGGCCTGTTTAGATACTTCGCTGAGTATTTCAACTATTGTCGCGGGTCTTTCGAAATTGATCAACGCCTTTAATATGCCATCCACTAAAGGAATTTTCGCCATAGCTAAAATTTGTCCAGCAAACAAAAAAATATAAATTCTAAATAATTTTGTAGAAACTCGTTTGGAATAAAATATTTGATTGAGTATTTTGGCACAGTTTACAGAGACGAAAACAAAGGTGGTAACTGTGTTTTTGATTTTATATCCTCCATTTTCTGAAGTCGAACAAAAATTCCAAGTAAATATCGATTTGGATTCCTAATAATTTGAATACATACATACATGTCGATATGTATTCACCTAAGAGTTAGTGACTGATTGGGTAAATATGAATAAATACAACTCTGATATATCGATGGTCTTTCGATATATATAATTTTTAGTTTTTCAAAATTTCAAGTAAGCCTTGAAATTATTTTCATTTTTATTACTATTACTTCAAATATGAAAAGGTTCAGTCACAGTTTTGTTGTAATACAGGAAACATCTCGTTGGGATCGATTTTAATAAACTTTATTCAAACTACAAAACCTTTTAGGTAAGTATTTAGATTGATATTTGAATAAATTATTAAAAATATTCCACTATAAGATTTTTTTGGTTTTTGTAAAACTTTGTTGGCTGCATTTTCAATGCCGCGGAATGCGCGACTCACCAAACGGGCAGAGCGCCGGGCTCAAGCCGCGGCTGAGGCAGCAGCTGCCACGGCTAATGCCACTGCCACTAACTCAGCCATAGCCCCAGTCAATGCTAATGAAGCTGCCAATGCCAGTGGCAATGAGACTGGCTTGGATCAGGGAGGATCTGGGGATATGGCCAATGACTCGAGTGACGGCTTCAATTTGACTGGGACTGTGGCCAATGCCGGCAGCACAGCCACAACGAATATCACTGTGCCCAAGAAGGTGACCAGCTCCAGGGCGGATCCCATTGCCCTGGCCATCAATGTGAATACATTGCGAATGTCTGATGTTCAATTGCTGCGTGGACCGCATTGGCTGAACGAGGCCATTTTGAACTTTTATTTTGGCTACCTGGAAGAGGTCAAGTACAAGAACAACAAGGACTTTCTATTTGTGACACCAGAGATGGGACAATGCATGCTTTACATGGACGACAAGGAGCTGGAAACCTTGCTGGTGGGCCAACACGACGCCTTGAACAAGCAGTTCATTTTCTTTGCCTTGTCCGACAGTCAATCGAATGATTTGGGTGGTCCCCATTGGACCTTGTTGATTGTCTCACAGCCGGACAAGGCCTTCTATCACTTTGATTCGTATGGAGGGAATCACACCAGCTCCTCGATGGAACTGGTCAACAATGCCAAGGATGTGCTCAATATGCGACAGGCAAGATTCCGTACAATGCGCTGTCTCCAGCAATCGAATGGCTATGATTGTGGCATCCATGTCATTTGTATGGCTGATCAAATTGCTGGCTATGTCAATCGGTATGATAGCGTTGAGGGTATTCCACCTTTGCAGTTGGATGTGGTCAAGGCTAAGCGTTCAGAATTAATTAAACTGATTAGTTTAATGGGCGGCAACACTTAAAAATCGCAACAAAAAAAAAAACCACCAAAAACAAGAATATTTATTTTTGGTCAGAATTTATACAATTTTCATTCATGAACCAATTGAAACGCAGTTTCCATTTTCTATATCGAATTTAAAAACAGTAATATTCGAAATATTAAATAGGAAAATGCGTTTCTCTAATAAATATTCTTTAATTATCTCAAGAGAATACACTGGTTAGTCCTTTGGCAAAAGAAAACTTTTAATTTCTAGGCTGTAAATACAATTATAATTGTTTTTTTTTCACACAATTTAATTCAATTTCATTGCAACGGGTTGTATTGACTGGAAATAAAATTAAAATTGTAATCAGAAAATAAAAAAAAAATAATTTGAGTTTGTTTAAAAAGGCTTTGGAAAAAAGGCAAAAGACAAATTTTGAATTATTTTAATTCGAATATGGAAAATTAATTGCTTATAAATATGTATTATTATTGATACTTACTGCATTTATGCTCAGGAAGTCTGACTAGTTTATTTTCTTAACATGAAAATAAATATCCCAAATTTCCATTAAAATTATATATCTTGAGTTCTTATAGTCAGATTTTTCCAAACGAGTAGCCAAAATACATATAAGCAAAGTTTAACATTTTAATGTAAAAATGTATAATTTTATGCCAGCCAAGCTACCAAAATTTGTCACTAAAAATAATTTTTTACACACTTTTTAAAAATTAAAAAAAAAAATGCATATAGTATGTTGGTTTTTTTTTTCTTAGTTTTTAGATTACCGTACTATTTTTTTCACTCTTCTTAAATACTTCAGAATTTTTTGATGATGTTTTCAGATTTAAATTTCCTTAAAAAAAATATGAAATTACGTTTTTCTTGAAACATAATTCAAATTTCGAATTCATTGCCAATACATCCATTTAAAATAAAAAATAAAAATACAAGTGGGTACAACAGCAACAGTTTCTTTGGAAATCCACTTAAATATTCAACCATTAAATGTTGTAATAAAATGGTCCAAGAACATTGCCATTTGCCTTTTGCCATTTTACACCATTTTTGATTTCTATTTAAACATGTGCACGCAAGGCAAATAATCCAAAAGATGCAGACGTGCCGCCCTCGTTGATGTTTTCCTTTCTTTTCTTATTTTTTGTCCTTACTTATATTATATTGTAGGTATGTCCCTCATATGTGCTTATGTGGATGAAGCAGGTGTGAGAGGTTTCTTTTGGGTGTACTTCGAGTGTAAACTCAATTTACGTGATCGAATTTTTTTGTTGTTTGGCACTTTACGTGTAACAAGATTCGCACTTTTATAAAAAGCATGAGGAAACAAAAAATAATGTTTCGCGATTTAGAATCGTTCCCCTAACCATTTTTACTTACTTGAGGCCATTTCTTTTTGTTTTTGTTTTTGTTTTTTGGTTTTGGCTTATTTATTGCTTGCATTACTTACCAGTCTTTAAGTCAGGGAATCCATTGGTCTATTGTTTTATTTTTATTGTTTGGTTTGCTTCCATTTTTATTGTATTTATTTTGCTCTTCATAGACGACTACAGCGATTACGATATTTGGCTGGAGACTTTAATGTGTATATATGTATATGCCCACATGTGAAAGATTTTTTGCCTGTTAAGAGCACTCGGGTAGCACACGCGGCGTATGAGTAATGTCTTGAATAATGTGCCTTGCAGCTGCCTGGCTGGCTGGCTGACTGACTGACTGGATAAGGTGAGGTGCCAAGAACAAGAAGAAGAGGAAGACGAAGACAACGAAGAAGAAGTGAGTGTGTGGCAAAGTTAATGGTTGTTTCATTTGTATTTGTGGGCGTTGCTCTTTGTGGGGAAGGAATGATGATGGCTGGCGTCTGGAGAACCCACTGATAGGTGGTTTAGTTCAATTTAAAATCAATTTAACTGTTGGTTAGATTAACTCTGGCCTTATGCGGCTTTTTATGACTCATACTATAAGTACATAAGCCTATAAATGCCTCGAAGGGGAAACGATAACATTCAGGAAGCCCTCACAAAGACTATAAAATATTAAACCTTTAATTTTGTTTGAAAAAAGAAAGAGAGAACAAATCGGAAATCAAGCCAATAAACCTGGCAAGATTTTGTTTATTGATTTATCTTAATTGAGCTTGTGAGTATAAAGAATTTAGGGATATTAAATTAATAGGTAAAAAAGCTCGAGGCTTATTTGGCACAGAATGTAGGTGTATCTAGTAAAGTTAATATTAAAATTTATTTTGAGTCTGTGTCTGCATAATTTTCATCAGACATGAAGAAAAGTTGTTATATTAATAGTTAATAGTTTCTTTTACGTATTTTTAACTAATTTCTTACCTAATTTTTTAACCTAATAAAAATATAATGGTATCTCTAAAAATAGTACTTATTGAATATTGCCTTAAAAAAGAGTATAGGAAAAACAAATTTTTTGGTAAAAAAGATCAGGAGTATATATCTTTCATCTTTCTATTTTCCTTGTGCATTTCATGAATACATTTCAAAAGCAGCTGCAACATATTTGTCATAAAACCTTTAAAGACTATAATGGTGTAGATTTAAAAAAGTTTAATATAATCTAGGTACAAAGTTAGTTAGTTGATAAGTATTTTGTGGGGGGGGGGGAAAGTTTTCAATGAAGAGAGCAAGTTTTGACATTGTTAGAAGATAGCTTAACTCAGTAAATTTTAAGAGATTTAAGTTTATAAGCTGACAATAAAGTTAAATAAGGAAAAGAAAAGTCGACGACTTTAACTACTTTCTTTTTGGCACTTTCGAATCTCTCCCTTTTCCAGCTAATGAGCTGTAAGCCAACAGAATTTGCCACCAAACCAAAGGAAGAGAGAAAAGATTACGGCCAACGGCCTTAGACCAAAATCACAATTTTATGAGCCTGCTCAGTGTGTGTGTGCAGAGTCATAAAATATTTATGACAACGAAGACTTCTTTTGGACCAGACCAGACCAGACCACACCCAACTTTGGCGAGATATTCTTCGCAGCCTTGAAATATGCAACCAAAGGTGTGGCATTTAATAAATCAATCAAATCCCCAGCAGCTGTTATTGAAGCAGACACAGCCAAAACACAACAACAACAACAACAACTACAAAAAAAAGGAATAAAGGAATAACAATACTCCAGTATCCATCGATCCATTACAGGGTATTTGTGTGTATCTACCTACATTCACTTCCTGGCCAAGATGAAACGGTGTCAGCTCGTGTCGACACGGCCACATAAAATAACCAGGAGCAATGACTACAACACACACCTGTCACCCGGAAGGGGGACGCCAAATGATGACAGCCCCACTGGATAGATGGAAGCTGAAGCCTGGAGAGGCTCTGTGTGTGTGTGTGTGTGTGCAATTGCAAAATGTATGCCAAGTGGCGTCTCACTTGACTTTAAAATGACACCAAAGTGTTCATGGGTACCATATGTGTTTGCCAGCCTGCCTGCCTGCCTGGATGACTGGGTTAACCTGATAGCAGCAGCAGCAACAGTCGAAGCGAGCTCTCCGCCTGGCCTAGATCCTTTTCCCAACTTTTGAATCACGGACAAGAGAGAGTCAAGACGGAACAAATGTGCGATAAGCAGCTGCAAAAGCCAATGCCATATACCTACAATATACTTGTATAAATATTGTATGGCTACCAGGCAAAAGGTAAAAAAAAAAAACAACATACAAATAAATGCCAACACAATACACTGAAAGAAATTATGAATAGGATTTAAAAAATAAAATGAAGCTTAAACTAAATTATTCTTTCAGAAGTTTAAGAGAAATACCTAAAAGGTAAAATGCAAATCAAAATATACATTTAAAAATAAATTATATGTAGTTTCAGAAGTTTATGTATTTAATAGATAATTAGGGAAAAGGTTTCAAAAGAAAATCGATATAGTCTCTGTTATAATTTTGCTAAGCTCTTAGTTTTTTTTTATATTTAATTTAAAGTTCTAAAACTAATAGTTAAAAAAAAAAATTCCCCGAATGTTTTATTCATGTTCAAAAATACTTTTATTTTTTCAAACAAATTCAAAGTTGAACCTGAGTCCTTTATTTTTTCGTATATAAAACAAAAAACTGATCCAGTTTTTATTATTTTTCAAGCAATAATTAACTTTTAGCATATCTCATTTTGGTAATTTCCGAATAAAACCAATGAGCTAAGATTCTCAAATTGTATATGCTTTAAACCGTACAAATTTCATTTCAATTGTTAAATCGATCCATGATATTATATATAACACAGGCCGACAAAATTTGGACAACTTCATTTTGATTAAAATATGATAGCCGCTTCTTATGGGATTTTCCGAATCTGCCCTTGAAAATTTGCAATTGACTCTAGTTTTTGAACAACATGAGTTTAAAGGTGACTAAAATCGATTTTTTGAGACTTTTTGAACAGCTGTAAATAAAATGTAAATGTGATGAAGTAAAATGGTCCGCGTAGGGTTAAAAAAAAAAGCTAAGACATTACACTTTAATATCTAAAATCAAAAAAGTGGATAAAATTATTAAAAGGCTTTTAAAATGCTTTATGAAAATGTCTCTTAAAGTCAAAAAAAAATACTAACTTTTATGATCAAGTTAACCTAATTTTCTTGTCGTGTGATTGAGAAATTAATTAGAAAAGGTATAAAGTTATCATTTAGTGTATATTATCGAATAAATATGAGCTCGAGGCAAAAAAGAGTCAAATGTTTTAAGAGTTTCAAAACAAATATTGTACCTACTTAAAGCCTATTAATTTATTTGTCTCAGTGTATTTATCTAAACTAAGGATATGCACAAGTATTACAAGTATACAATGAATATATACGACAAGAATGTAAAGTGAATGAGGAGCGGCACTTACTATGTGAGAGGAAATAAACTAAACAAGAGCCGGAGAGGAGGAGCGACGAGTGTTAGTGGGAGTCCTTGGATCAGCACGCGCCAACAAAAGTCTAAGGATGACTACACCAAAGACCAAATCAGGCCAGTACCAACCTGGCCGGCGGACCACACGCAGAGTGGAACACATCGGCAGCAACATCCTCTTCTCATCTTACTTCAGCAGAGTTCAGAAAGTAAGCTCCAACAGTGAGATGACGGCTCAAGCAAGGACACCAGCCAGCAATGTGGTCCTGTTGACTTTAACCGAAATTTATGTTGTTTACTTAAGAAAAAGCATCGTAAAGCTGCCCAGGACAGCACTGCCCATCAGACTTACTACACAGCAGGCACTTGGAAATGGCGAATAACACACAAACTACAATACTAGCCAAGCAAATCGAAAGATATATGTATGTATAAGACATTTTACGAAATCAAAGAAAAATCATATGAACTTTAAGGATAAGCAATAAGAAATGATAAAATGAAATCTCTTATTTTTCTAGATAATCCCAAAGTTAGCTAGTCTTTTGATCTGGATTTATCCAGGCAAGAAATACATATGAGAATGTCAAATTGTATATTTGAAAAAAAGGCTTTAGGACGATATTCTATAAAATTTTGAGCCTTTAAAAATTAAAACTTGACTTATATTTGAACCTTTAAAAATTAAACTTTCGCTTGAAAACTTTGAGTTGATTGCGTTTATTTGCCAAATTTAAATTTATGTTTAAACAAAAACCTGCTGGGATATTTATAACCATATATGCATATTTAAGTATTTAAGTATTTAACATGTTGGCTTTGTGTATTTTTGTTTTTGGCATTTTGATGGCAAAAATTCAAATAATTCCAGGCTCAAATAACTTTCATATCAAAATCTGATGGATAATGTCATAATGGTTATTAAATAATTTATGGTTAAAACAGCCACCAAACAAAACAATCATAAACAAAATAGAAAAAGGCCTAAAATCGAGAATAAAAATACTTCAATTAACCTTCACGTCAACAAAAGACAAAAAAAGAATAATAAAATAACAAAAATTGACTAAATTTTTTTTTTTATACTCTTTAAAAAGTTTTGGAAGGATAAGTTGAATCATCAGTTTAGTTTAAATTTTAAGATATTTCCAAGAAAATTCCTTAAAGAGTATTTTATTTTCGTTTAGATTTTTTTAGTACCTACCAATAATTTTCTTAACTGATTTTTATGGTTATTTATTTTTGTGTGTGCGTTTTTTTTAAGCATGAAAAATGTATTTTAAAGCTGTTGCCATATATTTATCATTTTTAAAAGCCATAAAAAAGCCATCATAATTATGTTAATAATTTTCACGTGTGTGTTAAAAGAAAGAGGTTCAATACAATTTACATTAAACTGTGTGAGTGAGAGTGTATAAATTTATTTTTGTTTTATTTTTGGTTTTCACCTTGTCGTCTTTTCAATTTTCCTACAACAAACAACAATAGCAAATTGCACAGCGAGCTTAATAACGTCAAGCATAATAAAGCAATTTAATGCTCGAACAGCAGCAGCAGCAACAACAACAGAAGAAGAACAACCAGCAGCAACAATAATACAATGGCAACAATCGTATTTGGTTGCTCATGCATGAACTTGGACACGAATCGTATTGTATTGAACACAGTGCGGACAATCGAACTTTGGATAGATGGATGGATGAATGGTTGAATGAATGAATGAATGAGTGGAATGAAGTGAATGAGGTGAATAAAACAGAAGGCATTCCGCAAGGTCCTGCAAATGGCATTAAGACTTGGGCAGTTTTCTTGATTGTTTCAATCTCCTTCCTATCGACCTTTCCCACTCACTCACTTGCACACACTACATACAAACATGCCCTCTTCACACAAATACCCAAAAGTCGTGAGCAATTATTTATTTATGCGCACAAATGTAGGCAACACTCTTTTTTCAAACAACCAACAAAGCAGGCATTTTTATACTTTTCTCCAAAAAAAAAAAAACCAAAACACAAAAAAATTATTTTGGCCAGAGAAGTCCCCTAAATTACCTAAATATTTTTGATATTAAATGTATGCCTTGAATATATTTAATTATAAGCCATGGTAAAAATTATCTAAAAACTCTGTTTGCCCTAGAAGCCATAGAAGCCAGAGAATACTCTGTGGCCATGTTCATGGATATCCGGCAGGCCTTTGACAGGGTATGGCATTGTGGGCTCAAAAGCAAACTAAAGAGTCTCCTAACTCCGCA
>JAWNPY010000018.1:0-139121 GCA_035078625.1 Scaptodrosophila scaptomyzoidea
GTATTGCATACTTTTTGGCGTCATACTTCAAAACGTCATTATAACTCTTTTATTAATATCTCCAGTGTTTATGATCCTATCTTTGTAAAATTTGGTAAAGAGACAGACAGTATTATTATACACATGCAGAAACAACCTCGAAAGCTATAGCTCATTTTATCTATGAGTTATTCAGTTTTTATCGAACTGCGGTGGCGCAAGGGAACGTGGCAGACATTTTATAATTTTTCCTCGGCTTATTCTCTGAACACTAATTATATTCCAAATTTAAAGTTTATATGTCTTCTAAAAGTGCTTTAGACTTTTGATTATCGGATTGGAATCGGTATAAGTTAGATTATGTACAAATCCAATTGGAACAAAACTCTAACTGCTTCCGAAATCTAATTCAAAAAAGTATGTAAACTTCGGCGCCCCGAAGTTAACTTTTTCTACATTTTTTTTTATTTCTCTTATTTTTTTTTTATTTTCTTTGTGCAATTTTTGTTTACTTGCTTCAAACAGATATAGTTTCCATAAATTGTTTTGTTAATGAGCTGTAAACAGTTTGAGTCTTTAAGTTTAAGGCAATTGGATAACTTTTTTTTCAACTCCAATTCTTGATTAATATATATGTATTTTTGGTTTTCAAAAATCTCACGATTTTTCAATCTTAAATTAAAAATATTGTAAAATACCTAACATTAAAAATATCAACTGTTTTTTGTAGTTATAAGTTTTTTCTTTCTGATAACATAGAAATATTGATTATCTGATGTAAAAACACTTGATAAATTAATAGTTGCCATTTTTTTTATTATATTTTGTTGCATTTATTTTTATACACTTTATCAGTTTGGCATAAACAATTAACCACAAATCAAATCAACTTGAATTTAATTCTTTGAACGTCATTAAAACCACTAATGACGTCATACGTCATTTGCTGGCCAAAAGGAAAACAATGTCGTAGGTGCCAAAAAAAAAATAAATAAAATAAAAGGTTGTATATCAAGCAATACTGATAAAAGCATCAAGCGAACCTGATATCAATTTATTTAATTGATGGACAGTTTGATACAATGATGGAGGACAGCAACAGAAAGGAAATCTAATGCTAAACCAAATACTACACTTTTTAGATTTAATTATAAGGCAAACCAAAAAAAAAAATGCCCTCGAATTTGATAAAAATATTTTACTGCATTTAAATTTACTTAATTTCAATATTTTGGTCTATTAGAATTTTGAATAAATTTAATTTGGTTTTAAAAAGAAATATTATTTTAATTGATTTTTTTTTGTTAATTTCAAAAAGAGCATCTAAAATTATTCATAATTTGAATGGCTTTTAGTTTATGCCTCTTAACTGATTTTTGTGATAATTGTTTCAGTTTAACTTTTGCGCATTTTATTAATATAATCATAATTTTTCTTGTAAGCATTTTGATAGTAAATTATTGCAATACAAGTTTAATGCAAGTCATAAATTGTGTAAGTCGTTTTTAATGTTTTTAACATGACGTAGTATTTGATTTAGGTAATTTATAGGTATTATTATTTATTTACTTATCTTCTGTATTTTTTCCGGATATACGAGTGAAAAAAGTACCCAAATCAACCACCCATTTATTTGTTGAGTCAGTTTACCAATTTGTTTTAAACTGATTACTTTAGATTAATTTTTACAGAGCCTAATTAATCACAAAGCTAGTAAGTGCTTAAAACACCAAACACCAACAATAGATGTTTTTTTTTTTCCTTTATATGCAAGCCCGTAAATACTTTGGCGTGTCAATTGGATTCGTTTTATGATTATAACTCTCAAGTGGTTGGGGTGCGAGCTTGGAAGAGAGCGAGAGATTTCGATTTCGATCTATGATAATCGACTTATTTTTAAAGAATCTCACCCACACACAATTTCCCATAGGCAATCACGAGGGTTAACCTAGAAAACCTCTTGACAGTGTCCAGGTGTTCTATATGTCCTATTATTGTATATACCATAAATCGATAGCAAATCTAATCTTGGTTAGCCTTTGGATTTTTCTAAACATTTCAAGTTTTTTTTAGTCATTTTATTTTGATTATACTGAAAGATCGTACAAAAAAAGTTGCTATAAAGCATCATAAATCACATTAAAATGCTAGAAAAAAAATTTTGGAGTATAATTAATATTATTAGAATTTCCAGAAATTTTCAAACATTTTCCTGGATTTGATTTAAATTCCAAGACTTATTTGTTACAATTTTAAAATTTCTCTTTATTATGAAAAATAAGAAATGATTTAAAAGCTGTCTGAATTTACTCCAAATTATTAGGTAATAAAAAAAATATATTTGAAATATCTACAAATTTTAACAATATTTCCTATTCATAAAATCCCATCCGGATTTCTAGATTTTGTTCAAAAATATGTAAAATTTAAATTGCGGTTGCCTATTATTCTCCGCAAGGTTGAAATTTCCACTAACTTTGGTACGGATTATCTATGTCCTTTTAATAACATTTAAAAATTGTTTATGCCAAAATTGAGTCTAGATTTTTGGAATATAGTGCAATAATTAAATTCTCTAAACTTTTAAGCGTGCCATAAAAAATATTAAAAAAAAATCCCTTTCACTTATCAAGCAAAAAAATAAAATAAAATAAAAAAAAAATTTAATATAAATTATAAAACATTTAAAGCATTTATGTATGACAATTTCATTTCTAGATAACTCAAATAATATTTCAAGTGGAATTGACGCTACTACAATTGACGTCATTAAATAGATTTGAACAAGGTTTTTGTGATTTCTGTTTTACGTATTTAATTAAGTAGCTAATATTATTTTTAATTACACAAAATTTGATTGATTTGATTCGAAATTAAAATTATTATAAAAGAATATTACTTTCTATAGCTTTTTGCTCTTTTTGAATCGATTTGATTGAAGTTCAAACTTTTATAATTCGGCCCTTCTGGCTAGGTAAGCATATTCGGGTGATTCAATATCACAACGTGGCTTCAATAAAATAATCTCAATGGATATGGAGCAAATTAGAAAGATAACATAGGTAATGAAACATATCCAGCCAACTAATTTGCCCAGCACAAATTTTGTAATCAAAAATGACAAATAAAGCATCAATGCGGTAATTGCCAACATGCCAGCTGTAATTGGTAGACCCGAAGAATTGATTTCAATTTCTTGTTGCGATATCAGACATTTTAAGATCCATGGCAAGCCCAAACAAATGAATATATCAAAGGTATTCGAGCCAATTGCATTACTTATGGCCATGGCTCCATAACCTTACCAAAATTCAATTAAATAAACAAGTCAGAGAAAACAAATATCAATAATTATACCTTTCTTGGTCACAATAAACGATGAGACAGCTTCAGGTACACTTGTGCCAGCCGCAAGTATAGTCAGACCCATTATGGAATCGGGTATACCAAGATTATAGCCGACCACTGTGAGGAACCAGGACACCAAATATGAAACACCACAGATCCAAAATATGGAAAATAACATAGTTAAAATATAAATTGATCGAACACTCGGTATGGTAATGGCCAATATAAGAACAGCTGGATATTTAATGCCCCACCAAATTTTTGATAGCACACCTTCCTCTTTTGGATATCCACAGACATGATCTCTAAATGAATTGAGGGGTTCATCTTCCCGTTCCAATGGATCTTCGCTCATAATATTAGCATCATCGTCCACAGCTACAATATTTAATCATAATTTATATATACAAGCCAACAAAATTGAAAAACACAAATAACTTTGAATCCAGATCATATTTTTCTAAAGAAAATCTGAAAATCTCGTAACAGCAATTGAAAGTACTTGAACTAAATTTTAAGGTCTCGAAGAACATTTTAAAAAGCTTTAAAACCTCATTCAATTTTTGCTGATATCTTTAGTAAATTATGATCTGTGTGGATAGAAAACTCACTTCGACAGACACCCTGTATTTTTCGATCAAATAACAATGATATCAAATAGACAACCTGTAAACAAAGCATGCAAGCAGCCTCATAATGAAAAATTTTGGAATCAATAAGCACCATTACTAAAACAGTTATGGATAGCAAGTACCAAGATAAATCTCTTGTAATGGGCCACCAATCCAATTGAGCTGTCTGGGAAAAATCTTATATGGTTAATAAAGGGCAATTAAAAACAAAAGATTTGGCTTACCACTCCAGTTAAAATGCCACAAACAGATGCAATTGCCAGAATATTGAACACTGATGAGCCCAGAATTGTCCCAATACCAATATCTCCCTCTGTTACAAAAGTACCCACAAAGGCTACAAATAGTTCTGGAGCTGAAGTGGCTACAGCCAAAAAAGTAGCACCAGCCACATCATAGGTCATACGTAAAGCTACAAGCCCAACAAAAATTATATATAAAAAAATCATATATATATATATATATATCTATGAATTATACCATAGCATAAACGTTCCATAGATGGCACCAAATATTCATCGCACACAACAGCCAATAAAATAAATAAATACAGGGTCAATAGCGTGCAACAAAATGGATTAAAAAAATTCCTTCTGCGAAACATATTTGGAAATTCCAGAATGGCCGGTACACTGCAATTTAAATTATGATCCCCATTATGATGATGATGACGTACATCAATGTTATCTACAATAACATTAATAATAATAATAACGTTGCTTTTATTTATGTGATGATTAAAACCTATGGAAAATGCTTACCTAAACCTTGTTGTCTCAGTAATTGCTTAAGCTCCGACTCATCAATTTCAAACATAGCTAAATATACGAAAATTTACAAGTGTGGAAAAAAATATATAAAAAAAAGCTAAAACAAAAAATTCACAAGTGAAAGCAAGCACAATGACAAATAACTCCCAAATTTGTTAAACAATTTACAAATAAATAAATATCGGTGTTTTCAAAATTTTTGTTAGCTAAATTAAGATGAAAACTTTGCAATAAAAAATTAATAATTACGCTGTATTTTTTTTACAGTTACCGCAGTTGCTGCTGCTGCTACTTCATTTGCTTTGACAATGACGGCTACTTCGCTGCCAACGTCAACATGCCTGCAGGTCACAAAAACAAAAATTAAAAAAAAAAAAACACTTGCACTTTCACGAAATCAACGCTTTTGTTAGACGAAACATACATTTTCTGAGCTAAAAAAAAATGGCGGCAAATTGCTTCTGCTGCGCTAAACAAAATGAAAAACTACAAAACAAAGACACAAACTTGATGATAAATTTACGCACATTGTTGAAAAACACTTTCTTGTTGTTGTTAAATAACATTTTTACCAGTTTTTATTTTCACCGACTGGCGATCGCCCGAAATTTCAACTTGCTTCAAGTGTGTGGGGAGGATTTGCATTTGATCCTAATCAGTTATTTTGTAATTAAGAAGAAGATGAATAAACTTGAACAATTTGCCAAAAGCGTTTAAGCGTTTTTGGCGTTTAATTGCAGAATGTGAAAAACTTTACTTACCAGAGCACACGCATACACAAACGCAATTAAATATATATAAAATTCAGGAGCTCCCGTTGTTGTTACAAAACAGAAAATATTATCATTTTTATTTTTGTCCTTTTTTTTTGTTTTTATGTTTTTGTTTTTTTTTTTTTTGGTTGTTAAATCTCATATATTAAACATATAAACACATTCTTGAATTTGTTGTTGTTGTTGTCTCACTTCATTAATCATCAAAATGAATTATGAAAAAGTCTCTACACTTTAATAATAGTAATAATAGGTAGTAATAATTATAATAATAGAAGTAATTTAATAAAAAAAAAAGTATTATTACAATAACAGCATAACATAAAAACTCTCAACTATCCAAGGTAGACGACGACGACAGAATACAGAAATAATATTATTAATTACACAATTAAAAAAAAAAAATGTCACAAAAAAAATAAAATAAAATGAAGTTTTAAATTTAATTTTACTCTTTTTTGTTGTAGTTGTTGTTTTTTGTTGTTTTTTATTCCTTTATAGTTGTAGTTGTTCTTGTTGTTGTTGTTGTTTTTGTTGTTGTCCCAATTAACTCATGAACGTCCGCAAGTCGGTAAATTGACACGGAAGAACACATTGAGTTCGATAAGTGAGGCAAAGACCATGAAAACCAAATACATGACCAAACAGGCAGTGCCCACCTTTTTATCCAGCTTGAATTTATTTGTGGAGAATGTCAGATAAAGTAGAAACAATGTGGATAGCAATGTAATGGCCGAATATTCCAAACCAGCTGAATTAATCGCCACATAATTCTGACCCGGTTGTATGGGAAAGAATACGGCCTTAATTAACCAAGGTACGCCCAAGCACAACAATATATCAAAGGTATTTGAACCAATTGAATTGCAAATACCCATTGAGCCATGTCCTACAAACACAACGAGAAATATATATGTAAGTATGATAATATTTGGCTTTGTTAATGCCTATTTACCCCTTTTGGCCACAATGACACTGGACACGGCCTCTGGAACACTGGTGCCGGCAGCCAAAAATGTTATGCCCATTACTGAATCGGGTATCTTGAGTGTGTCGCCTAAAATTCAAGTTAAAGTAATAATTAATGTATATTACATTTGATTATGCTCACCAATTATGGTTATCATCCAGGCAACAACATAAGATAATGAACCAATCCACACAATGCACATAATGAATGTCAATGGAAAGATTTTATTATTTTTGGCCTTTTTGCAATCGGGTATGGCGACACGAAATAATAAATGTATGGGCCAAATAATAAGCCAAGTGAATTGGGCAAAGCAGCTTTTATCCTTTGGATATGTTAATAGCTTATAGCCCTCTTCAGTTTCCTCATTAGCCACCACAGCAGCAGCAGCAGCACTTTCCAATTCAGCATTATCCAAAATGGCCAAATTAGCAGCTCCAGCAGCAGTTGGGGCATCCACACCAGCAGCAGCAACAGCAGCACTGCTACCAGTGGCAGTTCCTGCTCCTCCTGTTCCTACTCCTCCTCCTCCTCCAGTTGTTATAGTAGTTGTGATTGTTGTTGTTGTTGTAGTTGTCTTGGTTTGATCATTGTTGAGTCCACCATTTAATTGAATTGAAGCCATATTCTGACAAATGCGATTCTCCACAATTTCTACAAACAAATTATAATTATTAGGTATTACAATATATGAATAAAATAGTCTTTTTTCATTATTTTTGTTCATGTTGTTGCTGTTTTTTGTTTGTTTTTTGTTCACCTGGTTCCTTTTCATTGCTATTTTTTATATGTATGCTGCAATTGGAGGAGCGACTGCGCGATCGAGCCTGTTTAACGCCACCTGTGTGTATGTGAAGTGTAGGTATGTATTTTGTGTAGACTGTACTTTATATTATAAATTGTGCAATTACCTTTGGCACACTTTTGAAATGTCTTATCAAAATACATGACTGCCAAATAAACTGCATAGAGTGAAACCAAAATTAATGCCTCATACCATTCAACGCGCTCATCATGCATTACACAAATCAAAATGGCCACTGTAACACCATAGGCAATGCTATCCCGTGTCAATGGCCACCAATCCAAAGGTATAGTCTACAAATTAAAGATAATATTTGAAAATAACACAAATCCCAAATACTCTCTTCATGTAATGGATTCTTCTATTAATTAGCCCACTGCTTACCATTCCAGCACCAATGCCGCAACAGGCGGCAACTGCCAATATGTTAAACACAGCTGAGCCCACAATTGTGCCCACACCAAGATCTCCCTCGGTTATAAATGTGCCTATCACATTAACAAAAAGCTCTGGCGCCGAAGTGGCTGCAGCCATAAATGTTGCCCCCGCCACATCATTGGACATGTTGAGTGCTATAAATAAATTTAAAAAAAATACATACATTTTGTTTTGATTGTTTTGTTTTGTTTTATTTTTTTTGTAATTACCTGCACATATTTTCTCAACTGCTGGCACAAAGTATTCATCACATACTACGGCTAATGCTACAAATAAATATAAACTTGCTATAACATGAAGTACAACAGCACCGGACTGTCTTTGCGCCTCCGTGAATAAATCTCTGGGGAAATCATCAATGGCGGGTTGTGTGCAATTTATATCTGTGAATGTGAAAATTAAAATACAAATAATACATATGAAACAAATAATTCAAATTGCATTTTCTAAATTATAATAAAAATAAATAATAAATTTTAATTGCCTACATTTGAGGGCATTTTTAATACATTTGTTTATTATATCCTTTATATTTAAGTTTTAAAGCCTATTTTAAAAAGTAGATCGCTTAGAAATATTATAAATTGTTATAATAATATTTAATGAACACTTTGAATTTTTTACCAACTAATTTGTAAGGTTTCAATATTAATAAAAATATGTAGGAAATCAAAGATCAAGTAAATAAATTAAATAAATTAAACAATTTACTCTTGTTCTTTCATTTCTTACGCACATTTCATTTTTAGTCAAAGAAAATTAAAAAAAAAAAAATAAAAAAAAAACTAAACAAAACAAAAATTTGTTTTTCTGTTCTTTGAGTTAATTCAAAGAATTTGCGACAGTCTCTCAGGCAACGATGGAAAACAACTAAAACAATGAAATTCTAAGAATCGCCCCAAGACTCCAAAGCAACAATTACAATTACAACAACAACAACAACTGGGACTGAGACGAAGAAGCATTTGCTTTCAATTCCACAATTGATCATCGATAAAAAATGCATTGGGTATTGGGCCCAGGCAACATTTGTCGCATTTGTTTTTTTGCAACGGAAATGATATAAATTCAATAGAAACAACAACAAAAATAATCAGCCAAAAGCTGTCGGCGTCTTTGGATAAGAAATAAAATATCTTTGGATCTTTGGATCATAATAAAAATTCTCTATAAATGCCTTTCCCCCTATTGCATAAGAGTCTGTCTGTGTAATTACTTAAATAGCTTGAAATATTGTAAGTATAATATTTTCACAATCAGATTCAGGTCAATTGCAAAAACCATAAAATGTTGAGGATTAAAGTCTGTTGCCAATCTTTTATAGACAATTTTACTTTCTCCTAATCCAAGTCAGTAAACAAAACTTATTGATTTCTTCAATCAATTAAGAATAAAATATTTTGCCATGAAATTTAATCGTAAACCAAATCAAAACTGTGTGTTAAAAGTCAATTTAAATATATTAGCCATCTTTCAATATTTTTGAATCCTATTTTCATTTTGAGCACTAAAAATTGTATCAAATATTGCATTTGAAGAATTCCAGAACATATCGAGCCCTCTCTGCAAAAATAACGATAGCGCCAGAAATTCAATTTTAATTTTTTGATTTTTGATGCAATTAAATTAAAAATTACCATGTAAAAATTTGATTATATTAACTGAGATATCCGCGTGACAAAAATAACCTAATCAAATCAAAGTAAATGTAAACTATATAAAGCCTATTTCTGAAAAATGGTATTTCTGGCGCTTACAGTATTTTTTCGGGAAGGGCCCGATATATTAAAGATCTTTTGGGATCACAGCTGCCAGAGGGGAATATTAGATGATCACTTGGGTAGATCATTTTTAATATTAAAACTGATTATCTATTTAGAAGGAACCAGCAAGAGTTTTAAGTTTTTTTTTAATATTCCAGAATTTATATGAGCTTCGATAAACAATTGCATAATTGTTAAACAACAAATAAAGCCATAACTTATAATGAGATAATGACAATTGAAAATTTAAAAAACAATAATATCAAAACCACAACAGCAACAACAACGACAACAACAAATTAAAATTGATAAATGTGTGTGAAAGAAAATTGTTATGAGCTGGGATGCGATGAGATGCGATGCGATCAAATGACATGAGGTCAATTGATGTAAACACACATTTTGTAATAAAAAAAAAGCTCTCGCTTGGCCCGCATATAATGCAATAATGAAATTTAATGAAGAATGTGATCTGAAACGAAGTCAACTAAAGTAATAAGAAAAGAAGCGTGTGTGTGTGTAATGATGGTTAATGATAATAAATTTAACATGGATAACAATCAGAAAAACATATTCAATCACTGTAAATTAAGTTCACTTTAATTGAATAAGAGGGTCGTCGGGTCGCCTCATAGAACGAAATGGGAATGGAATGGAATGGCAAACGAAGGCGAGGCGACAATCACAACAGTAGCAACAACAACAACAACCGTTATATATGCTCTTTATGATAGAAAGATAGAGAGAGAGAGAGCCAAAGAGAGAGTATGGCACAGAGAGTAAGAGAGAGATTGGTTAACGGTATTTAAGCTTAAACTATAATTACACTGAAAAACAAAATGTTCTTGTTGTTGTTGATGTTGCTGTTAATTGTCATTTTCTAGGAAAGCAACAAATAATATTATGTTTCTTAAAAAAAAAAAAACTAGACTTCCTAAATATACCTACATATATGTATATACTTGTATTTGTATATACGACGAGTAGGTGTTTATTTTCTTTATAATGTATTAACAATTCCAGGCACACATAGAAATATATAAAAAATTGCAGGCAAGATTATTGCTGGTAAAAAAATTCTTTTAATGTATAAATATATATAGATTTATATAAATATATATAAATATATATTTATAAATATATATACATATAATATATATATATATTTATATATTTACATACATTCTAGCATTGTTCGCTCGTATGTGTGTGTGTGTGTGAATCAAAACGACAATGCGTTTTAATATGACTTTTGTATACCGTTTAAGTAAAATTTCTGTGTGTGTGTGTGTAAATTTTCTTTACTTTTCACAAGCAAGTTTAAGGAATTACTTGAAATGAAATTGTCTAAATGGAAAGATTAATTATTAAAATTGTTTTTTTTTTTTTAATTTATGATTTGTTTAAATTTATTTCAAATTACATTTATTTCAAATTAAATTAATTAAAATTAAAATGAAATTTAAAACGAAAAATACCAAAAATAACAACAACAAACAGACTGTCTGTCTGTCTGTGTGTTTATTTAGATTTTGTTTCATTTCATACACATCTTCTTTTATTTTTTTTTTGTTATAGTAAATGTCATTAAGTTTCACTTAATGAGCCAATTTAGACAATTGAATCTTGCACACACACACACATATATATATATAAAGAGAGATAGAAAGAGAGAGAGAGAGAGCGTTAGAAAGAGAGAGAAACCATGCACACCCACGCATACACATACATACATACACATACATATATTCATACATAAAACGCGTTGCTTAATGTGCAGAAAAAAAATCATTTCATCAAAGTGATGATTTTTTTTATGAGCAAAGACGAAGAAGAATGAAGGCTTAGGCTTAAACTCAGCTCAATGACGTCATTGAATTAATGTCACACGCACACACACAATATGAACTTTACGAATTGCGTTGCATTTTTTATTCTTTTAAATATTTTTTCTTATTTAAAAGCAACTCTCTGTTTCCACCATTTTGCCAAAAAAAAATCAATCAGTCCAAAATGTCGGATTGTAGGTTTATTTTTTTTTTCTTTTTTTTTGACGATCAGTAAAAGGATTTTTTAATTAAACAAGAACAAAAAAATAATAATGAAATTGGTTATTCGATTAGAGGATATTTTTTTCTTTAAGTTTTAGTGTACCCGTTGTGCTGCGGAGACCCCAGGGCTCCATTGCTGTACGGTGTTGTTGTGCTGATGGACACTCGTAAACTGCGCTGCGCCGCTTCTATTCGGCGCAATCTCAATCTCAGTCTTTGCTGCTGTTGCTGCGTCGCTTTCTACAAGGCGCGCGCGGATTTATTTCAATTGTCGTACGGTAAAACGGTAACGGTACCGTGCCGCGCTGCTTCGTTTACACTAAGACGAGCGACGATGGTGGGCAATTGAGTAAAAGAGGCTCACGCACACACACAAATACAAACGGTGTGGTGGCTTGGCCCGACACTTTACACACACACACACGAACAAACACATATAAGGCAGTACACCGGTACTGAGGCGCTATACACAGTGAAATGAAAAAAAAAAAAACAAAAACAAAATAATGTCTCACTTAATGCATTTCTCGCGGTGTTGTCGTCTCGGCTACTTTAAGGCATAAATCAAGGGGCAATCATAAACGATATGTGTGTATGTATGTATGTACATACATACATATTCCTTTATTTTGTCGCTTGTTTATCACACGCACACACACACAATTAAAACTTTTACTAGAAAAAAAATAATAGATTTGCGCGGATTGAATTTGAAATAATTTATTTTATTTGTTGGAACGTAACTTTTGCATTTTAAAATTGAAAATGAGCTAAATTTGAGAGCTTTGATTCTGATCGGTTTGTGTTTTATTTTCTTTTTAAGGTTCGGTTTACAACTGGAATGGCTTATTTAATTTTATTTGATTTTTATTTATTTTTGTGTTTATTTTTATTGTCTTGATGCCGCCGACGTCGACGTTAAACTGATTCGATGTTTTTTGAGCGTTTTAGTCAAAGCTGAGCGCAAAAATGGTCAAGCTTGATTTTTTCTATACACACTCACACACACCCATATTCATTCTATCAAACATTTAAGCACTAAAGTAAAAACAATCGACATGCGTTAAAGAAGTCAAAATAAAATCAACTGTTCATTTTTGACATATTAAACTGTCAAAAAAAAGGATCGACCATTGTGATAGATCAATTGAATTGTTATCGATAGTTTTTTTTATCAATTCTTAATGGCACTTTGTAATTATTTTGTTTTATTTAAAATTTCAATTACTGTGTGTTAACTGTACTTGACAACATTTGCACTGCAATCCAGACTTACACACACACAGAAACTAACACAAATTCAGTTAAATTTCTGACTGTCGTGTAGTGTTTTTTTTGTCATTACCCTCACCGCACCCGACACACACACACATAGACACAGACACACACACACAGATTTTGGTCAGTTTCATCAGTTAAAATTGTATTTCTATGGCAAGAGTAGTAATAAAGGCGGCAAAGGTCAAGTCATGGTAGAGCAAACAGCTAATCAACCACGAAAAATGTAGATTTTTGGATGAACTAAAAGTCTACACAGACCAAATTAATTATCATCATCATCAGAGACCCGAAAATAATTTAATTAATCCAATTGTCAATTGTTGACAAAGGTTAAAATTAAACTAATTTTAATGATTTTTAATATTTAAAGGTTAAATTCGCGGAATCCTTGAATATTCAGCGTGAACTAGCAAATGCTTGTGTGTGTGCGTGTCTATTAATCGCTAATTGAATAAGTTTGTTCTTAATTAAACATAAAAATAAGTGAAGCCGCCAAACAATGCCGACAATCACACAATAACAACAACAACAATAACAATAAAAAGAAAGAAAGAAAATTTAGTTAGATAATAAAAAATACCAACAATATTAAAATAGACAGGCCATAGGCACAGACAGATTGAGAAATACAACAACAACAATAAAAATGATACAGAAAATACGGATACAAATACAAATAAATAGATTTTAAATTGGACACGCGTTCTAGTCACGACAAATACACACACAACCCAACAAACCAAAAATAACCGTGAAATTAAATGAGATGTCTAAAACTTTAGTTACTACACAACACTTTCTTACTCGAAACTTGACTTCCATAGGTAATGAGAAATGATTTCTACCATAATTTTGATTTGTTGGGTTACACACACACACACATAGATGAATATCAAATGAATAGGAAAAAAGAAAAGAAGAAGCTACCTAACGGGGCGTGCGTTTCACATTCAATCTCTTTCGATCTCTCTCTGCCTAGGCTTGTATTTATATTGTATTTGTATTTATATATATATATATATATATATATTTATATATAGTGTAGGCTTTTGAGCGCGTGTTTTGTTGATAATAATAATGCTAATGCTAATGCAGGAAGCGCTCAAGATGCCGCCCATCCTCACACACAACAATCACTGCAATTAAACCAGAAAAAGAAATGTAATCATTCATTTTTGAAGGCCCTTCTAAAATTATATATTTTTGAAATATCATACAATTTTCAAATTAAAATAAACTCCAGTTCAATTATTCTTTTATTGATTTTAAGCTGATTGGTTCAGACAAAAAAATTTGAAAAATTTTCCAATTTCAATAAAAATTCCAAAACAAATAAAATTAAATGGTTTTTTTCTTTTCGTTTTAAACTCAACAAACATTAATTTTTTTATTATTTTATTTATCAAGATAATTATTTTCTTTAGCTATAAAATTTGTATTTTCTTTTTTTCATTTAACAATTAAAGCTTAAAATGTCAGAAAAAAAAATTTATATATATATATGTATAGGGAAATAAAACGCATGCAACTTCTTATTTACATATAAAAAGAGATGAAACAAACATAAAAAAAGCATAATTAAAATTGTTCTAAATTAAACAAATTGTTTGTTTCTTTTTTATAATAAAGCAAATTTAAAGACAGACAGAAAACAGAGGTATATTTGCATGTTATCGTCTATCTTGCAAGTGTTATCGTTTATCATCATCATCATCAGTTGGGCATGCCAACTCCTTGTTGAAAGCCCAATGTCTCCTGTTGCTTCTTCACCTCCTCCTGCATTTCCAGAGCCATTTTCTTGTATTTCTCAGCCTCTTTTTCGTTCTTCTCAATGCCATCGCCGCGTGCATACATCTGACTGAGATTGGCACACGCATACATGTTGCGCAATTCGCAAGCCTTGTAGGCAAATTGAAAAGCCTTTTTCATATCTTTCATTACAATGAATTCCGATTCTTTGGCCTGCTGCTGCTGTTGTTGTTGCTTAAGGGAAGGTGTTGTTGTTGTAGTGCTGCTGCTTGTGGTTGTGTTAGAGTTTTTGTTGCTAGCAATGCTGTTGATGTTGTTGTTGGCTGTGGCTGCCTGATCTTCAGGCTTCTTTTGTACACCGGAAATGTGCATGCCGGAAAGATAAAAACAGGCGGTGGCATTATTCATGTCACAGCTTTTTGTCAAGAATTCCAGGCCCTAAAACAAACAAATCAATAAACAGAGGAAACGAGAGAGAGAGAGAGCGAGCTTAACACTTACTTTGGGCACATTCCTATCAATTTCCTTGGGCATTGAACGTGAGACTAGCAAAAGGCCGGAATGTAAACAGGCATCAGAATCATTTAAATTGCAACCCTTCTCATAATATTGGTAGGCCACACGCGGTTCGCCCTTGCTGCCACTTTTGCCCTTACCCAAGAAGCTATAATTGCCATATTTATAGCAGGATTTTGCATAACCATAATCGTCACATGTCGATTTATATACTTTTGAAGCCTTTTCAAAGTCTTTCTTGATGCCCTCCAAATAATCGCCAAGCAGATGGCAAACTAGAAAAACCATATTTTAGCATTATTAAATAATAAATTAAATTATGTTTTATAACACAAACAAACACACACATACATATACACTTGCACAATGCATTTGCAGAGAAATGCACAAATACCAACAAACAAAAAAAAACCTAGGTTAGTCCGCCTAATTTTGTTGTTCTTTCTGTCGGTGTTTCTTTTTCTTCTATTATTTAACTTACCTTCGGGTTTCTTTTCTGAATAACAACCAAATCGATATTCAATGCCTAACTTTTCAATATATTCCTTAACGTCAGACTCCTTTTTTAAGTCATAGGCCATTGTTTAAGTTATTTAACACTCAGTTTGCCAAAAGATTTGCCTGCCCAGCCAGCCAGCCCCTTGTTTTTGTTGGTGGTGTTGTTGTTGGTGTCCAGCGTTGCCAGAGTTTGACAACTAGCCTAAAAATTCTCAAATGGCAACACAATTGTGGCTATCGATACAATCGACAGTTTATAAATGCCGCCCTAATAAAAAGAAAAAGAGAAGAAAAGAACCAAAATTGTTAAAATTTCTTACATTTTATAATTTTAATGATGACAGATAGTATTAAAATTAAATGTGATATTTGCTTCAAGGAGAGCACTACCGGCGACGACGACAAACTGTTATATGGCGATTGGATGAAGAAATTTAACATGAATATACATTATTTCTGTTTGGTAATTATTAAAATTAAACGGTGCATTTGTATTTTCATTGATTTATAGTTTATTGATTCATTGTTCCAGCTCACGGCCACAAATTTAGAACAAAACGGTACCGACACTTCAGGCATTTTGGGTTTTTTATTGAAGGACATTAAAAAAGAAATTGAAGCCAGCAAGCAGCGAGTTTGTGTCTATTGTAGCGAAACCCGGGCAACTATTGCCTGTTTTACCTGTAAAGATTACTTCCACTTCGACTGTCTGTGTGCTAACTTTGGCATTACTCGGTTTTGTGATGATTTTCGCAGTTACTGCGAGAAATGTAGGCCCTTGGATGATTACCAAAGGCAATTAATAAGGCAACCACCATCGAATCCTTTGTGCGACATTTGCTTCTATCCTATATTGTCTTTCCAGCTGGAAAATGTTGTTTATTGCGATAAGTGTCGCCGTGGCTTCACCCATCGTGTCTGCATGCAGAAATATGCCAATTCCTCGGGTTATTATTTGCGTTGCATTTGGTGCTCGGATAAACAATTTCGGGATACAATCCGCTTGCAATCCATATTTGTGCCCGATCGGGAAGCTACCTGGGAGCATCGCCGGGCCTTTAGAGAGCTGCACTCGTCTGGACGGAGTTGTGAGGCCAGTAGCTGCCTCTGTCCCAAGGGACGAAACTATAGCACGGGCAGTACATGGTCTGTTGTAATTTGTTCTTCATGTGGCTCAACGGCCATGCATCAAAAGTGTCGGGGAAATGAAAGAAATGCTAAAGATTTCATATGCTTGGTCTGTTTGGAAATGACCAAGAAACGACAAGTAGAAGAAGAAAAGGCTACAAATGAAATGAAAATGGGCAAGAAACAACAAGACGCAGAAGAAAGAGCTAAAAATAAAACGGAAATGGCCAAGAAACGACAAGAGGCAGAAGAAAAGGCTAAGAACACCAATCTCAATACCCAGCCAGAGGAAGAAACTCTTTCCCCATTGGATACAGCAATGAGTACAATAGATTTAGATGCCCCTCCAGCTTCCCCGACATTAAACCTGCGCAGATCTTTTACTATGCCTGAGCAACCACATTTTTTTTTGGAAATCTATGAATTTGATGAAAATAATAAAGAATGCCTGGGCACTATAACTCTAAGATTTAAGAAAACAGATGAGCGCATTCAAAATAAAACAGCTGAGAATTTGGAGAAACTCCAATACAATGAAAGTGATATTATAGCTTACAGCACAGATCGTGGAATTTTTCAAGAAGTTGATGATCTCATAAGCGAATTGGGATTAAATAAAATATAAGACAAAAAATGAAATTATTGTAAACAACAAAAAAATTTGCATTTATTAATTTTTACGACGAAAATCAAAGATTTTTGGTATCACATCACCGCATTTAGCTGAAATTTTAATATCTGCCAAATGATCGGCGCGCGTTTCGCCAATATTAACAATGGCCACTGGCAATTTTAAATCTTTGGTTTGGAGCACAATGCGATAACCGGAAAAGACCAGCAAACTGGAGCCCAAAACCAGTAAGCCATCGCTATTATAGACCATTTCGGCAATGCGCTCAATGCGCTCCTTGGGCACTGAGTCGCCAAAGAAGACAATTTCTGGTTTTAAATTGCCATCGCATTGCGGACAGGGTGGTATTTGAAAGTTATCGATATATTCTAAAGGTATCTCTACATCGCCATCGGGTCGTATCATCTCTGGGGCATCCTTAAAGGCAGGATTCAATGTGGCTAATATGGTTTGAAACTCATGGCGATCTATGCGATAATCACAAGACAAACATTTCACCACATAGCCACTGCCATGTAGCTCGACAATGTTTTTAGTGCCCGCCTTGGTGTGAAGACGATCCACATTCTGGGTGACCACCGATTGAACACGAGCCTCACGCTCAAAACGGGCCAACGCATGATGCGTGCCATTCGGCTGGGTCGATGAGAAATTTGGCCAGCCCACAAAATTACGGGCCCAATAACGTTTACGTACATTCGAGGATTTCACAAATTCCATATGCTGAATTGGCTTGTGATTGGTGCGCGCATAAAGACCAACGCCAGCCGACCGATAATCGGGTATGCCTGGGGAAAGATATACATACAAAATATATATATAAGGGACAAGGACGATGTCACTGCTCACCAGATTCTGTGGATATTCCTGCGCCAGTGAGCACAAGAATATTTGGTTTCGATAATAGGAAATCTTCCAGACGCTTTATATCATCGTCCAGCACTGGCTGATGTTGGGGCACATATTGTTGCTTGGCGCTGCGTCTTTGCAAGACTGCATAACGAAATTTAAGCAAGTGACTTACGCGCATTATAATTATTATTTAATTATTAGTTATCAATAAATATTAAGATCACATAACCATAACGTTTTTGTTTTGGTTTTAGTGCAAAAATAATCAAGCTATCGATATCGATAGTTAAGGCAATGTTGCCTTATTACTGTTATCTACTCTTATGTTTGCCATCTGAAATTAATTTTGTATATGGACAAGAATAAATTTAATTAATTTTTATTGTTTTTTTGTTTAAAAATATCAACATAATTTAAATAAAAAAAAACGAACCGCCAAAATCATGTCGATTGTAAAAAGAAGAATTAACGATAACGCAAAGAAACCATCGGGAGCTAGTCCGGTGCAATCGTTTGCAGCTCTTCCGCTACAGCAGCAGCAGAGCTGAGAAAACTTTTAGTTTACCATTTTTAAGTGTAAATTGTTGGCCTAAAATTAAACGTAAAGGACTTGCAACTTGAAGCAGCTACAAAATAAATATTTATTTGCATCAATTCAATTATTAAGAATCATAAATAACCGCCCAAAGCAAAAGGCGAAAAACTATAGAGTTTGGCTGTGTGCTTGTGCCTGCGTGCGTACGTGCGTGTGTGTGTATGCGTATGCCGTGTGTATTTGATATTGTGTGAGTTCTGCTGCGGCTTTAAATTTTTTGCAAGAAGAAAAACAAATAAATAATAGCAGACTTTATTAAAAACACACAAGTAAATCAAAAAAAGCAAGCCACAAAATGTCGTATCCACCGCGTGCCCCAATGCCGCCATATATGAGTGGACCACCACCGCATGTGAGTAGAAGAAATTATGATTTTGTTATTGTGTTGTTGTAATTTGGAATTTAATTTTTTTTTTAGATGATGCAGTCAATGAATAATCCACCACCTCGAAGCTTTCGTAATTCGGCCACAATTAGCTCACAGCCCACAGTCTATCATCGTCCGCCGGAGCCACAATTCCGGGGACCCATAATCACCGTATTTGTGGGCAATATCAGTGAACGTGTCCCGGAGGCATTGCTCAAACGCATTTTGGCGGCCTGTGGCTCAGTGATCAACTGGAAACGCGTCTCCACGTTTGGCTTTTGTGAATTTGAGTAAGAAATTTGATAAAAACATTCAAATTATCCAAATAATCTTGATTTTTGATTTTGTTCCTTGCAGTGGCCCCATAGCCGCCTTGCGTGCCGTTCGCCTGCTGAGTGAAATGGAAATTGATAACAAGAAATTGGTGGCCAAGGTGGATGCCAAAAATAAGGTTTTAATTGAGGACTACAAGGAAAAGGAGGGCAAAAAGGGCAGCAGCAGCAATGGCAATGGCAGCGAAAAATCATCATTGGATGAAAAGACTGAGGACGAATTCGCATTGAGCCAAATGCAAGAGCTGCTCGACGAGCATAAGCATGAATTTGATGGCTTTGATAGCAGCAATCGTGGCGGCGACATTTATGGTGCCGGTCGCAGTAAAAAAGCACGGCGTGAAGATGATATTAAAATTAAACAGCTGCAGGACAATGCCTTGGAGGAGGAGAAACGCAATTTGATAAGCAGTGAAATTGGTAAATTTCGTAAACGCGCCGAGGCCGATGAGCATCGCAAGGAATTGGAAAAGGAAAAAGAGAAGCTGGCCGCCAACAAGGAAAAGGAACGAGAGCGTGAACGTTCCGATAAGGAGCAGCGCAAGAAGCAGCAGCAAAAAGAGCGCACCACGAGCAGCAGCACCAAAGGAGCAGCACCTGCAGCTGAGGAAACTGATTCCGCCGATGTTGTGGAAATTGAAGATAATAGCAAAGAGGAGAAGGTCATCAATGTGCCGCCAATGGCTGCAGCATTATCAGCTGGTCATCATTTAAACATTGATGGTAATAAAGAGTCACGCAGTTTGGATTTGGCTAAGGAGACGACGACAAGCAGCAGCAGTAGCAGCCAAAATCGTCGACGTCGCTCCAAATCACGTTCCAAGGAACGTACCGATCGTGAACGTGAACGAGAACTACTGCGTGAACGTGAACTAATGCGTGACAAGGAGCGTGAACGAGAACGCGAAAGAGAGCGAGAACGTGAACGTGAGCGAGAACGTTTGGAATTGCGTGAGCGAGAAAGAGAAAGGTGAGAATCAGAATCCAACTCCAAAGATTTGTTTTTGTTTCAATTGTTTCTGTTTATGTTACTCCTCTCTCTACAGAGAACGCGAGGAAAAGGCTTTGAAGCCCATACGCGATGGCAGGCGTGAAAAGGAGATAGAAGAAGAGCAGCGTGATCGCAAAAAGGCTGAGAAAAAGGCCAGAGAAAAGGAGGCAGCCTATCAAGAGCGTCTAACCAATTGGGAGTTGCGTGAAAAGCGCAAAGCCAAGGAAAATGAAAAGGTAAACACACCTAGTTCCATAAACCAGTTCTTTATGCTCATCTTTCATCTCTCTCTCTGTATCACTATATTTTACAGTATCGCCACAAGGAGCTTTTGCGTCACGAGGAACGTGAAAAGGATGCCCAACGTTTAAAGGAATTTGTCGAAGACTATGATGATGAACGTGATGATGTCCTTTACTATCGTGGCAGGGAATTACAACAGCGTTTGGCCGAGCGTGTCAGGGAGGCGGATGCCGATTCCAAGGATCGCGAAAAAGAGGCCGACGAATTGGCCGAATTAAAGAATAAAATCTTTAGCGGTGAATTTGAGAATCCATCGCAGGAATATGAAAAGGCCCGCAAAGAGCTGGAAAAGTTATATGAGCCACGAATTTTAGTGCAAATCAATAAAGAGGCAATGGGAATGGGAACAGAAACAGCCACAGGAACAACAGCAACAAATTTAAATTTGGATAATAATAATATGGATGAAATGATGACTGGAGGTGGAATAAATAATAAATCGTTATCCGATGATTCCAATTCAAATGATGATCGCGCCTCCATAACAGATACATTGTCTAATATTAGCGTTAATAATATTAATAATAATCTGAAAACGAATATTATTAGCAGCAGTCGTCAGAATTCAGAATCGCGAGATTCTTTATCAAATATACAAACGCCCACACAAAATAATCTAATGGATAATCTAAATCCAAGCAATAATAATAATGAATTAATTTCAATTACGCCGCCCATAACAATGCCCTTAATTTCCCTCACACTGGGCAATAATCTCAAAAAGAAGAAAATTGAGGCCACTGGAGTTTTTGTCAATGATGATGACAATGATGAGAATATAAATCCCAAAAAGCGTAAATTGGTGCCATTAGGTAAGGATTTGAATTTGCTGCTCTAGAAAGCTTTACCTATATATTTTCTTTGTTTCTCTCTTTTACTATCTTAGACTACGATGACAATTTGAGTGGCAGCAGCAGTTTAAATGCCTCCTCTAGTCAACCACAGCCACAGGTGACGGCTGTTTCAGTGGCCACGGCCACAGCAGCTGCTGTGAGCCAAAAAATAGCTGGCAATTCCTCATCTGCCTCCGCCTCGTCAACAACAGCAGCCGCCAACAACAACAACAGCAGCAACAACAAAAAGTCAGGAGGCAAATCATCATCATCATCGAGCAAAAATGAGACAAGTGGTGCCAATTCTGAAGCTGCTGCTCCAGTTAATAAGCCAAAAGATGAGAACGGAGCCAAAGTCCACGATGAGAAACGTCGTCATATTAAAAGTATCATTGATCGCATACCGACACAAAAGGAAGAACTTTTTAATTATAAATTGGATCGCAATGAAATTGACAATGGTTTAATGGAGCGCAAAATTCGTCCCTGGATAAATAAGAAAATTATCGAATATATTGGAGAGCCAGAACCCACACTGGTTGACTTTATATGCTCGAAAGTTTTGGCCGGCAGTCCACCTCAAAGTATTCTGGATGATGTCCAAATGGTAAATATAACAATTTAATAGAGAATATATTTAAAATTCATTTTCTTTATCAGGTTTTGGACGAGGAGGCTGAGGTTTTTGTGGTTAAAATGTGGCGTCTGCTTATTTATGAATTGGATGCCAAAAAAAGTGGAATTGCCAGTAAATAAATATGAGAAAAAATAGTTGACAAAAAAAAGCTAGCTTTTAGACTTAACTATATAATAATTATTATATATAAATATAATTAAAATTAACCTATTATTTAAAAAAAAAAAAACAAAAAGTGTACATAAAAAACAGAAAGAGAGTCCCTTTTTTTTATCACACACACATTTAAATCTGTAAATATATACACGATTTTTGAGAGAAACTTGCTAAATAAAAACAAAATTAAAATTGCATTATAAACATTCTTTCTTTCAAATCGATTTATTTCAACAAAGAAGAAGTATTAATTACTTTCAAATCGATTAATGATCATAATGAAATTACAATTAGAGAGAGAAAAAAAACATAAGGAAACAAATACAATAATAATAATATGGTAATAATAAAAAATAATAGAAATTCACTAGCAATTACATGATGAGAAAGAAGAAGAATCCTTTTCATATCCACTATTGGCAGCAATATCCAAATTATCTGTACCATTTCCAATGCCATTATTGAAATATTCCGAAGACACAATCTGAAGAATAATAAATCAAATCATAATAAATATAAGGATTTAAAATGGTTAAACGAAGCTCTCACCTTTTCCACAATATGCCTGAAGACATCGCTAACAAACTGATCACATTTCGCCGATGTCTCAATAAACAAGGCTCGATGTTTTCGTGCGAATTTTCGTCCTTCTTCGCGATCAACTACTCGATCGCCATCAATTTTATTGCCCACGACAATAATGGCAATATTGGGATTATCACTATAACTGTCTAATTCAGCCAGCCAAGCTTCCAGTTTAACCAGAGTCTCGCGTTTTGATATATCATACACTAAAATCGCGCCCAATGCCTTTCTATAGAAACTGGGCGTTAAACTGCGAAATCTTTCGGTTCCTGCAGTATCCCAGAGGGCCACTTTGTAGTCTATGCCATCGCAATTCATTATTTTGCTTTTAAAGTCCATGCCAATTGTGGCGTCATGGTTCTCATCGAACTTGTTTTCAACAAAGCGACGTATTAAACTATAACAAAATAAATAAAACATGACGCAAACTGTATTTGTTTGTATGTGTGTGTGTGTTTGCGTATTTACGCATTAAAATAACTAACCTGGATTTACCAACGGCACTCTCTCCTATAACAAGCAATTTAATAGCTCTGTCCGCCATTTTTATTCAATTTGTGTATGTGTGTGCACTAATTTATTTTTGTTTTTACGTTTACTTTTTGCAAATTTCCTAAAATTCTTTGTGTATAGTATGAGTTGGGTCTTAGTGATAGATAAATTAGAGGTGGAAAAACATCGATGGCATCGATGGCGATGAATCATCGATGTTTCATTTTAAAAAACATAGGAAATATCGATGTAGATTAACATCGATGTTTGTCCACCACTAAGATAAATCAATATAAATAAATAAAGATTTCCTAAATATCGAGTGCCGATGACGATTATATTCATTCTGTCCATTTCCGCTTCCGCCAAAGTCCGTTTCCGCACAAAGTGACAATAGTGTTGCCATTCGGTGACAGTGTGAGCAAATGGCATCACCTGGCTATCGTTTCAGTGCTGTAAAATGCCAACAACATTTGACAGTGCATGCCTGCTACTGACAGCTGTCAAAGCGTTTGTTTGTTCTTTTTTGACGTGACCAGCAAGAAAAATGGTTGGTGCCGATTTTTGTCTAAAATTAAATATATAAATTTAAATAACATCCGTGTAGAAAATTAAATGAAAATGTGTTCAACTTTCAAGCAAGACCTTAAACCTTGTGTCTAAATAGTTATTTGATTAAGAAATATGAATTCAAGCGTTGTACTTGTAATATATAAATTAATGATTTTATTTTTGTTTTGTTTTTTTTTTCTTTGTATTAGGTGAAAGTTAAGTGCTCCGAGTTGAGAACCAAGGACAAAAAGGAGCTCACCCGCCAATTGGATGAGCTCAAAAATGAGCTTCTCAGCTTGCGAGTGGCCAAAGTCACCGGTGGTGCACCATCTAAGCTGTCCAAAATGTAAGTTCTTCTTCTTCTTACTATTTGGGAAAAAATAACTAAAATTCTTCTGTTTTTTCAGTCGCGTAGTCCGCAAGGCCATCGCCCGCGTCTACATTGTCATGCACCAGAAGCAAAAGGAGAATCTTCGCAAGGTCTTTAAGAACAAGAAATACAAGCCTTTGGATTTGCGCAAAAAGAAGACTCGCGCCATGCGCAAGGCTCTCTCAACGCGCGATGCCAACAGGAAGACTCTGAAGGAAATCCGCAAGCGTTCCATTTATCCACAGCGCAAATATGCAGTCAAAGCATAAAAACATTTTGACGGCGTCTGTTGAACTCTAGTGTTTTTTTTTTTTGAATTGAAATGAAATAACAAACAACAACATTAATAATGAAAAAACACCTGGAATAAAAATCAAGTTTTTTTTTTTTTAATTTAAAAAAAGAAGTGGAACTATTATATATTTATTTAAAAGTGGAATCTGAATCCTTTTTTTTTTTTATTGTGTGTGTGTGTCAAATCAAAGAGCAAATTTGAATTTCGTCTATTATCATATTTATTTATTTAGTCAAGTTTACACTGAATACGTTTGGCACATTTGATTAATGCTATTCTTTTGCACAGCATGAAAAAGCGGCGTGCTGCGTATTACGCCCGACAATTCCTTGGAGTTTTTGCTTTGGTGTTGATAGTTTCTACTTGGCATCGGCGACAATGGTTCGCCCCAGAATTTAAGTAAGGCAAATATCTTGTAATAGGCCACGCGATAATTGCGATTGCTGGCTGCATAAATGATGGGATTGATGACGCTCGACGCCCAGGCCATAACCGAGGCCATAATGTGTAGCCAGGGATAGGAAGTCTTGCGCTCATCATCCACCACATTGGCCAGCATCAGGGGCAGAAAGCAGATGAGGAAACATAGAAATATTGTCACCATCATCACAGTCAATCGATTATCCTCTCGGACTTTGCGTGTACTTGTTGTGGTCACATACGAATTGGAGGAATTGGCCGAGGCGGCTATTTGAAAGTTGTCGTGACTTTTAATCTTGCGCTTTTGATGCAAAACCGTAATATAAATGCAGGAGTATGAAATGATGATGACCAAACAGGGTAAAAGAAAACCAATTAGGAATAAAGTCTTTTTAATCGATTTGCCATCCTTTTTCAATATCGTACAAGAAAAGGTGGCCTCATCCAGTCCCATTTCACCCCAAATGCCCAAAATGGGTGGCAGCTGCAATAGAAAATAAATAGATTAAATTAATTAAACATAGAAAATTGCATTTACTTTTACTTACCAACAGTAAAAATGACACCGCCCAGACAAATACCAATTGGAGTGTTATTAATCGAGGTTTATATATTTGCGCATAACGACTATGGCAAGCAATTAATATATATCTATTTAATGTTATGCCCACCATACTCAGCAATGATACAGCCACATTGCCATAAAAGATCACTGGAAATATTTTGCACAATGTTGTGCCAAAAGTCCAACTCTGAAAAATTAAACATTTCAATAAACAAATTGAAGTTGATGATCGATTATAAACGATTAATTGATCTTTTGCAATCGTTTTACCTCCTGAAAGAATCGCACAGCTGTCAAAGGCAAGCTAAATGAACAAAATAGCAAATCGGATATGCTAAGCGATATGACAAAGGCTGTCGTCGCATGTTCTCGTATTGTGGGACTCTTTAGTAAGGCTAGCAAGGTTATCAGATTGCCTACAAATTTAAAAATTCAATTATGAGGCAATAATAAAGAAATTGTTTTTTTTTCTTTACCAAACACTCCAATTGTCACAAAAACACAAGCTGAAATGGCAGCAAAAAGTGTGGCTGAATGCGGATATATGGAATTTGTTGTTGGAGCATCCATGCTGCAAGAAGAAGAAGATGAATTAATTAATTGGGTTTCTTTTAAAGAGAGTTTTGTTTTTTTTAAGGATATTTACATACTAGCAGCAAATTAATTGTGTTAATTTTAAATAATTCAAATACTTGGGGATATTTTTTAAAAGTTAAATTCTTTAAAAATATTTATTTCAATAAATTTGCGATTTTTTATTATGGTTTTTTTTCTTCTCATTTCTAAATATTTCTGATTTAATTAAAATGCTTGGAATACTTTTTAAAATAAATACTTGAAAATTATCGTTTTTTCTCCTTAATTTTTTTTAACTTCCATTTCAAGATTAGATTTACGAGTTTCCAGTTATGCTCGATTTTTGTTTTCTTATTTTACATTTCGTTTCCTTTGTTATCGCTGATTTTTTCCCATTTTTATGGGTTTTATGGGTTATTTTTTGGTTTTTGTACAGTTCAATGCTCGTCGAATTGTTTTATTTTTTTAAGATAAGAAAAATTGAAATTATGTAATAAATCAAAAAAGAACGTTGCTATGCTTTTTTTTTTGGTTTTATTACCCAATTTTAAGCTTATCCCAACGTATTTGTCTGATTTTGAAATGAAACTGAAAGTGAAAAATATTTGAGCTCTCCATGAAAAAATAGAAATAAATTGAAACACAGCAATTGAGTTGGGGGAGATTTTTTTTTTGTTTTATTATTTTTTGCCTACACACAATTTCATTTATTTAATGATTTTGTATTGTATGTTTTTTTTGTTTTTGTTTTGAATTTAGTTTTATTTGGATCTCGGTTAAATTAAAAAGCGCGCTTGTCTTATTGTTGTTGTTGTTGCTGCTGTTACGCATTTAAGGCGGTTTCCGGTTGCGTTGCGAGAATTCCCAGCTCTTCTGGGGAAACTGAAACTGCAGCAACCAAGAGTAAAAAGCTGAAAACGCAATGCTTCAATGCCGGCAATTGGGAAAGGGGAAGGAAGGCTCGATTGTTTTTGTTTGCCCGCACACTGATTCAATATACATTTTATTTGAGTCCAAAATCGAAATTTAATTATTTTATTCTGTTTTTTTTCTTATTTCAAGCTCGAAAAATTCATTTTAAGGTACAATAAATTTTAGAAAATCGACTTTAATGTTGTAAGCCGTTCTCTTCGTTCTGAAATTTTAACAAGTTATTTTTTCTGATTCTTACATAAGGAAATCTTTAAATGAATTTTATTCTCGTTAGTTATTTATAGAGTGAAATTATCCTAATGCATTTTAAAATGCCAAAAAAATCTTAGATTTTTGATTTCCTGCACAATTTCAATTTTATTTTATTTTAAACTTATTTACATTTTAAATTTAATCCCAGTTAAATGAATTTTATTCCACTGTTTCACTTTTTTTTCTGTAGTTTTGAAATGTTGAAATAAAAAGGGGGAGCCGCAAATTGAAATCTGAATATTCCACATATGGGTAAAAATGAATGATATGTTTGTTTGTTTGTGTGTGTGTGTGTGAAACTCCCTTTCCTTTGGACATAAAACAAGGCACTGGCATTGATATCCGAGATAAGCTTGGTCTGAGTGGGAGAGGGGGAGTTGTGAGTTGAGTCTTTTTGGGCAAATGCCGAAAAGTAAATAAATAGAAGAAGAAGAATGTTCCTTATCTAGGTTTCATTTTAATTGAAGCCATGCAAATGGGATGAAGAAGAAGAAAAGTTCTTCTTTCAATTAGAAAAAGATAAACACATTTTTTCCCCTTTTTATATATATTTTTTTTTTATTGGTTTCCATAGTATGTAAAGTTGCGTGGGTTTTAATTTAAGCCAAGCAATCAATCAATCCAAATTTTTAAGCTGATTTAAACTAAAAAATTTCTTACTTACTCATCAGTTTGTTTGCATTTTAATTTAAATATGCATAAATGATTAAGATTACAAATTGCAGCCTAACGGAAATAAGAGTAAATAAAAAAGGGAAATTTCATGGATTGGCCATAAGCCATTAAATTTAAAATGCGCAAATTAATAATCGAATGATTCATCAGCAGCAGCAGATGACGAAAAAATAAAAGAGGGAATTTTAAAATTGGTGTATGTGGAGTAAATTAAAGTTTTGCCTTTGTGTGTGTGTGTGTTGGTAGTGGTTGTTGATTTTGATCTCAAAGACAAAGAGGCAGAGTGTGAGAGAGGAAGAGAATGAGAGAGAGGGGGTGGAATTCGAATGCCGTTGCATTTGCAGTGTAGGCAAACAGCGGCAGCCGCAGCCGTTTCTTTATCATTAGCCATATGCACAAACACACACACACACACACATGTCTATGTATAAGCACAAAGATGACAATGGCCACAAATGTTTTTTTTGTCTGCCTTAAAGTCTTGCTTCAAATTATTTTTATTCATTACACACACATACAAACCATTCGCTGCCTCCCACTTGTTAACAACTTCATAAATTAAAAATGTTTATTATTTGAATGATGATGGAATTTATTGACTTACCCGTTTAGCAACTCCAAAATGGAAATTATTATATATATTAAGTATATGTATAACTAAAACCGAAATTATAATAAAAGTAAAAAATGCGTTTGCATTTTTTTTTTTTTTGAATTCTTGTTTTTTATTTATCACTTATAACGTATAACTGTATTTCATTTCTCACAGCAAGTAAAACAAAAAACAAAAAAAATATTTATATCATCAAAAAACAACAAAAATTCAACTTTAGAATTCGTGTTTAAATCGCGGCTCATTGGAAATAATATTCGTTGTCGTTGTTGTTGCTGTTGGCCTTCTGTTTCAGTTTTATCGAAGTAGAAGTAGGCGGACTAAACATTGTTGTTGATGCGCAAGCAGAAATACAACTGTAACTGTGAGAGTCTCTCTCGATCTTTTTTTTTTACCAATAACAAAAACAAGAAAACGCAAAGAGAGCGCCAGATCCAAGCTGAGTTTGAGTTTTCTTGTTGTTGTAGAAGTTGTTTTGAGCTATAAAGGTTGCAAGTGAAAATAATATCGATAAGCGATTAGTCTGTATAAAATCCGATACGGGGTGAGTTTCAACTCTGGTTAGGCAGCAGCATTTATTTATGTATTTTGTAAACAAAAAGAGCGCGATTTGTGCATAAATCGTCGTTTAATTTAATAAAATGCACATAAAACAGGTAATTGACAAAAATGAAATAAATTGTGAACAGGCTGAAATTGAATGAAATTTATTTCCATAGATTATTATACAAGGCTTTAAAAGTTACAAGGACCAAACGGTGGTGGAGCCATTCGATAAGCGTCACAATGTTGTAGTTGGACGAAATGGTTCGGGAAAAAGTAATTTCTTTTATGGTAAGAGGCCAACTAAATCAAATGTAGGCAAAATCCATCATTCTGTTTATCCATTATAGCAATTCAGTTTGTCTTGAGCGACGAGTTTACACATTTGCGTCCAGAACAGCGTCAGGCCCTTTTGCATGAGGGAACAGGAGCCCGAGTTATTTCGGCCTATGTGGAAATAATATTTGATAATTCTGATAATCGTGTGCCGGTAATTATTATAATTAACATATTCACATTGAAAAAGTAAGGATTTAATGGCTATTCCATGCGTTTTAGATTGACAAGGAGGAAATTTATTTGCGTCGTGTAATTGGCGCCAAAAAAGATCAATATTTTCTCAATAAAAAGGTTGTGCCACGCAATGAGGTGGTCAATTTGCTGGAATCAGCTGGCTTCTCCAGCTCAAATCCCTATTATATTGTGAAGCAGGGTAAAATTAATCAAATGGCCACTGCCGCCGACTCTTATCGTTTGAAATTGTTACGCGAGGTGGCCGGGACCCGAGTCTACGATGAGCGCAAGGAAGAGTCTCTTAATTTGTTGCGTGAAACCGATGGCAAGGTGGAAAAGATATCCGAATATCTCAAGACCATAGAGGATCGTTTGCAGACGCTGGAAGAGGAGAAGGAGGAGCTCAAAGAATATCAGAAATGGGACAAAACGCGACGCACTTTAGAGTATATACGCTATGAGACGGAATTGAAGGATACGCGCAAGGCCCTGGACGAATTATTGCTGCAAAGGAAATCGAGTTCGGATAAAAAGAAGACGTATAATCTGGAAATACAAAAGGCCCAGGAGAAGATCAAAGATGTGCAAAAGAATCTCAAAGAGGCCAAGAAAAAGGTGATGACCACCAAGGAGGAGCGATCAGTGCTAATGACCGAACAGCAGCAGTTGCTAAGGGAAAAGACCAAACTGGATTTAACCATTGTGGACCTGAATGACGAAGTCCAGGGCGATAACAAGTCCAAAGAGAGAGCCGATCAGGAACTTAAGAAGCTAAAGGTGACAATTGCCGAAAAGGAAAAGGAATTGGACGATGTCAAGCCCAAATATGAGGCGATGAAACGCAAGGAGGAAGACTGCTCCCGCGAATTGACACTGAAAGAGCAAAAGCGCAAGGAGTTGTATGCCAAACAGGGGCGAGGATCGCAGTTTTCCTCGCGTGAGGACCGCGACAAATGGATACACAATGAGCTGAAATCGTTGAGCAAACAGATCAAAGATAAAATCAATCATCATGCCAAATTGGTGGATGATTTGAAAAATGATGCCACATCGGAAAAGGATTTGGGGACGAAAATTGAGGAGCATTCGTCGGAATTGGAGCAGCTGCGCCTGCAAATCGACGAGCATAATAAAAAGTATTATGAGCTGAAGAAAACCAAGGATCAGCATCAGTCCATGCGCAACGAGCTGTGGCGCAAGGAGACCCAAATGACCCAGCAGCTGCAGACCCAAAAGGAAGAGCTCAGCCGGGCGGATCAAGCGCTGAGGAGTATGGCGGGTAAGCCCATCTTAAATGGCTGCGACTCGGTGCGCAAAGTGTTGGACAGCTTCCTGGAACGTGGTGGACAATCGGCTGAAATTGCACGTGCCTATTATGGGCCCGTAATTGAGAATTTTAGCTGTGACAAAACGATTTACACAGCCGTCGAAGTTACAGCCGCAAATCGTCTCTTTCATCACATTGTCGAATCGGAATACGAGGGGACACAGATCCTAAAGGAAATGAATAAACTGAAGCTGCCCGGGGAGGTGACATTTATGCCCCTGAATCGTTTGCAGGTGAAGATCCACGATTATCCCGATGATCCCGATTCCATACCCATGATTTCAAAGCTCAAGTACGATGAGCAGCACGACAAGGCCTTGCGCTATATATTTGGCAAGACGCTGATTTGCCGCAACTTGGAGCGGGCCACCGAATTGGCCAAGAGCACAGGACTCGATTGCGTCACCTTGGATGGGGATCAGGTGTCGTCGAAAGGTTCGCTAACTGGCGGCTATTTTAATACTTCGCGTTCCCGTCTCGAAATGCAAAAGAAACGCACCGAATATTCTCAACAGATCCAGGATTTTGAAAAGAAATTGAGCAAATTGCGCAATGAATTGAAATCTACGGAAAACAATATCAATTCGATTGTCTCGGAAATGCAAAAGACGGAAACTAAACAGGGCAAATCGAAAGATGTCTTTGAAAAGTGTCAGGGCGAAATACGCTTGATGAAAGAGGAATTGTTGCGCATTGAGAAATATCGAGCGCCCAAAGAACGCTCACTGGCCCAGTGCAAGGCCTCGCTGGAGGCCATGAACAGCACCAAATCCAGTTTGGAAGCCGAACTCAAACAGGAATTAATGTCCACTTTGTCGGTGCAGGATCAACGTGAAATTGATCAGCTAAACGAAGATATACGCCGTCTCAACCAAGAGAATAAAGAGGCCTTCACCCAGCGCATGCAATTCGAGGTGGTTAAAAATAAATTGGATAATTTGTTAATCAATAATCTGTTTAGACGTCGCGATGAATTAATTCAGGCCTTACAAGAGATTTCGGTAGAGGATCGCAAGCGTAAATTGAACAATTGCACCACCGAATTAGTATCGGCGGAGAAGCGCATTAAAAAGGTCAATTTGGACTTGGAGGAGATTGAGAAGCGCGTCAACGAGGCTGTCCAATTGCAAAAGAGTCTGCAACAGGAACTGGAAAGTGAATTGCGCAAAGAAAAGGAGGCCGAAGAGAATATCAACAAGGATTCCAAGCAACTAGAGAAATGGACAACCAAAGAGAATATGTTGAATCAGAAAATCGATGAGTGCACCGAGAAAATAGCCAGTTTGGGCGCCCTGCCCCAAGTTGATGCCGCCTACAGTCGCATTTCATTAAAGAACATCTTCAAGGAGCTGGAAAAGGCCAATCAGCATTTAAAGAAATACAATCATGTGAATAAAAAGGCCCTAGATCAATTTTTGAGCTTCTCGGAGCAAAAAGAGAAACTCTATCATCGCAAAGAGGAATTGGATGTGGGCGGTGAGAAAATTCAAGAACTTATACAATCGCTGGAGACGAAGAAAGTCGAGGCAATTATGTTTACGTTCAAACAAGTCGCCCAAAATTTTACCAAGGTCTTTAAGAAGCTGGTGCCCCAAGGTGCCGGCTATTTGATCTTAAATACCAAGGACAATGATGGCGAAATGGAAATGGAAAAGAATGTCGCCAATTCCGATGATTTCACTGGCATTGGCATACGCGTCTCATTTACGGGCATTGATGCCGAAATGCGTGAAATGAATCAATTGTCGGGTGGGCAAAAATCATTAGTGGCCTTGGCTCTTATATTTTCCATCCAAAAATGCGATCCGGCGCCATTTTATTTATTTGATGAAATTGATCAGGTAACAAAATGAAAAACAATGCAAACTAAACTGAACTTATTCAATATATTCTTTTTGATTTCTTTTCATTAGGCCTTGGATGCCATGCATCGCAAAGCCGTGGCCGACATGATCCACGAATTGAGCGACACGGCTCAGTTCATTACAACAACTTTCCGGCCTGAATTGCTGGAGAATGCCCATAAATTTTATGGCGTACGCTTTCGTAATAAAGTCAGTCACATTGATTGTGTGACTCGGGAGCAGGCCAAGGATTTTGTTGAGGATGACAACACACATGCTTAAATTCCTTAATTTCTCCTTTTTTTTTGCAATTATTTTTGCATATTATAATTATTCTATTAATTTTAATTATTCCTCTAAGTTGTACAATGTAATATGTCTTATATTTCATAAACGATGATGATTATTTTCCATAAACAACGTAAAAATAAACAATAACACAAAAAATGCGAAGAAACATGGCTAATTTGTGGCGCAACCTGACTTAACTCCAGTTTAACAAGCCGCTCAATTAGGGATGGTAGCGTGAGTGAAAGAGAAAAAAAAAACAAGCTTTCATTTTGTAAAAAAGACTTCATTTTAATTAAATTTGACAATATTACAAATGTTTCATTCGAGATCTTTGATCTTTTTAAATTTCTTTTATTAAATGCTTATAATTTCATTTACATTTCTCTCATTCTCGTACAATCAGTCGCAATTTAACCTACAAAAGTATTTGTGTGTGTGTGTGAGTATTTTATATAAGTTTTTTTTTAATTTCGAGATTTTATCTCATGACATTTCATTGACTACCTCCTGGATAAGATTGATGGCAAATATTAGTGTAAAACACATGCCCACGGTGCCAATTTCTAGCTGGGATATGTTAAAATGTATCGTGAGACGCCACACAACAAAATGATTGAGAAAAACGAGCAGGCTCAGGCCCATACACCAATAATATTCCTCGATAAGTCCAACGCGGGCCAAGCAGAAGACATTAAACAGAACACAGGCGTCCAGGCACAAACTTCTCATTTTATCCGTAGCCAAAGATGATGGCCTGGATTGAAGGCAACGATGCACTAGGCACAAAGTCAGGATGATGACATACCAGGCTATTGAAATGGCCCGGAAATGTAATAAGAGTCCCGTATTTTGGCGTATATTGAGTAGCTCGCCAATGATGAGCGTAACAAAGACCACTGGCACCAATCGCTCCCACATGGACAGCCGGAACAGGTGCAGATGCAAATGATGATGATGACTGTGGCCCAGACTGGGATGTGTGTGGCGTAATAAGCAGAATATGCTGTGGGCAAAGAATAAGCCGTAGGCGCCCATCGTTGGGCGACCTCTGGCAAAGTGTTTGAGGGCCCAGCCAGAAATGGTGGCCAGTATCAAGTACAAAATACACAAGGATACCTTGAGGGGGAGGCCAGGTGCATTAGCGGCATTAAGATTGCCAGCATTAAAAGCCATGATCAATTGAATTAAAAAATTATATTTTATGTTTTTTCGTTTTTTGGTTTTTGCAGTTCAAACTTTAACACACTCTCGCACACATGGATACAAATGACATATGTGTTATCTATGTGTGGGTGTATATGAAAATATGTTCTTGGCGCGCGGTACAGTTAGCCACAATGACAGTTGGACTACACAGACACCGGCACCTGTTGTTCAGGTCGTCAAACCCCCCACAAAGCATTCAGACAGAACAACAAGCATTTTTTTCGAATAATATAGATAAAGCATAAATCCAATTGGAAATTGGATCACACTGCTTGGCATAAATTTATGCATGAGCCAGCCAAATTTTTAGCCACTACTGTAATCCAATAGGGATGACCGATAACGTAACGTATCTGCTAGTCGAGTTTCGATAATTCCAGTATTTTTTTTTTGTTTGGTTTTCTAGTATATAAAGTACGCGTTTTTGGCATTTTGTTTCTTTATTATTTGAATTTTTAAACTATTATTTTCTACGTATGCTTGCCAAACCACTTGTGATCCACTGGCGATAGCCAGCGATGACAGCCATTTAAATTGTTTTGTATTACATATTTCATTGTAAAAGGATTTTGATTTTCGCGCGCCTGTCGCTCCTCTGTGGCCTTTTGCTCATCGAGCATCTCCTGGGAGACGACAGTAGCCTCGAATGGCAATTGATGGGCCACCTGCTCGAGGAATCCCTTAACCTCGACAAATTCACAGCGTCCAGCAATTTCCACAATTACCCGCCCGGCCTTGATCGGTGTTACATAATGATCAATGGCCCCCTTGCCACCGCCCATGCGTTGACCCTGTCCCTTTTTGGTAATGGGCTGCCAAGGAGCCGGCACCCGCCAAGTGGCAAACATTGTATTCACATTCATTTTGCGGCCAATTGTCAGACGCATCATTTCGTAGTGGCCCCAGCGCAAGCGGCCGCCACCAGTGGCAATTATCGCATATTGCTTGTGCAGCAACGAATTATGCACGAGTTCGGGGCCACGCATATAACGCAGGCGTTTTTGCATTTTCGGCGGCCTTAAGTTGGGCGGATACTGTGGCATTCGCTCCATTACACGTAGCTTGGGACGCTCAACCTTTTCCACATCTGCAAATGGGGGATTTTCATTCAAAAAAAATTACCCAAAAGGAAATTGTCTTTTACGTACTCTGATATTTAATTGGAGGGGCAAAATATTTGAGACCGGCCGCATCAATAAAGGCCACATTTCTAGCTGTAAACATATAATATGAATATGGTGAACAAAAAGAGTTGGAGAGAATACGAATATTCACCTGCCACTACATTGCTTTTAAATAATTGTTTGGCTATTTTTAAGCCCCACATTTTTGTTATTTAATTGGAATTTTTTTTTTGACTATTTTTGTTAGTGTGGCCCTACCAGATTTTTCTCGGTTTTTGTCACAAGGTTGCCATTTAGTCCGTTCCGCTAGTGTGTACACTTTCTTCCAATTAAATCGAAACCACGAATTGAATTATAAATCGAGTGCCATAGAAATCAGGGCTGCAAAACTATCGTCAAATGCAACTCTACCATTTTGTTTTACATACACTGCATACACGAAAATTTATATATTTTTGTCCAAAAAGTGTGTGTGAGAGTGTTTTGAAACAGAAATTTTGTATATGTATATAGGTTAACATTTAAGTGCAACTTAGTTTAAAATCTTAAGCAATTCGAATTGCTAATGTTAAGCCAATTGTTATGAATATATCGAAAGTGACAACATCGTTGGCTGCTGCTGCCGCTGCCGCCGAAAAGGCAAAATCCGAACGTGTAACATCTGCAACAACAACAACAACACAAACAACACAAGCACAAGTAGCAGCAGCGGCAGCAGTGGTAGTGGGACCAGTAGTAACAGTACCAATTAATTTTAATCCACAACAACAACAACAACAAACGCAGCATCAGCAGCAAAAGCGTTCAAGCCTTGATGACAATGAGGATAATAATCGTAAAAAACTTAAAGCTGAAATAATAATACGTACGCCAGTAGTAGCCAGCGCCAGCGCCACAACAACAACGTCCACTTTGCCCGCCAATAAACAAACAACAGATGAAGATGCTGCTGGTGCTGCCGCTGCTGCTGCTGGCCGGGAACAAATTATAGTTTGTAGTTTGAGTGCAATCAATAAAAATGAAGATTCCGCTGCTGCTGCTTCTGCTGCTCCACCAACTGAGAAACAACAAAGTAAGTTTTCTTTATTTTTCTTGTTTGTTTGTTTATAACTGTACTTTTATTCACTCTCTCTTCCTCTCTCTCTCTCTCGCACACGGCATAGCTTCAATTATAACCATTGAGCCCACAACAACAACAGCAACCACAGAACATCATCCACATTTAAACGATGTGGCAACCCCCAAACAGCAGGTGGATGATGTGGAAACTGTCCACAACTCCACAACAACAGCGACAGCAGCAACAACAACAACCACACTCATTCTTAATACCAATAATGGAGCAACCAACAAGTTGGCGGCAAACTCTTCCTCCCCCTCGAGTTACAATATATTCAATACAACTGGCAGTCAAACCACGCCCACAACAACCACGCTGCTTAATCGAGTGAGCCTGCATCCCAAATTAAAGGGTCACCATCAGCAATTGGCCAAAGTGTCCATTGGGAATAAGACAATTTCAGTGCCGCTACTTAAACCCTTGCCAAACACGACGCAATTGCTGCAGACAGCAGCAACAACAGCAGCAGCAGCAACAACAAACAGCGATAATCTCAATTTAAGCAAATTGCTAAATGTTAAACGAGTGCCACATACAACAACCACCAACAACAACAAGAATCCCCAGCCAGCGACAATTGTCTCATTTTCCGGCTTGCAAATTAAGCCAGCCACAAATGCAACAACAACAACAACAAAAATTGTCACTGCCAAAGTTGTTAGCAAAAAGTTAAGCAATTCAAGTTTAGTGCCACCGCCTGGAAGCATTGTGACAATAACAACAACAAATCCCAGCCAAACTTATGCCATGGTTCAGGAAAAGCTACAAGAGTCCACAGAGAATTTTCAAAAGATATTGCTCAACAAAGGAAGCAGTACTAGCAAAGAACATGCAACAACTGCAGTAACAACAACAACGGCGACAACAACCACTGGAAGTGGGGAGGAGTTCACTAGCAATTTGAATAGTGTGGTTATAAAAACAGTGGACAAGACAAATGCGACGACTGCTGCTGCTGCCGGTGGTCAACAACAACAACAAGTTTTTAAACAGCCCTCGTCATCATCGTCATCAATTCAAGATCTCAATTCTAATGCAGTTGTTACCGTTTCGGCCATTTCAACGCCAGCAACAATTTGTCGTCCCATAATCTCATTGCAAAAGAATATTTCATTGCTTTTGAGTAAAACCGCAAAGCCTAAAATGATGGCCGCAACAACGACAGCAACAATAGCAGCTGCAGCAGCAGCAGCAACAACAACAGTGACTAATCAAACACCAACCACAACAACAACGCCAAGCAGTTTAACCATAAGTGTTAACAGCGTTGCCACTTCTTCCTCAACGTTAATTAACGAGGATGCAAATGCCAACAACAAAGAGCTGCCAACTGGCGAACAAATTGTAACAGATTGTGCAGAACTGCCAGCATCAAATTTAATTGAAAAGCGTGCAAATGCAAATAGCAACAATACCAATAATAATAATAATACAAAATTAGATGATTCAAATAATGCCTTGCTCAAGCAATTGCTACAAAATTCCAATACCATACACAATCTCAATCAAATAAGCATTACCTCGGCAACTGCGGGAGCAACAGCAGCAACGGCAGCGCCTCTATCGGCACGCAAAGTAATCAATGTGCGAGCACCGAGTATGGGATTAGTCAGCTCATTGGAGGCCCAATTGGCACGGCCAGTAATACCGCCAGTGACGGCTTCAACTGGCACCACTGCCAGCAGCAGCAGCAGCACACCAGCCAATCAGCCACAGCCGCCTCCACCTCCTCTGCCCCAAGCAGCAGTAGCATCAGCAGCATCAGCAACTACAACAACAACTTTAGCAACAAGTGCTAGCAATGCAGTGACGGTGACGCCAGCTGAGCCACCAGGAGCGCCACCAGAAGCGCCACAGGAAAATGTACCAGTGTCCACCACTAGCAGCACCACCAATGTTGCACCTGTTGTTGTTGTTCCTGTTGCTGCAACGCCTTCAGCTCCTCCAGCGGCTCCTGTCAAACAAACTGTGCAAATTGTATCCAAGGAGACTTCATTTATATCCAGCGCACCTAAAATTTCAATTGAAAATGTCCTAAAACCGGAAACAGCCTTAAGTTTGCCACCACCTCCACCGCCGCCCTCCTATGAGTTGTCCACGCAGACGCCAAATGCCTCAAATGTGACTATATCCATAACAACCAAGGCAGCAGCCAACAAGGATGAGCAGGAGCAACAACAACAACAACAACAGCAGAAACAAGAAAAATTGCCCATGAATTTGCCTTTGCCAATTTCCCTGCCTTTGCCGTTGCCGTTGCCACAAAAGCGTAAATTGCCCGAACAAAATGAACACAGTGAGCAGTCAGGGCAGAGTAGCCAGGCAGAGCTGATAATGAAACCGCCACCAATAACAACAACAAACACAAATACAATGAATCAACAGCAGCAACAACAACAACAACAACAGGATAAAGTACATTTAATTTCAGCTAATGTAATACAAAGAGAAAACACAACAATTGTAGGAGCAGCAGCAGCAGCAGCTTCAGCAGCAGCCCATTTGAATTATGTTAAAAAGCCCTTGGATGTGACCACCGTTGGAGTCGTAGATCAACGCAAAAGGCGCAAAAGAGACTATCAGAAACCTCGACGAGGAGGAGGCGCAGGTGGAGGAGGTGCGGGTGGAGGAGTTGCTGTAAACAATTTAAAAGAATTACAAATGGGGAGCAATTTACCAGGCGGTGGAGGACCTCATCATCATCATCAATCAGCTGGCAATTTACAACAAATGAACTCTAATTTATTGACACCAGGTGGCGCTGGTGGCGTTGGCATGATTATGGCCAACAATTCAACAATTGTTAACAATTCCAATAATACTGGGCATTCGCCAGTGCTTAAAAAGCGTGTGAGAAAGTTTTCCAAAGTAGAAGAAGATCATGATGCATTTACCGAGAAGCTAATGACACATATAAGACAAATGCAACCGTTGCAAGTTTTGGAACCTTTGCTAAATCGCAATTTTCTCATTGGCAGTGGCGCTGGAAGTGGCAGCAAATTGAAAACACCTTCATTTAGTCGCGCCACCTTGCGTGAAGAAAATGAACAATTTTTGGGTAAATTTGGTCAGGTTAAACATGCCAATTTTAAATCATTATACGACAGTGAAAGATTTAATAACAACAATTATAATAACAATAATCAGGAAATGATTGCCAGAGGAGAGAACATTGGAGAGCATATGGCTGGAGGAAGTCAGCAAATCAGTAAATCTTTAACCAACATACAAAATGATTTCTATGATCAGGAATTTTCCACGCTTAACCAAAGGAATCCCCATGATCGTTTAATGCGTTTATTGGGCTTAGTACGTGAAAGTAACTTGGATACAATTGATTTAATCGAACGTGATAATATTAATGAGGCAATTCATGGTGCATATGCCACCCGTTTAGATGGACAAATAGCCTGGCATTCTATGCCCAAATTTACACGCTATCCTGGTTTGGTTTTGCTCAATCAAAATAATCGCTGCCATGGACGCATGTCGCCCATTGCCTTGGCTGAAGATGCTTTAACGTTGCGAGTGCCTGTGTCGACAGTTTTACGTCATAATTTTCTTAATAATAATTACAACAACAATAACAATAATAATTATCAGCATAAAAATCAAAATGTGATATTATCGTTGCATGCCTCGGCCACAGATAATATAGCCGGTGTATTGCGTGATTTGGCCAATTTATTGCATCTGGCAACGCCTGCGGCCTTAACCTGTCGCCTAATGGAAGTGGAAAAGATTACAAAAGATCCCACATCATCATCAACATCGTCGTCGTCGTCATCATCCTCATCTTCATCGCAAATGGCAATGCCGCCACCGCGTCAGCAGCAGCAGCAATCATTGCCATCACAGGGTCATTTGCAAAAGATTTTAAATGGCCGGCGAAAACTCTGTCGCAGCTGTGGCAATGCCATTAACTCGGGCATTGGAATTCGAGTGCCCATTGAGGAGGATAATAATTTACAACAATTTCCAGCCTTAATGCAATTGTCAAATTTATTGCCTCGCAAATTCCCATTGCCAACGCACAATTATTTTTGTAGTCGTTCCTGTTATGTGCAATTGAAATGGCGTGGAAACAACAAGGAAATACCAACAACAACGCCAGCAGAGCAGCAAACACAAATAATCGAGGCCAACAAACAGCAGCAGCAGCCGGCAGCTGAAATTAAAGAGGAACTTAAACAAGAAGAAGAAGGAGCAGAAATCAGAGAGCAGCAGCAGCATGAAACTTCAACGGCAATTGAAATCAAACCCAAATGTTCAATTAAATGCTTTAGTTCGGAATGTTTTGAGAGCTCGTCTAATTCGGATAATGGCCAGGAGAATGCGAATGCCAACAATACCGTATGGGAAACGGAAAACACGCAAACATTTGAGGATACACGACAATGTGTCTTTTGTGGTCAACGTGGCGATGGCTCAGCGGATGGTCCATCCCGTTTGCTCAACTTTGATGTGGATAAATGGGTAAGTGTGTAAATTGGCTTTATTAATCCAACTATTTACTATCATAAAACTTCTTCCTTACCATTTTCAGGTCCATTTGAATTGCGCCTTGTGGTCGCATGGCGTTTATGAGACTGTTGCCGGTGCCTTGATGAATTTCCAGACGGCCTTGCAGGCTGGCTTAAATCAATCCTGCACGGTTTGCCATCAATTGGGCGCCACAATTAAATGCTTTAAATCACGTTGCAGCAGTTTATTCCACTTGCCCTGTGCCATACAAAATGATTGTGTCTTTTATAAAAATAAGACAATTCATTGCAGTATTCATGCCACAACATCAGCATCAGCAGCAGCATCATCATCATCAGCAGCAGGGGCGGCTGCCTTGGCCAATGGAGCCGAAAACAATGAGTTGAGCTCCTTTGTGGTCCATCGGCGAGTGTTTGTCGATCGTGACGAGAATCGTCAGGTTGCCACTGTAATGCATTATTCGGAATTGAGCAATTTATTGCGTGTGGGCAATTTAACTTTTCTAAATGTGGGCCAATTGTTGCCACATCAGTTGGAGGCCTTTCACACGCCTCATCACATTTATCCCATTGGTTATAAAGTAGTAAGTGGAATGCTAATTAAATAAAATTGATGTAAACATTTTATTAATTCTCTTTCCCCGGCTTTTTAGAGTCGCTATTATTGGTGCGTTAGACGTCCAAATCGTCGTTGTCGTTACATTTGCACAATTGCCGAGGCCAATTGCCGTCCCGAGTTTCGTATTTTGGTTCAGGATGGCAACGGTTCAATTGAGCCGGACCATGAATTCCGTGATAATTCGCCTTCAGCTGTTTGGCAGCAAATTTTGCAGCCAATTCAGAAATTGCGTCAGGATCACAAATGGCTACAATTATTTCCCCAACACATAAGTGGCGAGGATCTATTTGGTTTGACAGAGCCAGCAATTGTGCGGATATTGGAAAGTTTGCCAGGCATTGAAACTCTATCCGATTATCGCTTTAAATATGGTCGCAATCCCCTTCTGGAATTCCCCCTGGCCATCAATCCCTCGGGTGCGGCACGCACTGAGCCCAAGCAGCGTCAACTGCTGGTCTGGCGCAAGCCACACACACAGCGCACCGCTGGCAGCTCCAGCACTCATGTCCGCAGCATGGCCAATTCGGCTTCTATTGCCGGTGAGGTGGCCTGCCCCTACAGCAAACAGTTTGTCCATTCTAAAAGTTCACAGTATAAGAAAATGAAACAGGAGTGGCGCAATAATGTTTATTTGGCACGGTAAAATATTTTTTTTTTTGCCACAATTTCAAATCATTCTAAAACTGTACTGTTTCATTTCTACATAGCTCAAAGATTCAGGGTCTGGGACTATATGCGGCCAGGGATATTGAGAAGCATACCATGATTATTGAATATATTGGTGAGGTGATACGCACAGAAGTTTCGGAAATTAGGGAAAAGCAGTACGAGTCCAAGGCAAGTGGGGAATTTCCTATATCATATATACAACTTTAATGGTAATTAATTTTTGTTTATTATAGAATCGTGGCATTTACATGTTCCGTTTGGATGAGGATCGAGTGGTGGATGCGACATTAAGTGGTGGCTTGGCGCGCTACATTAATCACTCCTGCAATCCAAATTGTGTGACTGAAATTGTTGAAGTTGACCGAGATGTACGAATTATAATATTTGCCAAAAGAAAAATCTATCGTGGAGAAGAGGTAAATGAATATAACATAAATGCAACCTTTTAACGTAATTTCTAAAATATTTCAATAATTCAATATTTTTTCACAGCTTTCGTATGACTATAAATTTGATATTGAAGATGATGCACATAAAATACCCTGCGCCTGTGGTGCGCCCAATTGTCGTAAATGGATGAATTAGGTTGTACATTCAACAATAATAACTAACTAAATTGGATATCCAGTGAACAAGAAAATGTTAATATATTTGTTTGATCAAATTAGCATATTCTCTAAGCAGTATATATATATATAGAAAAAAAGAAAACAAATGATTCTTATAACATATACAAAAACAAAAAAAAACATACTTAGGCATTTAGGTATGTATATGTTAATATATACACATATAACTTAAGTAACTTATTAATACATAGTTTAAATTTATAAGACTAAATGATTATGATAATTGAAAGCGCGACTGAACGTCAAAGAGAGAAGAGAATTAATCGAAGAAGAGAAAGCAGAAAGTAATCGGTGTAATGATCAAATTTTTCAATGTTTTAGTTTATTCATTATTTTTACATCACGCCCACTCTCCCCCACCCCTCACGTATGTGTGTGTGTGTGTGTGTGTGCGAGTGCCTACGAATGTTTTTAGTTTTTTTTTTTTTTTTTCCAATATATATATATTAAGTGTAAAGTAAAAAAATCATATAAATATTAAAAGCAGGCGCATTCGTAGATAACAGAGAGTTGAATTGCGATAATAATAGTTATTATTTTTATTTAAGTAAAAATAACACACACACACACAAATACAATTTGTAAATTTATCAAGTAATTTTAAGCTGAAAAAAACAAAACAACAATAATATTATTTCTTTTTGCCTTGTTTTTTTTTTAAGAGAAGAAGAATTAATTATGTAATGTAAATCAATGTTTATATTTTATTTTACCCGCATTTTTATCCCCCTCTCCCTATTCTCTTTTTAATCATATATGTAAGTGCAACAAACTTAAAGCAAGACAAATAATAAGAAGAAAAACAACAAATTTATTTAATCATATCAAAAAACAAAATGAGAAAACAATTTGAATTTGATTTATTTTTCTATTGTTTTTTTTTTATTTTTTTTTTGCCACGCAATTTGGGAGCTTGAGGGATCTGGGCTAGCGATGGGATGTCCTGAAAAAGCAGCTACAAATGTTTCACAAATGTAAATGCCCCTAAAAGTATGCTACGATATAACTAATTGTACAGATTAAATGTGTAAATTTGTATATTTTGATATTTGGTTTTCTGCAACTATTCAAAGAACGGATAACGATAGAGAGATACAAATAACATTTCTCGACTCTACACGATGTCCTTTTTCGTTTGATACCCCATTTGGCCATATGGGTGCAGTTTTGCAAGATTATCAAATTTTGCAGTCACTTGTAAGGATTTTTTTGAGGGACAACCGTTTTTAGCATATATCAGGAGAACCGCTTGAGATACTGGAATATAAACTACATATTCAGACTCGTCTGAACATATTCTTTCGTTTGATATGTCACTTGTCCACATCCGACCATTTTCTACGGAAAAAACAATGAAAAACAAATTCAGGAAAAAAAGCGGAAAATTAGCTATTTTCACCAGGACAAAAAGGACCGACAAGGACTAATGACATATCAAACGAAAGAGAATTTTCAGGCGGATCAGGATATATGAATTTTTTTCGGTATCTAAAGCGGTTCTTGAAATATATATTAAAAACTGTTGTACCCCAAAAATGACTTTGAAAAATTTTTGCAAATTTCATGTTTTTAAAAAATTGCACCAATATGAACAAATGGGGTATCAAACGAAAGAGAATGACGAGTATATTCAAGAAATAAATTTTGTATTTTTCTTTAAATAATTGCAAATTACAAATTACAATTATGTTATAGTTTAATAATGTAATTTATTTCATTCCAATGGATTTCGTATCTCAATTTATAGTTTCGTGATTCGTCTCAACATCCTCTTTCGATTGGCGTGCCATTTGTCCCTATTGGTGCGGTTTGAATGCATGTTGCTGGAATTTTTGTTTTAAAACAAATCAATAAATAGCCCAAATGTACATTTCTGTAATATTCCTTTTGTAAATGTAAAAAAATGAAGTTGTAAATAAAATAGACATTTTGTTGTTGTAATATTACATTGTGTTTTATATTTGATTTCTTCTTCCTCTATTTCTACGCAATAATTTTTGTAGCTGCACTTGCAGGGCCAAAATGAGCAAATCAAAGTTTTTTAAATACCAGGATATATTATACATGAGATGCATACGCTTGTTTTTATCCAAAAATGATTTATAAAATATGCTCATACGATCGGCAGTAATTTCTTCATTCTCTCCAGCCGTCAGTTTATGTAAACGAATAAAATCATCTTTTTCCTAAACAAAAATAAACAAAACAGAAAGAAATTGCTTTGAAACAAAGAGAGAGAAAGAGAGCGAGCGCGAGCAGCAACGCACCTCATAAAAACGTTTATTGTGCTTAGTCCAGAAATCCATGTTCCACTTCTCAACTTCTATGCGTTGTTCGCGCAATCTCTTTTGCAGAGGCGTCTCATCTTCATTGTAGTGGCGCACATAAGGCCTCAAATTGGAATTGGCATCGGGCGGCCCAATATAATCAGTGCTCACTGATTTCGCATCCGGCTGTTGTGTAAGACCAACAGTTTTTGTGCTGCTGCTGCTCCTGTCTGCCTCTGCGGTAGTGGCGTAAGAACGTGGCCATAACTAACATAATTGTTCATTAAATTCAACATTCTAAAATAAACAGATAGTAAAATACTACTCACTTTAATATTGGCAAATGTTCTGTAATTTAAACGTTGTTGCATTTTTGTTTGTTTATTTAGGAAAGAGTTACAAAACTATTGATTACTGCTACAATGAGAAACACCTCAGCGTTGCATTTGTCCAGGCTAATATCGATATCGTTATCGATTATATACGTTTCATTTTGTTTTATTCCAACTAAAAAAAAACATTTACATTTATAAATTTCATAAAATAAAAGTCCACAATGTTGTATTAATTTTATATAATTTCTAATTTGGTTTTTTCTTTTCTGCTCAAAAGATACACAATAAAATTTTAAACAATATGAATTTTAAAATAATTAGGAAATTTGCATGTTTGATTTTTTCGCCTATACATTTATGTTTTTTTTATGTATTTTCCTTAACATGAATTAAATGAATTAATTTGTATCTTATTTGTTACTAATTACTTAAACATTTAAATATGCATATTATGTGTGGGTGGGTTAGAATAAATGAGTTTTTTTCTTATATTTTTTCTAGCAAAATCTCTTTTTTAGTTTTTTTTTCTGCAGACAATTCAAATATAAATTAATTAAAAAAAAAAAAACAAAACAAAAAAAAAAGAGATTTTGCCAAGCCAAAAAAAAAATATATATAAAAATATAGAGTGTACGATTTTCTTTTTTGTAAAAACTGTGTAAAATTGAGCGTAAATATTGCTTAAGCATCTAGGCTGTGTTTTCAGTTTAACTGGGATTATTAAAATGATGATTTTTCTTTGCTATAAACTGCACAAAATCACTGCGGAACAATATGCTCGGATTCTCTTCAGTAATATGCTCATCCACTTGCCGGGTATCGGTCCATTTCCACTGCAAACGCCTTGAAAAACAATTCCGAAACGAGGCATAAATTTCGCTCATTTTGTTGGCAGGTATCTGAGTTTTATAATAGGATTCTTGCGTATTTATATTGTAATAATACAATTCGCCATTGGATCGAGAACGCGCAGTCACATAATGCAAATCGTTCAGGTCCGAAATGAGCAATAATCCACCGGGTACAAAAAACTTTTGACTATCCAATTCATAACCCAAACGCTGCGCATTTCCCTTCAGCGTATACGGACGCATTTTGTTAAAGAACAATTCCAGATCCTGTAGCCTATAAATGGGCTTGCTGCGTATAGCATGCCCGGCACGCTCCTTAAACGGTTTATTTAAGCTTTTCGCATATTTCTCACACATGCGCACACGTTCCTGGAACTTTCGGCGCCTGATATCAATGCCGCCCAAGCAAATGGCATCGATTATGTGTATGGCCGGTACACTGGTCTGAGTGCGTCCCTCGCCGTAGGATTCCTGCAAAATTTCGCCAAAGAATATCGAACGCGGTTGTATGTCAAAGACAATTTCCACCAATTCCCATTTGTGATATTCCGTGTAGCGTAATAAATTGCCACGCGACTTGCATAGGAATAGGGTGCAGCTGCCAGCTGCTGTCTCCCTGCCAATGGGCATGAAATACCAATCGTTCACATTTTGTATGAAATGCGATAAACGTTCAACGCTATTCAGTTCTTTGGACGGTAAATTCAGCCACACCGGCTCCTTAGCCCACTCTCCTAATAATTCATTTAGCAGCCGTTCCGTGGTCTTCACTTCTGGCGCCTGACGCAGCTTATCTGGCAATTTCCAATATTCCAAGCACTGCGAACGCACCAGAGTCTGGCGAGGCTCTTTTAGTTCAGGATTTTGGGCAAAGGCAGCAATTTTCTGTAGGCTTAATATTTGCGCTTTGCCTATATGATTATTTGATTCGATTATGTAACGCATAAAATCCTCATCCTCAATTAAATCATTATAATGAATTACTTCAAGTATATCCTCATCGCTTGAGGACTTTTGACTCTCCTCGTTTAACTTTTGATTAATGCAATTCATATAATTGATGACAGCATCAATATTTGCCAATTTGTACTTGCAAACCAAATAGCGTTCCGAATTTGCTGGCCGACTGCTATTTGGCTTGACAATGGCAATTTGCTGGAAGCATTTGTACATCAAATAGATCAAACCAATGCTAAAACGTGTAAAACAATCAAACACTTTGCACACGAAGCTGCCATTAGTGCGTAGAATCTTCAAAGCGGTTAAAAATTGGCATAAATACAATTGTTTCGATAAAATCTCCTGTATCGATTCCTGTCCCTCCACAGAGAAGCCGCCATCGGCCATTACAAAGTGTACGCCAATTGATATATGTTTGCGTATATAGTCATTCAATGAATCTTGATTTTCCTCATCAAATATATTGCCATCATCCTTGATGCCATAATACGGATCAAATGATTCCGGTGAGGCAGCAAAAAACTTGTCCAATTTGAAATCATTCGAGCCGCGCAAAGTAAAACCAAATCCTTTGGCCTCCCACTTCTTGCGATACAAAATATATTCGGAGAAGCCTCCAGGACCTAAACAGAAACTCTATTAGCATATAAAGTGTATAATTCAAGTTATTCAATTCAATTTACCCGCACAAATATCTGCAAAATAAAGCAATTCATCTTGGGCAATTAGCGAATGGCCTTCGGCATCTTTGGGATTTGTAAACATTTCATCGCACATTACATCAATGTTGGCCATTTTAACAGCGGCACGATTGAGAAATATTGATCCTCGTATTGTTTCAAAGGGATTACAACGAGTCCGAGCCCTTCGTTTGTCGCCATCGTTGAGATCATCAAAGACCGCCTTGGATTTGAGTATATGCTCGAGTATAATGGGATCGCAAAAATTGGTCTCCTCATCCAAATGATCTTTGCGTGGCCCATATACTAGATTACCCATCAGTTGATCCAATGTAAAGATTGTCGCATTATTACCATTGTTTCTTAGCCAATTCGCAGTCTCTTCAATTTGAATCTCTTCACTGATGTCCCATTGACCGGCTGCCACTTGGGCGCTATCCAATTTGAGGCCAAAGCCACGGCGACCATCCTGTTGCACCGCTATAATGGGCTCCAAACGACCTTGGTTCGTTTTGCCCAAGCCCTTGTCGTTTTTGTAGCCCATTTTTTTCATCATTTCCATCGCCTTGTTTGAGTAACTTTTCACCCATTCGCGTTTCATTTTCTTTGGCGTTGGCTCAAAGTTTTCATCGTCCGACTGTTCCTCCATTTCAAATCACTTTTATTTTAACCAAATACCAAAAATACGAAACACAAATAATTCCCCGATTCCGATTCCGACAATAATTTTTGTCTATCTTATATATTTTTTTTTGTTGCTTATTGGCAGTGTTGGTCAATGTCGCACAAATTATCGATAGATTAGACACTTATCGACTGGACTGCCTCAATTTAAATTAATATAAATATAGAAAAGCAAAAGCAAACATAAATAAAAATGGTCATGCTGAAAAAACATTACAAATTATTATTGAAATGTGCCTTGGCCTTACCAATTCTATGGTTATTGGATTTCTGCGGTCTCTTCATACATGTGGTGGAAAAGGATTTTGATAAACACTTTTATTATCCGCTACACAAAGAAAAAGAAAACAATCAAAGTACAAATTTACAAATATCAAAATTACAATTTTTAAACCTGCCTAGCTATTCCAAAGCACATCCCACAAACAGTCGAGCAGACAGACCACGTCTCACCATATTGATAAAAAGCGCCATCAAAAATGGGGATAAACGTGAAAGTATACGGCAAACTTGGGGCTATGAAATGCGCTTCTCCGATGTGAATATACGGCGTGCCTTTTTGCTGGGCGTGTCAATGGATGACGATGACGAAAATGACCACAAAATTATTGATAAAGAATTGAAGACAAATGGTGACATAATCCAGGCCAATTTTGTGGATAGTTATTTCAATAATACAATCAAAACCATGATTGGTTTACGCTGGGCCACCGAGCATTTCAATCAGAGCGATTACTATTTATTTGTGGACGACGATTATTATGTATCGACGAAAAATGTTTTACGCTTTCTCACTCAATCCAATAATCCAAAGAATTTCTTTGCCGGCTTTGTCATTCAAAGTGCTCCATTGCGTCATAAATTTAGCAAATGGTTTATTACCCTCGAGGAATATCCCTTTGACAAATGGCCGCCTTATATTACGGCCGGAGCATTTATTTTTAGCCAGGATGCCCTGCTCCAAATGTACAAAGTGAGCGAGAAAGTTCCATTATTTCGCTTTGACGACATTTATTTGGCCATTGTGGCGCTCAAGGCACAAATTCCAGTGCATCATTGCGAGCAGTTTCATTTTAATCGCCCGCGATATTCGGGACCGGATAGTTATAGTTCAATTATAGCTGCCCATGGCTTTAATGATCCCCACGAAATGGCACGAATATGGAATGAATGTAGATCAGCCAATTATGCTTAAAATAAAACTGAAGCCTTAATAAAGTTGATATAGAAATTTATTTGTTGCAGTTTTTTTGTGTTTTTTAACATAATTAATTGACTGGTGCAAACTGCACCAGTGACTTAATTCGACGTAATAGAACTGAATTAAAACTTTTACATTTCATTGTATAACATTCGGTGGCTGCCATTAATTGTGAGCAAAATGTTTGATTAAAGGTCGAAATTAATGTTTGCTTCAAGTGTACAATTTCATCGTGGGAGGCATTCAATACAGAAATGTTGCCGGCATCTGTAAGGGAACGTTAATGATGAAAATATAAAAAGAATACAAGTTGCAATTAATTCATTCATTTTACCTGTATTGCTTTCATTGATGGCATTACGGTTCTCTTGGGAATAAATTGAGGCATTACGCAAATAAAAGTCCAAATGGATCCATAGTAAATATAAATTTTGTTCGGCTATAAAAACAGTTTGCATTAATTCCCAACGTTTTTCTTTATGTCGTCGGCTCAATTCCAAGAAACTTTGTTTTTCTGCAATAACAACAAAAATCAACAACATCAATTAGAAAGAGAAGGCAAGCGAGTTATTGGTAAATTACCTCCGGGGCCAAAACTTAAATTGGGCAAAGAGGCTCGCTGCTGCAAGAGGCTTTCATCCAAAGTCTTTTGCGACAAATAATAGGCAATCGCTCCCTTCAAATGATTTATGATGGTGTGGATAACAGCTGTAAGTTTCTTGCCATCATGTCGGCCCGTTCTAAAAAAAAAAAATAATAGCATTAATAAATTAAAAATAATAGAGACCTTGTTGTTCACTTACAATGGCGTCAAATCGCTTATCATCATGGTTAATAAATATTTCGAGGTATGGGAATCTTTGGCCTGACTGGTCACTGCATTCCGGCAATAAAATGATAAATTTGCGGCAATATCCAAAAAATTTTTAATACGCAAATTCTTTTGCTCCTCGCTGGATTCATTTATACGCCGAATTGTTGTCTCACTCACAATAAATCTGCCATAGACGACAATTAACAATTGTTGCATACGACATAAACGATTTAATAAAGTTATATCCTGTTTAACATTATAATTGTTTTCCAATTCGGTCACATCGGGTGTTGTCACTCGGGCAATTAAATTGGTTATCAAAAGCAATTGCTCCAAATGTTCCACATCCATAAATGGCGTGGCCGTGCGCAACATGCTCTCAATGACATCCACATGGCTAAATAGGAAATTGAGCACTTGCAGACAGGCCGAAGAGTTGCGTGCTCCCAAAGTATTCAAAATGGATTCACATAAACTCAAAGCCGGAAATAATATAGAACGATATCTCTTCTCAATGCTGGGTATAAAACAATTGGGTTCATTGCGCTGCAATTCGCTGCTCTTTAAATCTGGTTGCAAATCGAATACACTCATATTTGATAAAATGCCCAGAGCCTTCTCACTCAGCAGCAAACAGGCGCCATTGTTTGTGCTGGCCAGTCGCGTGAGGAAGCCCATACGCGACTCGTAAATGTACAAAGGACGCATACTTTCCGGCATCGGCTGCAAGACGTTGCAGAGCGACTCGTTCGACTTATCCAGGCCATCAATGATATGTTTGAGATACCCACGTGTGCTAATGAATTCACTCAAGGTGCGCACGGCCTCCACTTCGGCAATCATGTCCAGACAGGCCAGGCCAAGCATACGGCAAATGTCATGGCCCGTGGTGGCATCATGGCAAATGGTATCCACCAATTTCTCACCATATTCACCAATAATTGTGGCCGCCATTTGCTGATTTAAGGGATCATCTGACGAATACAAAGGCGCAGTTGTGGAACTTGAATCCAGACGATGAATGTATCTGGGGTGGGAATAAAGAAAGATTTAATTAAAAGCTTCATAGTTTTGAATGGATTGATTTACTCACTCTTCATTGAATTCCTGTAATTGATCGTTGCGCAAACGCTTCACAATGCGCAAACAATTGAGCAAAGCTGTATATAAATTAATACGCAATTTTTGCGACTTCACCTCACTAATCATAATCCATTTGACCAAATGTTTCAACATGAATCGCAAATTACTTTCATTGGCCGTATGTGTTTTGGGTAAGTCCAATACAAATTTACCCTGCTCATCGATATGACGCTGATCTTCCAATTGATAGAAACAAAAGCGTAAATTGCTAGTCAATAGCAAAACACATTCGGTGGCCTGTATGGAAATCTCAATTAAAGGCTGCTCCGGTTGCACTTTAATTAATATCTTTTCAATTACATCAATTATATATTGTTGCTTCTTATTCGAGGGCATTACGGATTCAGGCATATTGCTAAACATAACCTGTACCAATTGTCCCCACGCAGTGCAGAAATTGAGTGTGGCAAATCTTTTAGTTCGCAAACGATTCAATTTGACGGTATATTTAAGTAAAATGACAATTTCATTCACAATTGCCTTGCTCTGTCCACTGGCAATGGTGCTCTGTACCAATCTTAGTTCATTGTATAAAATATCATGTAATTTGCGAACATTTATTAGGCTGGCTGGTTCCGATGTCGATTCACAATCCTTGAGCAATTGAGTCATCAATTGATTGTCGAAAAACTCCAAATTGGGCTGTGGCAAGGGCTGGGCATTTAGGGTGATACAATCGAGCAATTGATTTACAGACATTTCACACACCGAAACATGATCCATGGGATCCAAAGAAATGGCCACCGGCGACGGAGTTGCCGTGACCAAAGCACTGCTCAGTTCAATGGGAATATTCTGGCTACTCTTTTGACTGCTATTGAGCAAGCATTTGGTTAACAAATGATAACGCGTCGTCTGGCCATTTATGGCCACCAATTTCATTTCAATGGCTACACATGACATTATATGGCTCATTGAATGCAGAATGTGATCCTCGGAATGATGTCGAAAAGGCATGGCCGTTAAATGGCGCAACAGGAAATCCCTGCAGGTCAATCGAAAATATCTCAGCATTGTCTCCGACGTACGTCGATTGGCGCACAAGCCCAAAAACAATTGATAAATGCGTTCCACTAAATGGGCCAAATGCGGGCAATAATTTTCCTGCTCCTGCAAATGTCGCTGTGACTCCAAATTCCTTTCGAGTAGCAATATCAATGAATTCACACAGCTACAAGTCATTTTAATGCCCAATTGCTGCAAGCCATTTGCCTGAAAGTCACGCAGGACATCAATGCCCAGCAAATAGTAAATAAAATTTGGCATCGGCTGACTTAAATTCAAATTGAATAGTTCGACAATGGCCTCTTTAATTTGCAGCTCAATCGGTGGCCGTTTATGTTCCTCCAAAGTGCTAATATTCAGACAATCATCGGCACAATCATCATTTAAATCATCCTGCTTCTGATTGTAATAGGTGGAAAATGTGGGCAAATGGTGATCCAATAAATCATCGGGTTTCAATGGCACACACAGCTCAGTTTCCAGACATTCCACAAATCCTTGGCGTATCTCCAATTTCTCATTGCTACCCTGCACATACATATTCAATATTTGTGCCGAGACATCGGGCAAATGGGTGACCCATTTCAGTATTTTAATAGCAGCCAAACTGTGACGCGGTAACCAGGCGTTATAGGTGACAAATTTCGTTATATTCAAGACATAATCTGGACGACGACTGCGTGGATTTAAATCGAGCAACATGCGATTTAAGCCCGATAACAAAATGGGACTATTTGAGGCCGCGTGAGCCTCAAAAAAGCTATTCTGTCGCGATAATCCCGCTTCAATCAACAATAGGGCATACAAGACACATTCCTCCAACATTTCCTTTCCATGGAATTTATCATAATCATCCAAACGTTCGCGGGCCTCCTCTATAATTCTCAGGATCAATTGTAGCAAATCGGATTTAACTTGCAGATGGAGCATTATGTGAAAACCTGGATAAGGATGCTCATCGCTTACTTCCATATAATCGGCTGGACTGGACTTATAAGTTACAAGCATAAAATAGGCCAATTTTAGGCATTGGGCTCCCACTTGCCATTTCTCCGCTGAATCCTTATAGGTGCGATTGTAAAACTTCAGGACGATGGTCTCCAAGAAGAAGTCCAAGTAGGCACCATAGCCAGGCTTGCGATTGCCCGTGCCTAGGCAACTGGGCATATAAGTGGTCATTAAATTGTACAACAAGGCCAGAATGCCTCGTGTCAGCTTATAGGTCTCCTGGCGCGATTCATTCTGCTCAATATCCTCGGCCAGGCAGCAGGGCGTAAATGTCGAAATCACTGGTATGGTGGGTATTATTTGCGAGTCCTCCAAATGAAACCAAATGGCCCGAGCTGTCTGCTTGGACTTGGCGAGCGAGGCCAAGGTGAATAAGATTTCCGCCTTGAGGTTTAACGGTATGGAACAGGTAACTAAGCCGAGTAAAACTTGTATGCATTGCCAATTTGTAGTTTCACACAAAAACACACGCGAAATTTCATCATATTCGGAGACGCCCTGCAATATTTCCATTACGGCCAGCAAATGATCCGCCTCGGTGGCTGTCATAATCCGTGGCGCTGAGCGTGGACGGTAAATCATATCGCCAGACATTAAAACAGAGACAAAATTATTTGTATATTGCATTTCGCTGAAAATCAAAAAATTGAGGTTAAGTTAAATTTTTTTTTTGTTTTTCTTTTAATTTACTCACTTGTAATAATTATTCAGGGCACTAAAGAAATGATCCCAGGACACGGAATAGCCAACACCTAAATCATTTTGCTGATTCTGCTTCAATAAATTGAAAGCACAACGTGCTGAAAACTCATTTCGTGTGAGGCCAGCAATCATTTTCACATACGACTTGAATAAAGTTTGTGGCAACAATTCACTCGCCAAATTAATAAACTTGAACAAGGACACTGCCCTGGAGCTGCTGCTGCTACTTTTGGGCATATTTATATCCGGATAGCCCCAATACTCATAGCTCAGATTAATATTAACCCTTGGGTCGCCATACAATTTAGCCACACACAACATTAATTGCTCGAAATTGGAATCCAAATGGGCCGGTGGTTCTACGCCTTGGCTCAAAAAGCCCAACACAGTGCGAGCTGTCTCATCCGCCCTGCCACGCAACTCGGACACCTTGGCATGCATAAAGTCTATGAAGTCGGTAATTAAAGTGTGCACACGCCGAAATATAAACTCGGTTTTATAAACCACCTCACAGTCCAACAATTGGCGATGCAAAAACTCAAAGACATTTGTGCTTAACGCTTCGTCAATTAGCTGCTCATCCAAATTAATTAAATCCCCGGCAATGGCTTGTATATTACTTGGCGCGTGCCTCAAACTGGCCAAAGTCAGGGCAAAACTATATTTAATTAGTGAATCTAAGCGTGGCGTTTGCCAGGACATTTGTGTGTATAATGCCTCATAGAATTGCTTGCCAAATTCGGGATCACACAAAATGGGTAGTCGCGACACTTGGGCATTGTTGCCCTCCAGAATTAAATGGATTTTCGTGTCATACGAACAGAACAAGGCCATCAACATGATAACACTGCAATCATCTATTTTACCCGCAGAATCATACATGGAACGTGTGGCCAATTGTCGGAGCAGGCGTATTGCAATCGATTTGGGTAAACCACGCTGGGCAGACCAATGGAATAAGGCCATGGCCAGAGCACGACGCGTATCCTCAAATAGACCAATGATTTGATTTTGATGACGCTTCGAGCCAAAGGCGCGATTCTTAGTCAATAAAATGCACTCGCGATCCAAATCCATTTCATCTAATAGCTCCAGCAAACGCCCCAATATATTTGAGTCCTCTATCAAATTCTGGGCATAATTGCTAACCAAAATTGTCGTCTAGAAAACAGATAATATTATAATACTATATCACTTTATTTTATCATTTGAGATTTACCTCTTTGGGCAGCTCAGTGCTCCAGGAAACCCCGCTCACTGACTGAAACAAATCCCTCAGTGTACAACTCATACTCTTGCGACCATCATAATAAAGTAAAACAGCGACCAGGCCACGCGGCAATCCAGGATGATGCATTTGTTGTTTTGTTGCCGAGCTTAGCAATTCCAAGGCAATCCCTTCATCCAAATTAAACATGTCTGACAAAATGATGGCCTCATCCACCAACTCCTGCGAAACTTGCACTTTTCGCGTCTGGTTAGCCAGAGTGACGCCTTCGGCCAGGGCATTGCGCAAATGTGCTCGACTTTTTTCACTTTTGGGCTATTATTATTATAATACAATGAATTACAATTACAAGAGGTTATGTTTAAATATAAAAATGCTTGTTTACCGGATTTCTTAATAGATTTGTAAAGTATTGTTTGCATTTTTGCAAATGATATTCCAGCTCGGAAGTTCCCTCGTTGGGCATTTTCAGGCCCGTTTGTAGAGTTTTATACAAGTGTTTATAAGGCGTCCACATGTCCTCGATTATACCTAAATTTAAAGTAATTATTAAACATAATTTTCTAGACTTTTTTAATTAATTTATTAAACACCAACCCTCCATTTTTATTTATTGTTTAGTGTGTCTGTGTGTGTGTAATGTTTTTTTTGGTTTAGGCAGCCGCCGACAGACTATGCCAAAAACGCGGCAAATTTTTTTTTTTTTTTACTTATAATTGTTGCCGGCTGCTGCACAAAGTGTATTGCTATCGAAAATCGAATATCGATATTTTCAAAAAGAAAAAAATCAATCAAATCGACAATATTTTGCCATCCCTAATCCTTCAAGAGTGTAAACAAAAAATAATAATCTAATATATTTGAAAATCTTGATTATTATTGTTGTTAGGCATGGCCAGGCTAAGCGAACATAAAATTCCTATCAATGAATTTTTGGCAGCCTACAAAAGTCAGCCCTGTCTGTATAATTCACTCCTGGACACCTACAAGCATCGGGCGACTCGTGAAGATGCCTATAAGGAAATAATCAAAGCCTTGAATATTTCACATCTAACCGTTTTAGATATTAAACTAAAAATCAAAAGCATTCGCACAGTTTATACCAAAGAGTTGCGTATTTTGATGCGTGAAAAGGAATCGGGACGCTGCTACGAACCCAAATTATTTTGGTTCAAATTGGCCGATTCATTTTTGCGTTCAGTTTCACTTGCCCATTGTCAAAGAGTAAGCAAAACCCCCCAAAAAAAAAAAAAATAACAGGAGTTTTTTTTCAATTTTCAATTTCCATTTATAGACAAAGGATAAGGGAGGCGGTGGCAGCGGTAGCGGCAGCGCTAACACAACACCCAAGAAAAAACCCCTAAAGCGCAAATTGATTGAAAATGGACCTGGAGCCATCGTACTTGAGGAGGATGCCTTAGAGTTGGAGGATGAGACAAAGGACTTAATTGAATCTCTGCCAGAGGCAGAAAATAATGCCAGCCTAATTTCAGTGTCCAGCGAAGAAGCAGTCGGCGCCGCCATAACAATTAAATCACAAGCGAATCATGTTGATCAGCTTTCGATAGATTCCCCTTCCCCCCTGCCAGGCAAAATCAATGGCCTGCCTCCGCCTCTATCAACGCCTATTAAGCGCCATGCCCAATCACAGCTGGAATTCAATGGAAATCCTGAGGATGATTTTGTCATTTTTGGCCACAGCGTTGCCTCCCAATTGCGCACCATTTCCGATGCCTATTCCCGTTCGGTGGCCAAGCTGAAAATCCAGCAGGTTCTGTTTGAGGCTGAAACAGGACAATTTCAGATTAACGACTCCATAGCTGCTACTAATTTATAAAAAGCATTTCAAAAATCATTCATCATTCATTCATTAAACTTTAAGTAATTTAATTTGTTGGTTTTTTTCAATTTTATTTTTTTTTTACAGTACCTGAGACAAATTATGATTCATCAAAACAAACAGAAAAAAAATGAAGAAAACAAGTATTTATAAAAGACTAAATGAGAATCAGTAGAAACGTTTGGAAATACTCATAGTTTAAATTGAAATTAATAGGTTAATAAATTATTAAAATACTTTTAAGCTCATTATTGAAAATGTCTTTTATTTCAAAGGATAAATGAAAATTGAACTGGTTTTAAATTCAAAATTACAATAGCTTAAATTTAGTTTTATTATTTTTTTTTAGCTTGATCTTAGTCAATGGCCTTTTTTTTTTAAACTGATAAGCTTTAGACAAAAACAAATATTTGTAAAAAAAAAATGATTATCAAATTGAGGTCATCAAAAAAAAAAATCTATAGGTTTATATTAGAGAAAGCAAAATCAAAAAACAACAAAGTTTTTTTTTTCTTAGAAAAATGGAAAATGTATTTTGAAATATTCTCGATTTATGTAAATGTAAATTGAAATCATTTTCAATTAAATTCAACCATTTTTACTTATGTCATCCAATCAACATTTTTTTTTTGCAGTAATTGTTTGTTTGTTGTTGTAATTAAAATTGCAGAGTCCAGAAAAAAAATAAACAAAAATAAGGGGAAAAATTCAAATTTGGTTGTTGATGTTATTGTTGTTTGTTGTTCCAGGTAATTGAGGCAGATTAATAAAATTCACAAGCCTCAGATAGACGGACAAATTCAAATGGATTAAGGTAGAGAAAAATGACAAGTGGTTAAAAATTTGAAAAATTACAAAACAAAAAAAAAAAGAAGTCGACTGAGAAAGACTCTAATTTTTCTTCTTCTTTCATTACATAAAATATGATAAGTGTGTAAATAAGAATATTCTCATATTTGGAGCAGCAGTGTTTTTTTAATTACAGAGTATTCATTAGTCGACTCATCTTTAACTGAAATGAATGATTTGACAATGACCACAACGACGAAGTTAAATCATTAATGAGAAAAGCAACAACAAATTAACAACAACAACCTGCCAGCCTCACTTGAAAGATCAAGCGGATGCCTGCCAATCGTCAAATCCGACGACGACTGCTGCTGCTGCTCGGTAATCGCCATAAGCAGAAGCAGACAATTCTCAGTCGCTTGCCAAGTCTCCGGATTGTCAGTTTGTTTGTTTGCCTAAGAAAAAAAAATAATAAAACCTTCCACGTACGCCTTGGAGGTGATAATAAAAATATAAATAACAACAAAATGCGTTTATTTGGCCAAAATGTTGCTTGGCCAAGTGCTTTTATGGCCCTGATTTTTTGCCTCTACGTTGCCGGTCAAATTGAAATTGCAGGTAAAAAAAAGGCCAAAATACAATATATAACAAGTACAGTGCGGAGCATAATTATAAGAACACTCGTTTTTTTTTGTAACTTTAAATAGTTGGGAAACGAATTAGGAAAAATCCAAAGAAAGAAAAAATTAACAGAAGTTATTAATTTCTCTTTCTCTCTCTCGCTACTTGTTTTTAGCTGCTTATAAATCCGAAATTGAGATAACACCCGCTCCACCTTTAGAAGAATCAACCACGGCCAAATCTGGCTGGTTTGGTGGCTTTAAAAAGTTCTTTGGCAGCAATTCAGATGCCACAACAACAACGACCACAGTAAAGCCAGCAGTGACGCCAGGACGAGTGGCCACTTCCACAGTGCCACAGAAGCCGCCACCATTGGTCATTTCGCATGCGCCATTGATGCCGTTGGGACCGCGTCCGGATACGCCCAGTTCAACGCCATTTGGCAGTGGCAGCGGAGGAGCAGCCGGAGTTGCAGCCAATGGTCCTCAGTGGCCGACACCAGCAGCCCCCACAGCGTTGCCACCACAAGCTGGCGGAAGACCACAAAGTGGTGGTGCTGGTGCCCCCAATTTACCGCCTGGATTTGCCCCTTATCGACCACAGAAACCACAGCCCAGCGGCTTTGATTTAAGCTATTCTGGTGGTGGTGGATCCACCGTGGGTCAGCCCACGGGCCACTCTAATCGTCCAGGCTTCAGTTTGGCCCCCATGACCAGCACTACAACGACGACAACTAAGGCACCGCCACATAAGGAAGACTATCCAGCTCTGCCAACACCCAGACGGCCCTCGGTGAAGGAGGATTTCCCAGCATTGCCCACACCCAAGTCACCGGGAGCGCCGCCATTGACACCGCCTGGACAGCAGCGTCCCACTTCTCCACCAGTAGCCGGCAGTTGGCAGTCACCATTGCCCACACCAGTGCATCCAGCTGTGCCAGCAGTGCATCCGTCACCGGCTGTCCACAAGCCCACAACTAATCCAAGCACACCAAGCACACCAACTAGCCATGGGCCTGGTGGCGTCTCCTTTGTCCCACATGTTGGCGGCTCCACAACGACTACAGTGCGTCCTGGCTTCCAGTCTACGGGCAATTCGGTGGCTAGTGATGATGAAATACGCCAATTGACTGAACAATTGTACACCAAGGAGACCAACAGTCAATTGAGCCTAATCCAAGTGAATTTGCAGGGACGCACGCGTTCCATAGATAGCGCTGATGAGGCACCAGAACCGTAAGTTCTAAAGTTCATAACTAGTTCTGGTTCTTTTTTTGCAATCTCTTTTATTTTATAATGAATTGAAATTGTCCATTTAACAGGCTTCTTCGTGTGGATGGCAAGGCCCTGGAATCACCGACAATTGCCAAAATGCGTGTGCTCTTTAATAATTATGAACAGGACACTTTGGTCAACGAGCATGTGACGGCGAATGAGCGCAAAGAAGAGAATGAGTTTCTGGATGCGATTATGGCCACCAGTGTGATGCGTCAGGCTATGTTATTTTTGCAGCAGAAAGGTCTGGTCACCCCGGATCCCAAGACACATCGGGATCTGGTCAAGGAATTGTGGTTTACTCAGTATTCGCGCGGGCAGGGCAAAATTGGTAGCTCTGGATTTGAGCATGTTTTTGTCCATGAGGTTAAAAATGGCACCATCATTGGCTTCCACAACTGGGTCTATGTGAATGACGAGGAGAAAGCTGGCCGCTTCGATTACAAGGGCTATCTCAAAGAGCAGGATATGGGAACGGTAAGTTTTCAATTCAATTTCACAATTTGAGCAAGTACATAGGTAGATCGTTATGGTCATTTTTCTGTGTAATTACAGAAAGGCAAAGTCCTGAAAATACGTTTCTCACATCAGGGCCTGAATAAACCTGTGGATACCATGTTTGTGGGCACCTCACCAGAATTGGAATTGGCCCTTTATACAATCTGTTTCCAGTTACGTCCTGATCGCACTTGTCCTGTTTCTCTGGGCAACAGCAAATTTGGCATTGTCACCTATTCGTGGCGTTATCGTGGCAAGAGTCTTATTGGCAGCGCCTATCCTGAGATCTAACAAAAATGAGGGCCATGAAATTGTAAATTACAATTGTTATTGAATGTAATTCGTGCTCATTTTTTTTTTTTAATAGTCTTTAATAAAGAAAAAATATTTGAATTTAAATTAACTGCTTAAAGCAGTTCAAGCAGTGCACTCGACTAGCGGAACTAGCATGAACTAGTATGAACTAAGCTGTTCATTTGTGGCTCTCTCAAGAACGAATTGCAATTTTGACCAATTTTGATCGGAGACAGCAAAAACAAAAATAATTGTCCATAAAATATGAACTTTAAGCCACAGTTAAAGCAAATTGATGTAAAAAGTGCGAGTGCGAGTGCGTGTGAATTGACAACATACTTGTATTTGATATTTGGCTGTGGCCAAAAACAACAAATTGTAGTTGCATTTCGTTGGCTGAACCGTTTGGACGGTGTTTCTCGCTTCTGCCAGTTTTAGTACATTTTCTCTGTTTAGTCTGATTTTGGAGCTCGATCGATTTCAACGTGCCGAACGCTTGTGATTTTTTTTTTCAAAACTCTACTTATTTTAAAACCGAACAACAAACCGAATACAAAATTAACGTAGTTATATATATCTATTTTAATTTAATTTTTTTTATTTTTTTTTGCTGCTTAACTATCAATCGAGTTTGTTGTGGTGCCTGCCTGCCTGTCGTTAATTTTTATTTTTTTTTTTTTGGGGCTGGCGTGGCCGAGAAATATTTACTTACCAATAAAAAAAAACAACAACAACGATCGCAACATATATTTTTTTTGTTTGTTTGTTGTCGGCCACAGTGTAAAAAAATAGAATAGCGAATGAAACAAGTAACAACAGCAATAATAACAATAATAATAACAACAACAAGTGCAAACGAAACGTATACGTATTAAGAAATATTCTTCTTCTAATTCACTGTTCTATGTGTGTGTGTGTGAAACGAAAGAAGAAAACGAAAGAAAGAAGAGCGTAAAACGCAGTCACAAAACCAACACACACAACGCATACAAATACAAAGGCAAGAACAGTGGTAGTGGTAGCAGCAGCAGCGGCACGGTTAACATTTAAACGAAGAGCAACAACAAAGCAAGTGAGTGAAAACAGACAAACATAAAATATAAAAAAGGCAATAAAATATGTATAAAATTTACATATATAAGAAGAATAACCACAACAACATTTTCATAGAATATTTTGTCAAAGATTTTTCCAAGCAACCAAAAGAATTTACTATTAGAATTTAATTTATTTTTTTTTCAAGTGTAGATTGGCATTTGGCCATGGGAGCGGCGCAGTCGCAGAGGCTGAGCAGAGCAGGCTTGGTCTCTGTCGAGAACAAAAATAAAAAATAGCTTTAGTTTTAAGAATGCAAAAAAGGTTTAATTTTTTAATTTGGAGATTTACAAAACAAGTTTTTCTTAGGCTCTTCTATTAAATTCGAGAATACCGTCTTTTGTCTTAAAAAATTCGGAAATTCCTGATAATTTGTTTTTGTCTAACTTTTTATTTATGTTGTCTTTTTGCGTTGATAAAAAAGCTTTTGGAAACTAAGCCTAAACGAAGTGAATTTTTTTTTAACTTTGCTCTGAAAGTTTTATTCAAATTTAATCACAATTTGAATCTATTATTTAAACTTTTAGTTTGTTTTATATAAATAATTATTTTTGAATCATCAGAATTTTTTTTTTTTTTTTTTTATTTATAAAGGTTTTTTTTATAGTTTTAATTTGATTTCTTATTTTTTCTTTTTTTTTTCTTCAAAAATGTATTTGTTTTGGTTTTTTTGGCTTTTTTTAAAATTAATTTTTGCCTATTTTATTTATTTGAATACTTTTAAAATTCAATTGAAATTCTATGTTTTTTTTTTTTTGGCCTTGTGTGAATTTTCCCACTCAATCCAAATGGAATGTGTACATGATTAATTGTTAAAAAAAAAGATGAGTCTATTGTTTTTTTTTTCGCTATTTTATTATTATTATTAATTTTGTGCAATGAGCTCATCAGTGAATTCAACTGCAACCTGTCCCAAAGAGTCAAATGAGAGAGACAGAGAGAGTGTGATTATGTTTTTATTGTTGTTGTTGTTGTGGTTGTTGCTGGAAGATCAATTTCAATTATTATTGTTTAACGGTTCTTGGCAAACAAGAATGCAACAAGTGGAGAATAGGAAATGGAATGGGGCGGGGCGTACAGAGAACAAATCAAGCGCAAATGTTTCCCCTTCTGCTTCCCCACCCCCTCTTTTTACACTTTAGCATTTGAATTCAATTGATGACCGACCAACTCAGCAGCGGAACGAAGAAGATAGAAGGAGAATAAACTACCGAACGAACGAACAAACCAAAAACCAAAACCGAAAAAACTTACCAACTGCAACGGTAAACGTAAACGATGCCAAAACAGTTAGGCGAATCAGCATCGACGAAGACAGCGGAGAGCGGACAGCGGGGGGAGGAGAGCAGAAAAATTGGAATTGGTAAAATGGCAAAAAGAAGCAAACTGGTTCCGGCCGCTCAAAAGAAGTGTTCAGTGTGTGTGCCACTTCCGTACAACAACGCCCCGAATAGACAAAGCTGCGCTACTCAGATCAGCTCAGCGCAGCTCTTCTCTCTGCCCACCTTTCTCTCTCTCTCTCTCTCTCACTTTTTACACTCTTCTTTGCTCTCAACATTCTAAGTTTGTTGCTCAAGTCTTTTATTTTATTTTTTTCGCTATTCGCTTTCATATTGAAGGAGAAGGAGAAGAAGAAAAAGAAAAAGCTCAGTTAGCGTGGCAAAACCAACACATTCAAAAATGCATAACAAAGCAAATCATACAAACGCACACACAGACACACACACAAATAACAACGCGCATGTTAATGCGACAAAGATGTTAATTGACTTTTACTTTATATTACAACAACAACAGCAACAAAATAGTCAAACAAACCATAACAACAAAGGAATCAGTGAAATTTAATTTACTTATTAAACCGTTTTTTTTTTTTGTTTTGCTATTCAGATCTCTGTTTCAATCTTTAAACGATTTTATATATTTGATTGCATTTTTCTTGATTTTTTCGAGATTATTACAAAAAATAAAATAAAAAAATCGAGTTGAATATGCAATTAATTAAATACAAATTTATATAAGAACAAAATAATTGTTATAGGTAATTGTAGTCGCATTTAAAGTAAACTTTAATTTTTGAATCTTTTTCAATTAAAACAAAAACTATAACACATAATTCCAATTCAGCTGAAAGGTAAATTTAATTATGAATTTAAATGAATTTCAAAAAATTCTCATCAGAGTTCAAAATACGTCTTCATTTTTAGTCCAATTGACTTTTCCAATATAATTTTCTTAATTGGATTTTTATTCCTTACCTAAAATCGAATTATTTCAACCATTTTTAAGCTAAGGTTGAACATTTTAAGGTGCGGCTAAAAAAAAACAACATTCCAAAGACACACAATCTTCTTCAATTGTCAAAAGATGAGACGAAAATTATTTGTGTTATTCATGATGAAAAATTTCCCTTTTTTTTATTTTTTGTTTTTATTATCACGTTTATTTGTTTTTGCGCGCTACAAAACAACAACAACAACAGCAAGAAGAAGAAAACAGTGGCACAGTCTTCACCAAAGTCAGTCGAAGTCGAAGCCGATTTGAAAAAAAGTTTATTGGCCTTTTGCGTTGACGTTGACGTTGAAGTTGACCGACTCTTTTAGTTGGCCAATGCTCAGAGTAGTCACAAAAGTTGGCTTATTTCATTTAGGTTGGTTAGAAATCGAGCTGCTGCTGCTGTTTCTGAATATTTTTGTGGCTGTTCTTTCTTTCTGTCTTTCTTTTTTGTTGTTGTTGTTGCTAGCAACACGAAAGCATTTTCTATTTGTACAAAAAAAATGACAGTCGCAGTCGCAGTCTCAGTCTGAGTTTATGGATAGCTGAGCAATTAAGCGGCTTAGAAATTTGTGACAAACACTTTTAGCCAATAACTCAAACTGTCACGTCTCCGTCTCTCTCACTCACTCAGTCACTCTCAGTCACTGTCACTGTCACTGTCACTGTCATCGTGTCTGGGTCTTAGTCAGAGTGTCGCCAATGGCCATCATCACTTGACTTGACTTGGCTCGGCTAATTGAAATGAAATAGGAAAATTGCAGTAAGCCAAAATGACAGACAACAGAAAATACCAACACTTTAATGCTTCGAAAGCAGAAGCAGAAGAAGAAGAAAAAATATAAAAGTTGTGATTTCTAGAATTGCAACCATGACAAATTAATCGATTACCTGCCCTGATCAAAAGCCATTGGTTTTTGTTTTTTTTTTGGTTTTCAATTGCACTTTATTTAAATCTTTATTATTAGGCATTTATTTAATCAATCAATAATCTCATTTGCTAAATCAAATCCAGTCAACCTTAACTTTTCATTTAATTTATAATTTTTGAAAGTAAAAATTATTTACGCTTAAATAAAATTGATTGCATTTCACTCGTCTCTCTCACAATCAGTTTTCAAGTTCGTCAAACTGCAACAATTAAAATTGGAAAATGAAAATTAAATACAAGTAAAATTAAATATTCCAAATATTAAATTTTTGGCACGAATAAATCCAACGCATTGAAGTGTGTGTGTGTGTGTGCGTGTGTGCAATAAAGTTTCACTGCAGCGCGTAGGTTATTGAAATGTGTGTGGATGTGGAGGGAGTTTTGTCTTTGAGGATTGGCAACACGCCACATAAATCACCACACCCTGAATGAATGAATCTGCAGTCGTCAATTCATGCGGAAATTTGTGGGCGGCTTCAAAAAAATATATACTTAAATTAAAAAAATAAACTAGAAAATTTCGCACAGCTGTTTTTGTCCAATCGATCAGTTCAATTCGATTCAATTTGAAAACCAACCAAAAATCCAAAGAATGTGGCCCAAAAGCCCAACTGGTTAACCACATTCAACTTGACTACATTTTAATGTCAAACAAACACATACACACTCACACACAGCCATACACAGCCACCTGTTGGCCAGCAGAAAACAGTTTTTTTTATACCTATTCTTTTATACACTTGAAAAAATCGAAAAGATTCGATTTTATAGTCAAAGAAATGTGATTAAAATTGAATTTAGTCATGGGAATTTATTTTAATTTTTTCGGGGTCTAAAATATATGCAAAAGAAATTTTTGAAAGAAGAAAGACTTAAACAACAACAACTAAAAAGGGCATGGCTGAGCCGACTGAGGCGAGGCAGTGACGCCAACTGAGGCAGAGGCAGAGCTGACTGACTGAACGCGTCTCAGCATTGGAATGCGGTCGAACTCGTAGCCAAGACAAGACAAGCCAACATTTTTTTTTTTATATGAACGAACAGAGAGGAGTAAGGTGTATTAAAAAGAGAGAGAGAGAGCGAATTTACAGAGAGACTTTGGTTTCTATTTATTTAAATTATTATCAATATTTTAGGTTGGGCGCTTGTTTAGAATTCATTCATTAAAATTGATTTTTTAAACGAAGCAAAAATCTTTAACCAGGTGAAAGTTGCCCTAAACTGATTAACAGAATTAATTAACATTCTTTTGGCCCATACACATATTGACAAATTTCTATTTTATTTTTAATTTCAAATTTAATTTGAAGGTCGAAAGGTTTTCATTCATTGCATTCCATTGCAATTCGCTTTCAATTGTTGTTGTGAGCATATAAAAATAAAAGGAAAATGACAACAAGAAATCTTTTACTTTCATTCACTTAATTTGTTGTTTTTGTTTCTGTCTATATTTTTGTTCCCATACAATAATCACTGAATGTGAATAACCCAGCGAATGACGACGACGTCTTTTCTGATAAGCAAAAACAAATTTGTTTCTTTTATTAATTAAGTACCTAAAATCAAGAAAAAATAAAAGCAAAAATATTTTTTATATTTATTTTCCACCTGTAATTTTAATTTATTTCTTTTTTCCGTTTTTTTTTTTATAGTAATGAATTTTAAAGGTTTTTAACACGCAACGAACTAGCAAATTGTCAACTTTAGATTGAAATTGGAATCTCTTTGGAATTGGATTCATAGATTATTGACTGAAAGAAGCAAACAAAAAAAATAATCAATCATCAATCAACAACCGACAGAAATTAAACAACTAAAGCAATGGATTGGGCCGAAGGCGACTTGGTGTGGTTCGATCCGGGCGTTGGTCATCCCATACCCGGTGAAATTCAGGAGGTGCATCGGGCAGCCCAAGTGATTGTTGTCCAGGCGCTGATCAAGGGCAAGGTGAGTGTTGTCAATGCAATGAATGCTTTTCACTTTATTTTCACCTTCAAGCAAATGAGTTGAGGCATTTTCTTTCTGGCTTGTGGAATTTATGGAATGTACTCCTCGTATATTTGATGTTATTTGTTTTTTGTCTCTTGTGTTTGAAATTTATGTGCCAATTTTACATGGCAAAGCCCTGTAAGCCCGCACACACACACATACACACACAACGGAAGTGTTTTGTAAGCGAGGCTTGGAAACCAAAAATGGCAACAGCAACAAATTTTTCCCGTTCGCAGACCAGTTTTGTTTATTTTTTTAGTTTTTTTTTTTAGCAAAGTTTATTGACTGCTTTTCTTTTTGGTTAACCGTTAAAAATGTGGGTTAGTCACGCCCACAGTTTCGCAATTTCCTTAAAAGAAAGAGAGCTTAAATTAGAGAAAAGAGAGAGAGAGAGAAGCTAGTTCTTAGGGAGAATTAATACAAGAAATTTGTTTTCAGCTTCCTTTTACAATTTGTTATTTTCTACAATTTGTTTTGTGAGCTTATTTGTTTAAAAAATCAATGAATCAATCAATTAATTGCATTATAAATCATAAAATTCAAATTGTAAATTCAATCGACAATTTACCTCTTTCGCCAGGACCTCCAAGCTGTTTCATATATTCTTGATTCAGAGATTGAGATTTTTCCTCAAGTTCTTTGATCGTTGATCTTTAATCTGTGGCTTTTATTGAAGTTGTACATTTTTTGTATTTTATTATAATTATAATTATGGAGTTGTTATTGTTTTTTCAAAAAACTATTTAATGTATTTATCCTAGAACAGAGTTATGAGGAATGAAGTTTAAGTTTTCAAAGTGTTGATTGATTTTTTTCCTTGTTATGTCTGAGGGTCTCTACAAGGATTCTCCCCGGATTCTGGACTCTATTCTGCTGTGATAGTCCCCAGATTTTGCAGCGCATTAAATGAAATTCTGTTGAACTGGTTGCACTGGAGAGAAAGTCCATTGGACTTGGACCCAAACTCAAACTCACTCGGCTTCTTGAGCTTCTGAGCTCTCTCGCATTTATTGTGGCGACAGGTTTTGTTTTTTTTTTTTTTTGTTTCTTTCTGTTTTGAGAACAGCTCTTTGATTAAACTGGCTGGGAGCTAACAGGAGCTACAGTTTCCAAAAGATGCACAGAAAAAACGTGTTCAAAATGAATGAAACGTTGTCGTTTGTTGTTGTTGCTGTTTAGTTTAGATGTCTTCTTTTTTTTATTGTTGTTGCTGCTGTTGTGTGATAGAAAACCGTTTGACCAATTCAATTGAGCGAGCGAGTAGCGAGCGTTCCTTTCAGTTGCATTCGAGACAGAGACGACAGTTGACATTGTTCCGTGTGTGTTTTGTTTTACCGTACAATTGTAATTTAACGGTGATTCATGCGCATTGTACGATTCCATTTGGAGCCATGGCAGCGTTGTGGCTCAGTGACTCCCAGTCCCGCCCAATCGCCATCGCTGGCCTTGCTATCGCCACATGTGCTGAGACGCCAGCGACCTGCGAGCATCGAGGATTATTTGCCTGGTTCATCGCCATCCTCGTTGGCCACGTTGCGTCTCAAGCGCCGGGCCAAATGCCGCTATCCCCAAGTGGTTAAACGGCTATCGACCTTGTGCAGCGATGTGATTGCCCGTCATGTGAATTATTTTTATTATTTCATTGTCCATTATTATTAGTTTTTGATTTACTTGATCTTTTGTGTTTCTTTTTGCAGCCACAAACATTTGCCCTGCAGCCTGGGGAGGGCAGTCTGCGTCCGCGTCAGGATTTGGGCAGCAGTGGAGTTGAGGATATGACGATGCTGGATGACTTACATGAGGCCTCATTGCTTTGGAATTTGCGTTTACGCTATGACAAGGGTTTGATTTATACATTTGCTGGTAGCATATTAATCGCTGTCAATCCTTACAAGATGTTTCCCGATGCCTATGGCCTGGAAGTGGCCAAACAATATGCCAATCGGCCCTTGGGCGCTCTGCCGCCTCACCTATTCGCCATTGGAGCAGCTGCGCATGCCGCTTTGCCCTCACCCCAAGTGGTGGTCATCTCTGGAGAATCTGGGTCCGGCAAGACCGAATCCACAAAGCTGGTAATGCAGTATCTGGCCGCTGTGGTTCCGGGCGGTGGCTCTGCGTCGGCTGTAATCACAGAACAAATATTGGAAGCTGCCCCATTGCTGGAGGCGTTTGGCAATGCGCGGACAGCTCGAAATGACAACAGTTCGCGATTTGGCAAATATCTGGAAGTTTATTTCAAGAGTGGCGCCATTGTGGGTGCCAAAATAACGCAATATCTGCTGGAAAAGTCAAGGATTGTGACCCAGGCACCGGGAGAACGTAACTATCATGTATTTTACGAAATGCTCGGCGGTCTGAGCGAGTCAGAGCGTACCAAGTACGGACTACTCGAGGCCGACAAGTATTTCTATTTGAATCAAGGTGCCACAGACTGTGCCCCCGGTCGGGTGGACTGGGCCTCGTTGCAGAGTGCCATGCAAGTGCTGGGCGTTTCCGAGGGCGAACGTGAAGGCATTGTTCGTGTTCTGGCCGCTGTCCTGCACTTGGGTAATGTCTACTTTCATCGCAGGCAATTGCGACATGGCCAGGAGGGTGTGGAAGTTGGTTCTGATGCCGAAATTAAATGGGCTGCCCATTTGCTGCACATAAGCGCCGAGGGATTGCACCGAGCGCTCACGAGTCGCACCACAGAGGCTCGGGCCGAGCGCTTGCATACGCCACTGGGCATTGATCAGGCTCTGGATGCTCGGGATGCCTTTGCCAAGGCATTGTATGCCGGATTATTCAATTGGCTGGTCTCTCGTGTCAATTCCATTGTCCAAAAGGGTGGAACTCACGACGCCCATCGTATAAGTATTTTGGATATCTTTGGATTTGAGGATTTGGCCGAGAATAGCTTTGAGCAGCTGTGCATTAATTATGCCAATGAAAATCTTCAGCTATATTTTAACAAGCATGTGTTTAAGTTGGAGCAAGCCGAATATGCCCGTGAGCGTTTAGAATGGACTCCCTTGGCCTGGGATGATAATTTACCCGTCATCCATTTGCTGGCGAAAAAACCAGTTGGCATTTGTCATTTACTCGATGATGAATCGAATTTCCCGCGTGCCACGGATCTGAGTTTTCTCGAAAAATGCCATTATAATCATGCCTTGAGCGAGCTTTATGCTAGGCCAAGAATTGGTGCCCAGGAGTTTGGTGTTACCCATTATGCTGGCCAGGTTTGGTACTGTGTGGATGGTTTTTTGGATAAGAATCGTGATGCCTTGCGTGGCGATGTCTTAGAGTTGCTCGGATCCAGTCGATTGAATTTGGTTGCTGACTTAACCAAGCAGTTGCGTGCCCAACGCGACGCTGGCAAAACCTTGCCCAAAGGCAATAATGGCAGATTTGTAACAATGAAACCAAGAACTCCCACGGTGGCTGCTCGCTTTGCCGACTCTTTGCAGCAATTGCTTCAGTCCATGGGGCGTTGTCATCCTTGGTTTGTGCGTTGCATTAAGCCCAATCATGAGAAGCATGCCTTGCGCATGGATATGCCTTGTGTGCTGCAACAGTTGCGTTATTTGGGCATGCTGGACACCATACAAATCAGACAACGTGGCTATCCCGTGCGCTTGAGGTTCCAGCACTTTGTGGAACGCTATCGTCACTTGCTGCCTTCGCCCTTGGCTCGGGGCACACCGTATCGCGAGCTGTGTCGCACTTTGCTCGAGGCAATGCCCCGTACGGGTGTGGATGGACCCGATTATCAGCTGGGCGCCACAAGAGTCTTCCTAAGAGAAGCTTTACATCGCGCCTTGGAGAGTGGACGCACGGAGAGATTACGCGGCGCAGCTGTTAGCATACAGCGTCATGTTCGTGGGATGTTGGTGCGTCGCGCCTTGGCACGGCGACAAGTGGCGGCCACAAAGTTACAGGCACGCTGGCGTGGTCAGCGTCAACGTCGGCAGTTCCTCTATTTGCGTCGCGGTGCCGTGACAGCTCAGAGTCTTTGGCGTGGCCGGCGAGCCCGTCAACGTGTGCAGCAACTACGAGCCGATCATCGACGTCGTGTGGAGGCGCGCGAGGCTCGAGAGGCCAAGCAGGCGGCCAAGGAGGCCGATCGCAGTCAATTAAGCTATTTGGATATACCAGCCGAGTTGGCATTCATCTATTCCAAATTAGATGGCTGGGCTCCACCGCATGGGGATCGTCATTTGGTCAAGGTGGTTGGGACAGTGCCTGGTCCACCGGCTGCCCAAGCTGAATTGCCTGGCGACTTGGCTCAATTCTCCTTTGGCAAATTTAGTTCGGTTTATTGCAATGGCTTGAGATTGCATCCGCGAAGAGAGCCGATCACGACGCCGTTTTTGACCAGAGCTGCGTCGCGGGATCAAGATTTCCAGGATGCCTTGGCCGTGTTTAAGCTCATTTTACGCTGGAGCAATGACAAATCATTGGATGGCGTTAAGGAAAAGGTTCTAGCCGATTACATTGTACACAAGGGTTTATCTTCTCGCGGCTTACGTGATGAAATTTTAGTGCAACTCTGCAATCAAATCCATGGCTCTGATTCGGTCCATTCCACTCGCTTGTGGCAATTGCTGGGTCAATGTTTGTGCTGTTTCCAGCCGAGTCCAGCATTTGGCAAATATCTATTAAAGTTTGTGGTTGACGAGGCGCCACCACCCAGTCAGGAAATATTGCTGCGTCAGCTGCTACGTCAACAGAGTTGTGGTGCGAATGCAAGCCGTAGTTTTGTACCCGCCTGGCTCGAGTGGCGATCGCATTCGCGAGGCTCTGATATGGCTGTGGCTTTAACATTACCCGATGAGGTTAATCAGACGGTGGCCATTGATTCTTGGACTTCGTGCGAAGAGGCAGCTGCCTTGGCCATTGCCCAACTTGGCGTGGCCAGTCGCGGCTGGACTGTGGTCCTCGATGATGGCCAACAATTGACGGATAGTTGTGGCTTAGACTATGTTTTGGATTTGATAGCCGAGAAAGAGCTTTGCCCGGCGTTCCCAGCTCCACGCAGTGACCTATTACGTTCGGGAGCTAAATTTACGCGCACCGCACTGCCAGAGTCAACGGCTGCTGGAGCCAAGCGTCCTGGCGTCCCACCCCCAGCACCGCCAGCCCAACAGACGACAATGTCACAAACGCCGACGCCAACGCCAACGCCACCGCAAAGAAGAAGCTCACGAGAATTATTATCACGTAGCTCGGCCTTAAATGAGCGCTACTTTGAAAGAGAAGAGACCAAATCGCGCTCCAAGTCATTAGATGATTTACTCGCTGGGGATATAGCCGATATTGAACCGATATTACCCGAATCAGAGACAGAACCCTTGCACACGTTGGGCCTCTCCGAGAGTCGCCTGAATGATCGCTATCATTCGGCTGAGCGCTTGGCTCCCATGGGCAAAGAGGCTGCGCCTGCACGCTATCAAAAGTCGCAGAACGCTGGGCGCAGGTCGCATGCCTCGCATGGCTCGCACTCTAGCAAATATATGGATAAATCTGAATATGCCACGCGCTCCTCGGCCATGTCAGATACCAGCGAGGCGCCCTCTTTGGCCTCCCATGTGCGGCGCGTGCGAGTTCCTTCTCAGGCCTCCGATGTGGATCAATTTCTGGATGATCTCTTTAGTCCTGTGCTGGATGGTTCATTGGATGAGCTCTCCGATGCTCGTTCACTGGCTGCCAGCATACGTGGAGGTGGCAGGAAGCCCCAGTCCAATCCCCATCCCCATCCCCAGCCCAATGAAAATGATGGAGCAGCAGCAGCAGCTGGTAATTTAGACGACTATATTACTGGATTATTTAAACCTATTTTTGTGAGTGAAGCTGTAAAGACTTTAACCAATCAACAGGAAATTATTGAAACAATCAAGGGAGGCAGTGGCACTACAACGACCACAGCAACAACAACAACAACAGCAGCAGCAGCAGACAATCTCATGCAATTGGATACATCAGATTCAACATCTTCTTCGCTCTATCAGCATCAAGTGCAGCGAGCATTTTTACAATCGGCCATGGCACAAAATTTACAAATACAACAGCAATTATTGGCACAGAATCAGGCCTTGCAGACCCTGCTAAGCCAACAGGAACAGGGAGGCACAGGAGGGGCAGGAGCAGGAGCAGCAGTAGAACAGACTACAGAAAGTGTCTCCATTTCATCTCCATCACCTGTTCGGGTCAAGAGTCGCATTTCTCAGTTTGCTATCGAGAAACGTAAAATCTCTGGCGAGGCAGCTAATCTGATTCCATTGCCACCGCCTCCGCCACCGATGCCGCCACCAATTGAGGGTAAAGATCCCTCGGAGACGCGTCATTTCTTGGATCCATACGGAAGGGCGAAAACTGTACGCATTGGTAAATGGCGCTGGCCGCCACCACAGGGTGAGCCACAATTCCAAACCGAAGAGGATTTCTTTGCATTTAAAATGCGACAACATCAGCGTAAAACAACGCCACAATCCCAGCAATTTCAGGCTGGAATTGGAGGCAGTAACAGTAATGGTTCAGCTGGCACAGCTGCCGCCATTGAATGGGAAGAATTTGAAATTGAAACCTCAAAGAGTCCAACGCCACCAACTGGCGCCACCGCCACCGCCGCCGTCCATACAACTCAATTGGTGAGAACGACCATCAAATTGGAAACTGGAAGCAAAGATGTAAACGATTCTGCTGCCACTATGGCTGCTATCAATTCGAACCAAACCGTCATCACATCCACAAAGTTGGCCAAAAAGAGTTTTGAAATTGGTGCTGATCGACCGCCGCCTGGCAGTGTTGGTAAATTGAAATTAAGCTCGGAGATGCGTCAACGTTTGGAGCAAGTCACCGCTGGGCATTCAGTGCGTTCAACAGTGTCCAACAAATCGGAGCAACGAGCACCAGCCAAATTAGAGGACACACGCAAATTGATGTTGCAACAGCAATTGGGAGGATTATTTGGTAATAATGCCGAACAGGCGCCACCCACGACCACAGTTCGTACCCAAATTGAGCGGATGGAGGGTAAGCTGTCGCCAGTGCCACAAATGTCTAATAATTGGCCTGGAGTGGTGCCGCCAGCACCGAATGTGCCTGCACCGCCGCCGCCAATAAGACCGCCAAGCATAGCGCCACCAGCACCGCCGCCAGTGCCCAAGAGTCCCGAGGATCCAATACAACAGGATAATCCGCAGGATTATCGCAAGGAATCGAATCATGTGCCTGCATTTATACAGCGACAGGAGCGTGACACATTTGGAGCAGCACGTCACGAGCCGATTAATCATCATCATCATCAACAACATCATCATCTTCATCGACCCGCCTACGATTCGTGGGGACGCAGTGAGGCGGCCAAAATGCAAATGGTCCTGCAAGCCGAACGAGAACGTTCGCGCAGCCGCAGTCGCTCCCGAGACAGAGAAGACTACTCCGAGTCTGTCTGGGATCGGGCCGAAGTTGAGGGGCCCGCCTCGGGCAGTGGCAGCGAGCGAGAACGCGAAAAAGAGCGCGAACGACTCTACGAGCTGCGGCAAGTGGAGCGGGAGAAAGAAAGTCACAAGGTTTATCAGCCAGCTCCGCCAAAGGTCATTCAGGCCACTGTCCCCCCGGCCACGTTCCGCACTCACATGGCCCAAAAGTACGAGCACGAACGCAAACGTAAATCATCGGCCTGCTCGACGCGACGCGACGATGACACAGATACCAACAGCGATTGGCCGCCGTCGATTAGCACTGCTCCGCCGCCAGTGCCGGCCCCTGTGCCGCCTCCCCAGTCCACAAGTACGGCTACTTCGAACACTACGGCTGCTCCACTTCAAATGCAGGCAGCCAGTGCCTGTCTCACCTATAATCGTGTGCCCTGGAAGCTGCGAGTACGCAAGGAGGTCTTTCAGCCCCACGAGCCGATTGGACCACCCGTGGCACTCGATTTGCTGTTTGCCCAAGTGGTCACCGATGTTTTTGGGGTCACACCCTGTTTGCGCATAACGCCCCAGGAGAAAAACGCCGCCCTCAATATGCTCCATGGCCATGGCGTTAGTGTGGATACGATTGCCGGCCGGGGTCAACATGTCCGGGCCTTGGTCAAGCGCCATTTGGTTGATATGGCCCGTGATTGGCCTTTGTACTTTGCTAGATTGTTTGCCGTACAGGGTGCTCCATTATATCCCGATGTCTCCATTATGGGCATTTCCCATAGTGGCCTATATTTGGCCAGACGGGATTCGGACTATTTAATTGTGGTTCAAGCAATTTCATTTGCCGAAATACAAAATGCCATTACCTTACCGCGTCCCGCTGCTCTACAGCTCAATATGCGCAATGGTAAACATTTGGCATTACATGCAACGCGTGCCGCTTCCATACAATCCATGATTACCACATTTGTCCAGGAGTTCCGCAAGGTAAGTCACAGAATTTTCTTTATTTATTTGAATTTTTTGGAAGTTCTCCTTGGTACTTGAGAGATTCTAGAAAAGCGAAAGAAACATAAAAAAAAAACCAAGGATTCCTTTAAGATTTAAAAAATTGGTGATAGCTAAGATTTAGTCCACTAGTCCTTAAACAGAAGTTTTCTTGCTTTTAGTTTTCTTTTTAAACTTTTCTTTTCGATTCTTAAAATGAAATTGACCTTGAAATATCTTTGGATGACAAAAGAATCTCTCAAACAATATTTCAAACAATTTGTCTTTAGATTTAAGATGGGACATGGAAAGTTTTCCTCAAAGTTTTTAAGACTTTGGATATCGAATCCATAATGTATTCTCTTCAATGACTGTCGAGATCTCAAGATCAATTCAGTCCAGTCATATTGGTTTTTGGTTTGGATATTTGCACGTCGCAAAAACAAAAATAAAAAAACAATGCTCAAAATCAGTGAAGCTCAATGAAGTTTTGCTGCTGCTGCAACTGGGCAAATTGCCAGCGAACCATATGAGAGTCTGGAGGAGCAAGTTTTTGTTGTTGTTGTTGTTGTTTATAACTGGTGCACGTCCGCTAGCCAATTTTTCACTCGCAAGTGTTCAGTTGTTGTTAAATTTGTTTCATTTAATGCGTGAAAGAAAGAAAACTCGTCAAAAGCCAAAGGTGGATAGCTGGCTGACCAATCTAAGAGAGATGAGCTTGGCTGATGGACAAGGCAGTAAGAAAAAGAAACAGAAACATAAACCTGACTACAATGATACAGTTAGAGACTTGACGAAGACGACGACGACGACGACTCTCAGATTGCAGAAATGCAGAAAAGAAAGAGGCGAGCGCAAACAGTAAAAATAAAAAAAGTAGACAGGCCACTTTCGAGACAAACTCGAACTCAAACTGGCTTCAAAAACAAACTCCACAGGCAAACAAACAAATTCAAACAATTCTTTGGCTCTTTCTCTTTAAAATTTACGCTCGACTTGGCTTGGTTATTTTCACTCAAATCTGTGGCCATCAAGTGAGTGAAATGGTCAGTGTGTGTTGCTTGGCCACCGTTTTGGCCAGTTTAGTTTGCTTGTTGTCAGTTGTAACAAATATGCGGTAACGGCACAACCTCAAACGCGCTTCTTTCAAGTTTCCAACAAAAAAAAAAAAGAAGAAAAATTATAATAATAAAAAAAAAAGAAGCAGCTTCGAAATCAAAATTCTATTGACCAACTTTTATTATTTAAAATACCTACAATATATTTTTTTTATGTTATTTTTTTTTTAAGTGTTTGTGCCCCAAAGGCAAAATAAAATTAAAAATCAAACGTAGCCTAAATAAATTCTTTTGCCTTTTAAAGCCTCAAAAATTGGCAAAACAAAAAAAACCAAACCAATTAAAAGAGACTAAAACTTTTAATTAAAAAATTGGTTAGAAATTTAAACAAAACTCATTAAAAAGAGTCTAAAAATATTCTAAATAAATTCTCACATAAGTCGCTTGCCAGTTTTTAAATGGAAAACAAAAAAAAAACAAAAAACAAATGTGTATAAATTGTGATTAAAAAAAAACTGCAATTATTTCGTGCAATTTTCTATGCATCTATAAACATTTATTTGTATTTATTTTATTTCGTGTGTGCAGTTTTTTTTTTTGTTTTTCCACGGAATCGAACGGTGTAAACAATAATATTTTAACATTCATTATGGTTGCTTGCCGTTTGGCCAGTTGGCCGCTGTTCATCAAAATGCAATAACAACTTTCACTCACAACCAAACAAACCAACAAACTAAAAAACTAACAACAAACAAACAAATATTTAAAAAAAAAAGAGAAGAAGCAGCGGTTCGCGTCTCGAGATGATTGAGTGACTGTCAAAGTCGAGTTAATCAATAAACCACAAGGGGAATATCATCATCATCATCGAAATCAAAATGTCAGAGGAGATTGTACGCAGCAGTAGCAGCAGCAGCAGTAAATCCTGCAAAGCGGGGAGCAATGGGAATGGAAATGGAAATGGGAATGTGCCACACAAATTTAGCAGTATTGTCAACAAGGTGGAATCATTAATTGGCAAAATGAACAATGACAAAATGAATAATTTCAAAATGTTGCAACAGCAATCGGACCAGCAGCAGGGGCAGGTTCAGGGTCAGGGTCAGGCTGATGATAGTTGCCACAAGTGTGCCTCATTGGACTCGCTGAATAATCTAACCGATGCCGAAAGCTATGAGGAACACGATTTGGCCTACACAGATTCGGACGATGCTGAAATTGCTCACATTACGGGGACAACATCGGCCCAGGTGCACCAGTCAACGATGATGCAGCAATTTCGCAGTGATTTGGATCAATTGACCAATGAGAGTATAAGGGAATTTAATGAACAATGTTGTGTGTCATTGGGTGCCGCCGAATTGACTGATGGCAATGGAAATGTACGTGTTATGGATTATGAGAATGCCTGGAGTGTTGAGGAGGATATTGTCTATAAATGTTGCACTAGCAGCAGCAATGCAACAGCAACAGCAGCAGCAACATCATCAATATGCGGCGAGTGTTGCCATCATCAGGAAGATGAAATTAAAAATGATCACCAAAGAGACAACAACAACAACAATAATTGCAACAACAACAACAATAATAATAATCAAAGTGATAATTTCGATTCAGCAATGAAAATAACCGCACCGCTGGCCCCGCCCAACCCGCTGCCGCCCCTTTTATTAGGAGTCGGAGTTGGCGGTATTAAAACACGACGCATTAGCAATGCGAGCAGTGGCTCAGTAAGTCGGATGGAAACCATTCTGGAAGAGCCCACAGAATCCAAAATCTCAGTCAAGGAAATTTTGGCACGATTCGAAACTATGAACTCGAATGAGGTAAATGCGGAGGAAAAGGTGGGCAAAAAAGCAAAACACTTTCAAATTACACTCATTGATGCATTTTTGCCAGGGATGCAGAGCTGATATTGGTATGGTATTTCATAAACTAGGGCTGAATTAGATGCGATTGATAATAATCGCCTTAACCGCAGCAGACAATTGCATAAAACAGTAATTTTTTTGTGGCCCAAATTACATCATGATGTAATAATAATAATAATGAAGAAAATCTGCTTTGCTTTGACTGCTTTTGGCAGTCCAAAGTAAACACAATAAACAAAGAGTTGGCAAGCAGACTTTATTATAATGGAATGAAATTGGTTAAAGAACCATAATTTTCTTAAGGAATCTGATTGTGAGCTGTAAATTCCTACATCAAAGTGCAAGAAAAAACATTGTTTAAATTTTATTTCTGGCAAACTCGTTACATCATTTTAAAGAGCTTAATTTAGTTAAAATTTTGGAATATATTTTTGGGTGTTCCAGGGAAATTTCAATTGTTTTTGCTCTACTTTTTTTTTTTTGGTCATTTTAACGGTGGCATTTTCAATTGTGGCCTTTTGTTGCGGTCTAGCAATAATCAGGTAGTTGTCCGCCTTAACCCCATAAAAGCCAAGAGACCTGAAAAAGATGAGAGTAATAAAACTGACCCAAAAAAAAACAGTTTTGGTATTTCAATTTAGAGTTGTTAGTTGTGCGTGGTTCTTCTTCTTCTCACCGCTTAAAAAAAAACTTTAATTTAACTGTAATTTGATTTCAATATTTTAATTACTTTGTGTGTTGTTATTATTATTATTATTGTTGCTCTTTTATATTTTATTTTTCCTCTTCTTTGTGTTTATTTCTTTTTTTATGCTCGGCTTCTTTTTTGTTTTTTTTTATGTATTTCATTTGGTAAATTACTTAAATGTATCTCACACAATCGGATTGCTCTGGTATCATCTGAACATCTCCGTTTTACACATGTTTCGGCCTTTATTCATTTCATTTCGAATTTTTAATTAACTCGAATACAAAAAGAAAGTTTCCTCTCCAAGAAGAAGAAGAAACAAAATACAATTTTTAATAGCGCACACAAAATTAAAGTCTCATTTCATCTTTGCTATTTTATTTTTTTGCCATTGAACTGCATTCAATTCGAATTGGAAGTGGAGCAATTAAACAAGCACCCCTCGCAGATCTCCGATGATTCCTCCTGTTCTGGATTAGGCCGCTAAAAAACTGACTGGGCACAAAAACAAGTCTCAGTTTTGACCCAGTTCAGTTGGTTGCCCGGTTTTATTCTTTGGGTTTTGGCCTAGAACTAAAAGAACCAAACAACAACCAGAAACAACTTGCTCCAAATAGCTCCCATATAAAGAAGAAGAGCTACTGACCAAAGGGGAATGAAATGAAACGAGTTTTTATTGTCATCATATTGGTTAATCGCTTTTTTTTTTAGTTCTATTGACAAGGTCAAAAACCCTAGACATTAATCAAATGGGAGTCAGTTAAAAGCCCAAATTACTCAATTTCAATTAATTTACCTAGTTCTTTATTGAATTATTTCATTTAAATTCCATAAATTGAAGCCCAAATTAATCAAATAAATAAAATTACTCATTCAGCAGGCCATTCTTTTCTTATGAAAATCTCCTAAACTGATGCCCTGAGTTGAACCATAGCATGTTCTTGTAGGAGTTCTTGAAATGTCCTTTTGGGGAATTTTTTTTCTTCAACATTTTCCTTCATTTCTCCTTGGCTTTTTTTGTTCAAATAAAAATTCAAATGATATGCAATATGTAGGATGAACAGGACTTTGCCTAGAATTAAAACAAAATTTGTATGTTTTGAAATTTAAAATAGAAAACGCATTTCCTTACTCGTCTGAACATATCCTTTCCTTTGATTTGCCAATAGTTCATATCCGTCGATTTTTTCAAATGAAAAAGAATAAAAAAATACAGTAAAAACAGCCGAAAGTTTGCTTTTTTCAGATAGAATTAATTCCAATGAATATATAGGAAAAGATAAAAAAATATAATTAAATTCGAAAACTTGGAATTTTCATATTATTTTCGGTTTCTGGTTTATTTATTTAAAAGTTGTTAATTACAAGATTCCTATATTATTTTTATGTACATAGTTTTCAACCGATCTTCAAATGGTTGCCAAGACAAGAGATTTATCATTATTACTTATTATTATTATTGGCATCATGCCAGCAATCATTATGATTACCAATTGCAATTTATATGTGCTAATTATTATTATTATTATTTTTTTTTCGTCTTGTAAATTTAATTTCATTGCGAGTGTCATAAATGGTTGGCATGATTGATAGATTGGTGAGGTGAAAAAACAAAAAAAAAAACACAAACAAAAATGTTTGGCACCAAACTTTTACTCACCTTTTTCGATATTGATCGGAACGGGGATTGGTTTGAAAAAGAAAGCAAAACAATATTGTAAATGCAAGTGAAAAATCATTTTATATATTGTACATACATACATATATTGATACACATATTGTTTGGGTTGTCCTGGGTAAATCTCCGCCCCTTTTGATTTGTGGCCAAAACAACAAACAGCAACAACAACAGCAACAAACAATTTAAAACCAGTTGCACACACACAAAATTGACAACAGGTTGCCAGGTTCAACTTTCACATGCCATTGACTCGCGAGCAGTTGCATTTTTTAGTTTGATTTGGTTTGGCCAATTAACTGAATTTATCCATTTATATTTGCAGTCACAATCAAAGGCCTCGACATTGTCATCGGGAGCCCGAGCAGCTGCCCAGATTTTAAATGTGCCGTTGGAGCGTTTGGAATCGCGACAGGCGTTGCATCAGCAGCAGCAGCAGCAGCAGCGCAATGAATCTGCCACAGCACAACACAATGGTGATCAGTTGCAGCGTCAAAATTTGGATGATCAGCACCAGCAGCAGCATCATCAATTGGAATTGACAAGTCATCATCATCATCAGCAGCAGCAGCAGCAAGATGAAGATGACTCACATGCGGAGCAGCAGCAGCAGCATCATCGCTATTTGAAGCAACAAAGCTATTTGCATTCATCTAGAAAATCCAATGCTGGTCAGCAGCAGCAAACGCAAACAAATGGTCAACAGCATCAGCATCATCATGATTTAATTTCACATAGTCTGGACGCCAATTATATGCAACAGGATGAGGGCAATAATAATGGTTTAATTAACAATGTTGATGGCACTCCACCTTCGGTCACCAAATATTCTCTGCTGCAATTTGCCATGCAACATTTCCGCAATGAGTAAGTTCAATTCACAGGGCACCCAAAACGTATAATATTAAGATACATTTTCATCTCTCTTATCAGTCAATTAACTGAGGCTCGTGCCCATGGCAGAGACGCTGCTGATCGCCATGAAAGGCATCAGGCTGCCTCGAATCGTTCATATGCCGAGCTGGTCAAATGGCAGGGTCATCCCATACGCCTGCCCCTGCTGCGTTTGCCCAATGACTTGGCTCCTTTGGCACTCGAATGCTTTGATTGCATTTTACGCTATTGCGGCGATATACCCCTCGATCCCGAACTGACCGAGGTCAAGTGTGTCTACACGGTGCTAATGGTGAGTGTAAATTATGAAATGTAGTCAAGAAAACATGCACATAATTAATCATGTTTTCTCTCGTTTTCCTCTTCGTCTCAGCATTGTCACAAATACTTAGCACTACGGGACGAAGTCTATTGTCAGTTGATGAAGCAGACGACCGCCAATCGTTCGCCCTGCCCGGACTCTTCACAGCGCGCTTGGCGTCTGCTTAGTATTTTGGCCGCCTACTTTGGCTGTTCGGATGCGTTGCGACCCTATCTGATTGAGCATTTGACATCGGCGGCCTCGGATCGTCGTCGTTCGTGTCATGGCACTGCAGCCGTTTGCCTAACCAATTTGCGTAAGACAGCTCGTTGCGGTGGCCGCAAGAATGTGCCCAGTGTGGAGGAGGTGACAGCGGTTTCCGCTGGACGATCGGCTCGAAGACAAATCTATCGTTTGCCCGGCGGTGCGGAGCGTGTGGTCAACACACGTTGCTCGACTGTGGTGGCCGATGTAATTGCCGAATTGTGCGCTCTCCTGGGGGTCGAGTCAGAGGCCGAGCAGCAGGAGTTTTCTCTTTACTGCATCGTTCAGGGTGATGCATTTACCATGCCACTGGCAGCCGACGAATACATTTTGGATGTTACCACAGAGCTATTAAAATCCGGACAGCCATTCTATCTAATTTTTTGCCGTTCCGTTTGGCATTTCGCCCTGAAACGCGACCCGGCCCCAATGCCACTCTATGTGGAGGTGCTATTCAATCAAGTGGCTCCCGATTATCTAGAAGGTCTGCTGCTGGAGTTGCCCGGCAACGGGGTGCCCATGCCGGAGGTGGTTAGGGATATGGCCCGGATTGCCGCACTGTTGCATCGTGCAGCCGATTTGAGTCATGTGCCGGCCATGAAGGAGATCAAGTTCCTGTTGCCAAAGCCGGCGCTGGGCATTAGGGAAATCCGACCGGCCCAATGGGTCGGCCTGGTGCAATCGGCTTGGCCCCAGGTAGCCGGACTCAGTCCCGGACAGGTGAAGGCTCAATTCTTGAATGTTTTGGCGGCATGGCCCCTATTCGGCAGCAGCTTCTTTGCTGTCAAACGCATCTGGGCCGAGGAGGGGCCCCATGTCGAGGTGGAAACGCACAATCACAGTCCCATGTGGCGTGACCTTATTTTGGCCCTTAATAGACGTGGAGTGCTATTTTTGGATCCAAATACGCATGAGACCCTGCAGCACTGGAGTTTTATGGAGGTTATCTCGACGCGTAAGGTAAGAAACCATTGCAGGAAAAGTCGTGCGGAGCGAAGTGGACTATATACCAAATTTGGACTCTCTAGCTTTTACGATCTCTCAGATCTCAGCGATAACGCAGACAGACATATAGACGGACGGACAGACAGACATGGCTATATCGACTCAGTTGTTGATGCTGATCAAGAATATATACCTATACCTATATAGAGTCGGAAAGGGTTCCTTCTCTGTGTTACATCTTTTTCGCACAAACTTAATATACCCTAGAACTATGCGTACCAACAGGGTATAAAAAAATGTCGTTTCATATTTTTAATTGTGTTTCAGGTCCGCTCGGAAGATGGTGCCCTGTTTCTGGACATGAAGGTGGGCAATTTGATGCAACAACGCGTGATACGCGTCCAAACCGAGCAGGCCCATGAAATATCGCGCCTGGTGCGTCAATACATCACCATGGCCCAGATCAGTCAGCGAGATAAGCGGGAACTTAATTAAACGACGACGATGATGATGACGGCTTCCTTTGGCAATGGGAACAGTTTAGTTTTATTTTTCCTTTTAGTTTGTTGTGTGGCTTTTCTTCGTATTCGAATCAAATTATTAATTTTTGTATTTCTTTTCCATACTTCGGCAAATGTCCCGAAGGCCATATTTCCTTACGGATTATATTTTTCCATTTATTTTATTATTATTTTTTTTTTATGATAGTTTTAAGCATGCAACCAAGTGCAATTTGAGTCGCCCTCGTTTTGTATTGCTTTGTTTTTGGTCGACAAACAAAAAAAAGGAAGATTTTTAAAATAGACCAGATGTCGTTTCACTTTTTTTTTTGTGTACTTTAATAAAAGTGTATTTTCGAAATAATATTGTTAAAAAAAAAATAAATATTATTATTAATAAATAAATAAATACTACAGTATATATTATACAGGTATATGTAAATTCATTCAGGAAGGATTGATTCAATTCGATTCTATTGATTTTCTATATAATATTTGGTATAAATTGATCATTTTCGTCTTCTTCATCCTCTTCGTATTCGTCATTATCTTCATCTTCGTCATCATCCTCATCGTCCTCATCATCATCTTCCTCGTCTCCATCGTCTTGGTCATCAGTCTGAGGCGGCGCAAGGGGAAGGGAAATGGTTTCTCCTGGTCCTATTGTGGAGGGCTGCCGCTGCTGTTCATGTGCATTCAACTGTAAGTAGGATGTAGAAGCTGCTGTGGATGCTGCCGATACTGTCAGTGTTGTTGGTGGAGTAGGTGGAGGTGCAGCACTTGTTGCTCCAACTGTTGCACTCGCCGTGGTTGTCGTGGTAACTTTAACTGTTGCCTCATCACCATCAACATGAAGGGCGTTTAACGCTTCATTAGTCACATTGTTGCTGAGAACTTTGCTGTTGCTGCTACTGCTGCTGCTGCTGCTGTTGACCGGCAACATTGGCAACTCTTCCACTTTGCTGGCATTTATCGGTTGTCGTCTGTTATCATCAAGTACACCTGCTATCTCGTCTACCTCAATGGGTGGCGGTGGCGTTATGCGCGGCGGTTGCACAGATGTCAACATGAACTCATCGCGTATCTCACAGTTCTTGCCCAGATAGCCATGCTTGCACTGGCAACGATAGCTGCCATCCTCTCGGCTTAACGACACACATTTGCCCTCATTTTCACAGGTGTTGGGATGCTCCAAGCAATAGGTGAGCCCTGAAGCGATACAACACAAAAATATAGGTAGGTATATATATGAATATGAACAGGGTGCTCTCGGTGGTTGGTGTCTGTGGTGTCATTTCATTGCTCACTTTCATCGCAGAGCATGCCGCCCCAGCCAGGTTGACAATTGCATTCCCAGGGCAATTCACAGTCGCCATTGGCACAGCCGGGATATGGAAAGCACTTGTCACATTGACTCCCAGTCCAGCCCACTTTGCATCGGCATTCGCCTGGTTTGCGGCAATAGCCATGCTGCTTGCTGCAATCGGAGGCGCACAGCGCTAACAGAAATCATTCAAATAAACAAAAATGAAAAAAATCAAGCTGACCAAAAACTGCGTGTATAATGACTTACGTGTCTGACAAAGGAGGCCCGTGTAGCCTGGTAGGCAGTTGCATTCCAGTGGCTTGTTGCAGGTGCCATGCTGACAGCCCGGCATTGTTGAGCACTCGGCACAGGTGCGTCCAGCCCAGCCAATGCGACACCGACACTCGCCTGGTGCCTCACAATAGCCCCGTGTACTATGGCAACCACTGCGGCAGCTTGCTAAACGAGCCAGATAAGATTATTGGGGTAGAGGGGCTTTGGGCATACTGGGAAGTTCACGTATACTCACGTTCGGTGCAAAAGAGGCCATCCCAGCCGGGCTTGCAGCGACATTCAAAGGGCTTGGAGCAGTTGCCATGTTGGCAGCCTGGCAGGGGTATACATTTATCGCACAGTTCACCCGTATAACCAATACGGCAGCGACATTCTCCGGGTCGCTGGCAGTAACCTGAGAGAGAGATAGTTAGAAACGATAGCGATTGACATTCAGAAGGGTTTGTATGTAGAGTTACCATTCATGGGATCGCAGTTCCGTCGACACATGGGCACTTGGCAGAGATCACCCTGCCAACCGGGCAGACACTTGACATCGCCCTTCTCATCGCAGATATAATGCGAGTTGGCCTTTTGCTTCTGTGGCTTCTCGCAGGCCTTAATGCAATAATATGTGTTAAATGGTTATATTTAATTGGGTTGATAACTTTCAGAACTTACCCTTTGTTTCCACAACGGAATGTTTGTGTTTGTGGCACTTTGGCGGGCATCGAAATTACGTCGATAGGCCAGGCAGCTGGGAAATGAGACCACCAACAAAGTGGTCAGGGTAAAAGTGGTCACCAACATTTATATTTCTTTCAACTGTCGAAAAAAAAACAGACAAACCAACAAACAAACAAACCACTTTCTTTAACACATAAACAAAGAGATATTTAAACTTGGCTTTTGAATAATTAAGATTCACCTTTTAAGTTCTATTTAATTTTTAACTAATACAAATAATAATACCAGAGAGAGAGAGAGCAAAATGTATAACTTCAATCGCATTTGCTTTGAGACTAATCAATTAGACGACGAAAACAATTTCGGCCTTCACCATGGAACCATAAAACCCGACTTGGAGAAATTTCCAACCGGCGGTTAGCTCTCTGACAACATTTTTTGGTTATGGCTCAAGCAGTAAGCCAGTAATTGGGTCAAGCGGCAAGCCCAAATCAGCTGAGCGAGGCAAAGCGAGTCAGTCGTCAGACAAGTTGGTGGGCTAGGTAAGACAACCGACTGACTGGCTAAGAAATTTCTAGCCAAAACTTCAATTGTCACGACTGTGCAATGGCTTTAAAATTAGCTTTTTCATGGTAAGCTTTTTTTCTGCCCTGAGATGAAAACGGTGAAATGGCGTCTTTATGAATTTTGGTGCTTTTTCGAATCAAACATAGCGCGTCCTTGTCCCTGTTTAATATAGACAAATGGCATATCATACGAAAGAGGAGAGCTTTTCATTTCGTTTGACACCCTGTTTGTCCATGTAAATGGCTCCCAAAAGTATGCTACGTTGGATTAAAATAATGTTTAAAATTGGGTATTTTGGTTTGGTTTTCTTTAAATATTTAAGGAGCTGGTAAGGATACAGAAGTATAATAAGGATTCCTAGACTCTACTCGATGTCCTCTTTCGTTTGATACCCAATTTGTCCACATTGGTGCAGTTTTGCAAGATCTTCAAATTTTGCAGTCAGTTGTAAGGATTTTTTTTGGGCACAACAGTTTTTAACATATATCTAGAGAACCGCTTGAGATCCTGGAATATAAATAATATATTCTGATTTGTCTGAACATATCCTTTCATTTGATGTGCCATTTGTCCATATCCGACCATTTCTTCGTAGGAAAAACAATGAAAAACAAATTCGAGAAAATAGCGGGAAATTTGCTTAATTTACCTATAAAAAAAGGACCTACAAGGACAAACAGCATATCAAACGAAAGAGAATTTTCAGGTGGATAAGGATATGTAATAAAAATTCCGGTATCTGGAGCGGTTCCTGAAATATATGTTAAAAACCGTTGTACCCAAAAAACAACTTGTAAAAATTTCTGAAATTTGCATCACTTTAAAAAAATGCACCTATATGGACACATGGCATATCAAACGAAAGAGGAGAATTTTTCCTTTCGTTTGACACCCCATTTGTCCACGTAAATGGCTCTCAAAAGTATGCTACGTTGGATTTAAATAATGTTTAAAATTGGGTAATTTGGTTTGGTTTTCTTTAATTATTTAAAGAACTGGTAAGGATACAGAAGTATAATAAGGATTCCTAGACTCTACTCGATGTCCTCTTTCGTTTGATACCCCATTTGTCCATATTGGTGCAGTTTTGCAAGATCTTCAAATTTTGCAGCCAGTTGTAAGGATTTTTTTTTGGTGCAACAGGTTTTAACATATGTCTTGAGAACCGCTTGGGATACAGGAATAAAAATCACATATTCTGAATCGTCTGAACATATCCTTTCGTTTGATATGCCGTTCGTCCATATCCAACCGGTTTTTCACCGGAAAAACTGTGAAAAACAAATTTAAAAAAAATAGCGGGAAATTAGCTATTTTCGGCTAGAAAAAAAGGACCTACAAGGACAAACGGCATATCAAACGAAAGGAAATTTTCAGGCGGATCAGAATATGCAATAAAAATTTCAGGATCTGAAGCGGTTCCTGAAATATATGTAAACAACTGTTGTACCCAAAAAACAACTTGTAAAAATTTCAGCAATTTTTATCATTTTTAAAAACTGCACCAATATAGGTAAATGGGGTATCAAACGAAAGAGGACGTCGAGTAGAATCAAGGAAAGTAATTTATATATATCTATCTTGAACAGTTCTTGAAATAATTGCAGAAAACCAAATAAAATGATTACTATTGTAAACATAATTTATTTCTGCTTATAACTCCTTTATTGTTTAAGATACAATAAAAATTATATTTTTTTTCAATTCCACTCTTAATTATCTTTCAAATGATATATCGCACAATCAGATAGGACGAAAAATAAAGATGTCTGCAAATATTTCAAAATTGGCGCCATAATCAAATTTTAGTGCGGCAGCTTATTTTATTGTTAAATGTGTGGCCTACTTTTAGGCCCTCTAAATAAATAAGAACTCAATGGCATAATTAATAAAGGTCCTAAAATTAGGCTACACTTGTTGTTTCATTCTAGTTTTACAAAAACCAAACCAAACAAATACAAATTAGCAGCAGGCAAGTCAGTGACGTCACAGGCATATTTAAATGAACGATTTTCATAAAAAGTTTTTTCGAGGAAAAACTGGTCGTACATGGACAAATGGGGTGTCAAACGAAAGAGGAGATCTTTTCCTTTCGTTTGATACCCCATTTGTCCATATTGGTGCAGTTTTTCAAAATGATGAAAATTGCGGAAATTTTTACAAGTTCATTTTTGGGTACAACAGTTTTTAACATATATTTCAGGAACCACTTCAGATTCTGGAATTGTTATTGAATATCCTGAATCGCTTGAACAAATCCTTTCGATTGATATGCCATTTGTCCTTGTAGGTCCTTTTTTTCCTTGAAAAAATAGCTAATTTCCTGCTATTTTCTCTGAATTTGTTTTCCATTGTTTTTCCGATGAAAAACTGGTCGGATATGGACGAATGGCATATCAAACGAAATGATATGTTCAGACAAATCGGAATATGTAATCTATATTTCGGGATCTAAAGCCGTTCTCAAGATATATGTTAAAAACTGTTGTGCCAAAAAAAAATCCTTACAACTGACTGCAAAATTTGAAGATCTTGCAAAACAGCACCAATGTGGACAAATGGGGTATCAAACGAAAGAGGACATCGAGTAGAGTCTAGAAATCCTTTTTGTATATCTGTATCCGGTTCCTTAAATAATTAAAGAAAACCAAGCCAAAATATCCAAATGCAAACATTTGTTTAATTCTATCGTAGCATACTTTTGGGAGTCATTTAGATAGTTTCAAATAGCAAATAATAAATAAAGAATAAAAGCATTTGTTTGTTAACTTTAAAATTACATTTGTTCTGTTTATTTCAAGAATTTTGCTTACTTAATTACGAATGCACCAAATAATTATAATCCATTTTTTTTTTTACATGCCTGCGTTTTTATTTAAGGCTTTTTTGTTTTGTTTTCTTTTTTAAGTTATTTATGGTTTTTTATTAGACCATTTAAATTATTAAAATTTGTAGCAAGATAGTTCTTTCTCTTGAGATGGCTTCTTTTCGGCTGACAATGGATTTGTATTTCATTTTTAATTCATTGGATACTTCTAATTTAAATCAAATTAAAGTAGTTGTAATTTAACAAATAATATGATATTCTTGTACCCTCAACCATTACCTTTTTTTGTTTTTTTTTTTTTTTTATGTATTTTTCAATTGTAGTTGATTAAATTTCAAAAGTTTTCTTATCATTAGAAATTTATATGAGTTTTCTTATTTGCAAGTCAACTAACACTTATATACGTGATACATACATGCGTTTTATTTATTTATTGAGAGAAAAGAGAATATCTTCCAATTCTTACATGCAAATTTCACAAAAACAAAAAAAAAATACATATATTTAATATATCTATGTACATGTTTAATAGTAAGTATTCTTAGTTCTGCATATTTGTTGTTTCTCACACTTAATTAATTGAAAATATGTTTATGTTTTATGTTTACTGTTTACTGCAACCAGTTTATAGGATTGATTTTGTATCCTGGATGAGACAAAATGATGAGAAAGAATAGAATGGTATGGAATGCAATGGAATGGCTCCATTTATAAATCTTCTGACTTTTTTGGGTTCGGATGTTTATCGCAATAAACCTGACGCTTGATTCGTGAGATGTGCCGTTCCTTTTGTTCCCGAGCCACTGGAATAACAGCCTTGATCATCAAATTCTTATAGCGATCCATTTTCTCCCGAACATCATTCATATTCCTCTCATCCATGGCTATTTCGGTATCGCCTACAAAGGGTCCTATATCTGTGATGCTGCTGACGACCGATTCAGTTGAGCACTGGATGCCGATGCTGCGCTGACGGCTGCTAATTGATCGGGATTTCACTTTGTACATGCAGCAGTTTTTATGTGGACCCGGAGGCTCTGCATGTATATTTATATAGCCCTTCTTCCTACACAAATTTCTGCCCATCTTTGACTGATAAAAAAAATAAAAATTAATAATATGATTTTTTTTTTTTTCACTTTCAATTTGGAATACAAACATTTAATGGTTTTTTCTGTGTTTCTATGATATGTTACCAGGTCTACAATAATTTAGTGAATGAGCTGGGAAATCGAAAACATCTATCAAGTAAACTGGCATGTGTCTTTCAAAAGCTTGCTTTGTCGACCAAAAACGAGCATAGTTTGTGGGGATGGAGAGTTTCCTACTGTAAGATTTTTTTTACTATATTATATTTTTACTACCACATTGAAAAAAAGTCGCTTAACTATCTGTCTTAGTATATTTACTTAATAATCTAATTTAATTATTGAGAGATAAGGGCAGTTTTGATAGCCCAAGATTTCTTTTCTTTTTATATGATGATATGATGAAGAGTTGCCAGAGTTGCCGAATAGCTATTCATTTAACCCTAAGACTACTCATAAAAAAAAAAACGGCTGCCTGAAATTAAGGGGGGAATATTAAGGAAGGAAGCAAGAAAGGCTTGTCAAATATTGACTTAGACAAATATGAATTGCGCATGGTTGCATTTTTTGGGTGTTCCCACGGTCAAGCGTAGCCATTTACCACGACAGGACGGCGCAGGCAAGGCATTCCAACGCGTCGTGCGTCCAGAGAGGCCCTCGCCACGGCAGTGATAGCTCAAATTTTGCTGCTGCTGCGCCGTAGACAGAGCACTTCTCTTGGCCGTAAAAGATCGCTGATGATGTGACAATGACGATGACTGTGCGTACTGCTTTTGCCGCTTGTAATCAAAGCTTTCATTGCTTTCATTGTTGTTGTCGAGCATATTTTGAGCTTCATCTTCATCCTCGTCATCCTCATCGTTATTGTTGTTGTTGTTATTGTTATTATTATTGTCATCCTCATTGCTTTCATTGACTCCACCTTCATCTTCATCGGCCGCAGCATCAGTGAGTTGTTCATCACCAAATTCTAAAATACTTTTTTTCGTGGTTGTGCTTGTTGTTGTTGTCGTTGTTGTTGTGGTTGATCCACTTTGCATGGCTGCATTGTTGTTGCTGCTTGAATCCTGAATCAGAGCCTCTAAATCACAACGAACTGTAATGCGATCACCTAAACAAAAAAACCAGACGCAGATAATATTATATAATATTCTTTCACTTTTTTTAAACTTACCCTCCATCATTAAATTGTAAGGTGGCAACTTGTGGCAGGCCTTGGATGCCTTAATTACCTCAAATTCAACACAATATCTGCAAAGTAAGAATTAAGAAAAAATTGAAAAATCTGAAAAAATAATGTCAGTCAAGTTCAATATTTTAAGATTATTTAAGGCCAAAAAACATCGAAATTCAATTTTGGGCTTTATCATTGTTGCCAATCGTAATTTGAACGGTGAACAAGTTCAATTCTGCGAACTTTCATCACAGTCAGCTTTGTCTTTGTTGTCAATCGAAATTTGAACTATGAACAATTTTAATAACTTGGAAATTTTTTTACACATTCGTGTTGTGGGTTTCGGAAGATTTCACTTCAAAGACAAAAACAGTCGTTGATTTTTTTTTTATGGTGGTTCGTTTTGTTACGCAGTCAAAAGGAAACTTGAACTGTCTATTAAGCCTAACAATTTCCGTTTCCGTTACGCAAAAAAGGAGCAGCAGCAGCAACAGAAAAAAACAAAACAGGAGACAGAAAAAGACAAAAAAAACAATAATAACAAAACAAGTGACTGCCAAATGGCGCGCATATCTAAGTGTGTGCGTGGGTGATGTGTGTGTGTGTGTGTTTGACAGCTGTCAAGGTGTTGGCAACGGAAATTGCGTCGGAAATTCAAAAGTGCCTGCCATTTTAGACCTGCCACCCATTCTCATTCCCATTCGCATTCCCATCCCCACTCCGGCAACCTTTCAAGTTAGTTGTCGGAAATTTGGCCACTTAGCCCGGTTCAATTACTCTCAGACAGACAACCAAAACGGGAGGGAGATTTAAAACAACAGCAACAAGAAATTAGCATTTCCATTTCATTGACAAAGAACGGTAATCCAAAAAATCACAGTCAAACCACACAAACCGACTAAAAAACCATTTACAACAAATAATTAAAAATACTAAAATACTCCTGGAACGATGAGGGGAAGTTTGGCAGGCAGAGAGCTTAATTAAGTCGTCGAGGCACAGCACAACAAAAAAAAATAAACATTTAGTCAAAAAAAAAAAACGCCCGCATCCGCACAGTAATAAAGGTAAATTGAAAAAAATTAATGTAAATAAACACAGAGAGAGCACAATAAGCAAAGCAAATGGCGATGATGGAGGTCACCATAACACCCCCCCTCTCCACCAACAACAACGCTGTAGACTTTCAACAGGATGTTGGCATATACCAAAGCAATAAAAATAAATATAAAAATAAATACACAGAGCACACACACACACACACACACACACACAATGCAAAAAACTTTAAGAGGAAAACATAATTAAAGACAATCGCTGTGGGCCACCAACAATAATCAGAGAGAGAGAGAGAGAGGAGACAGGACGACTACAGGACACTCTGGAAGATATGTATTTTTTTCTTTCAAAAAGATTTTGTATTTAAACAAATACAAGAAAATAAAGAAAAGAATTTCTAATTAACAACAGATTGGAACAGAATAAATAAAAATTACAAATTTTCTGACATTTTTTCTCAATTTTAATTCTAGAAAACGTTTAAAAAATTTCCTTGTCTTTTTTTTTTTTGGTTGTTTTTCTAAAGTTTTCAACTCAAAATCTATAAGAAATGATCGCTTTATGTGTGAGCCGAGGATTTTAAAAATCAAATGCAGCATTATTGCTACTGATGAAAATCAGAAAAAAAAGAGTATCAAATTTGGAAAATGCTGGAGCTTTTTGACATCCAACCAGAAAAGATGCGACTATTAAAAACAATTGTTATGAGGTGTTTAGAGATGAAAGTTTGTTCTCTGGCCATGTGGTCAAAAGTTTTAGGCCATTTTTCGTTGTTTTTCTTGTTTAATTTAAAAAGTGGTAAAATTAATGACAATTTAAGACAGTTTTGGATTAAATTCAATGCAAATTGAACCACGTACAACGACCTTCGTGTGTGTGTGTGTCTAAAGAAAATGTAATTTTCTTGTCAAATATTTTTCCACTTCAAAGGACATTTGATGTACCACATTTTTAACTACAGCTGTCAAAGGCAGCACCACCAATCGCAATTGAAGAGGAAAAAAAGGCTAAGAAAACAGGTCAGATGAATAAGTAGGAACCGAACGAACCACTTAAAAAAAAAAGAAGCTCCTTGAATTCTCAAAATAATTGCACGACAAAGTCCTCTCTTTTAGTAGTGAGTAGTTTTCTCATCTATTCAATGTTTTGCCCTGATTCATCTGGACTCTCGGACCTTGGTCCGGAAACAGTTGGGACGACGACGACGACGACATTGCAGCGCAACAGGCGATGAGTGCCGGAGACAAGTCCAAGCAAGTCGAAAAGGAAACGCTTTGGCGGCGCTTGAATAAATCACTTGAAAGCCAAAGCCAAAAATGCTTCAACAGAAATGAATGAGTCTCTCCTCTTTTCGGTGTGTCTGGGTGACACAACAGAGGCAGGCGGCAGGCGGCAGGCGGCAGTTGTCGTCATTTTTACGTTTTAACGATGATTGAGAAAAAAAGATTCGCAAGAGAAAAAGTTTTTGCCACTTTCTTTTCTTTGTTTTGTTTTGGATTAATTAAAGAACTTTTATAATATTGAAGGAATTTGTGGCAGTTGTTGGGGGTTTCTGATATGTCTTAAATGTTCAACTAGGATGGGCTTTTGTGACCTTTTTTTTTTTTGTGTTTTCTTTTTTCATTTTTGTTGTTGTTTAGGCTTTGTTGAGTGCCCTTAAAAGTATGCAAAATAGCACAGGCAGACACATGCACAAACAAGTCTGCGTCTGCGAATGGAACAGAACAGAACAGAATGAGAATGTCGACTGTACTTACTTGCATATACTTGTAAATAAATGAAAAAATAAAGTAGCAGCAGCTTTAAAAACACACACACACACACATACACACATATATTTTTTATGGTTTTCATTTTACTGTGCCGAATGGAAACAACGAAAACAAAGCGATAAAAACAAGTGGAAAAAGACAGTCGACAGCTGTTTTTACCTGCTCCTTGTATGCTATGCAAATGAGAGTCAGAGTCAGTTGTCGTCATAAAATCTTTCAATTCGCAGACCATTGTCTTCAATTTCCAGCCACGGAGACATAGAGAAACATGCCCATCAAAAATAGAGATATGATAGAGAGAGAGTGGCCCAAAACAACAATCAGATTTGTTCAGGAGTCTGTTGTTTTTTTTTTGTTTTTGGTCTGGTATGTCTGGTTACCTTAACTTAACTGTCATCGTCGTCGTCGTCAGCCCAAAAACTGAGTCATCCTTCTCATCTACTTCTTCTACTTGCTTGTTGTGCAGCAAATTTATGCGGTGGTCCAGGCTAATCCTCTTGGGGATTTTTGCTTAAAACGTTTTATTGTTGCCCTCGCCTTGACTGGCTAGATTCTACCAATATGTACATATTTCTTTCTACTTCTCCTCCTCACCCGCTGGGCTCAGCTGAGTTGAGGAGCCTTTGTGTGCTTGGACGCACCCAGTTTCCTTCGTCGTCGTCGTCGTCGTACTTTACGACTGTCGACTGCAGATTTCCCAGTTGCCTTGTAAATTTATCGCATTAAAAAGTGTGAATTTCTCGCGTGGCTGAAGCGAAAACGAAAAGGGGGAATGGAATGGGCAGGCAGGCAGGCAGGCAGCCAGGCAGGCATAGAGGAATATAACCTGGGAAGTTTTCGAGTTTGGGGGATTCTTCTTCTTTTGTATTTGTACTTCCCTTAAAATCAACGATTCATCTTTGTACGTGCAAAACTTTAGCCGTATCCCAATCCCCACCAACAACAACAACACTTGACACTGTCATTATGTAAATTAAATTGTGCCGAATTATTATTTTTATTTCTTTTGCTTTTCTCTTGGTAATTTATTTATTTACGAGTTTTCTTTTTTGTTTTTGTTTTGTTTTCAAGTGCATAATTCATAATTTGGCAAATTCCACCACACACACAATCTCCGCAGACTGACAAGAAGGCAATAAAAATTTGTTAGAATAGCAAATCAATTGAGTATATGGTAGATATATCGATTAAATTGTTCAAACGTTTGTTGAATTACAGAAAAATACTTACAAAAATTGTGAATTCAATTTTGCAAATACCACTAAAAATGATGAGGGCCTTGAATAAAGAGAACATCAACACAAAGAAATTGAAAAGCCGAGAAAGAAAAAAAATTGTTCCGGTCAAGTAGAAACTAGAAATCAAATAGAAACGAAAATGAAATACTCTTTTCTCTTTTTTTTTTTTTTGCTACTGAAAATAATCTGAAGAAAAGGACACACTCTCATTTGTTCTTAAGTGGCAGCTCTATATATATCTAGAATTATTCATGGAAGGCGAAGAATTTTTTAAAAGGCGGCCCATAATAATGGGCATAAAATATCTCAAAAAAAAAAAATTAGTTTCGAGCTCAATTTTTTCACAAATTAAAGGTTAAATGTATAGTTATTAGGCTAAGCCTTGGAAATTAATTATTCGCGACGCAAAGAAAAGCCAAAAATAAATGCAACTATTTAAACTTTTAAAAGCGTATTAAATTATAAAGGAGGGAAATTCACTTGGTGGCTCTTTTGCCTTTAACAATTTGATTGATGTGCGCTTATTGTGGCATCGTACAACATAAAAGGGCCGAGGGACTCTATTGATATTCTTCATTTTTGGCATTTCCTTTCTTGAATTTTTTTTGCCCTCTTTCAATCAAACAAAATGACAATCACTATACAAAAAAAAATAAAATCAAGAATATAGAAATTGGCAAGTTTAAGAAATTTAAGAAAATGAAAATATCAAAATTATCGATCAAGTTCATAGTCGATAATTCTGAATGCAACTAGAAGCGAGTGAAAAGTGGGGAGTAAGAAGAACTTTTTTTTTTTTTTTGAAACTGTTGTGACAACCTTCGTTTATTGCCTTTTGTTTGTTTTTCGTTTGGTGGGCGCAGCTTGTTGTCGGTCAGGCTGAGAAAACAACAAGACATCAAGGACACTTAAGGACAACACACTTGGCAAACATTTTCACAATGTTGCTTCTCTCTGTTACAAACACAGTCAACACACACACATAAAAATTGGCGGAAATAAAAAAAAAAAAAATTAACGGTGCGCAAAAATCTTTGGCCAAAATTTTATGTGTTTCTCTTTTTGTTTTCCATTTAATGCTTAAATTTTATTACAAGAATACCTACATTGATGGCGACATTAAAAATTTCTGTTTATAGCCAAAATTGACTCATTAAAATCAATGACAAAACAAAATTGAAATAATGCTCAACGCAACTGTACTTACTCATGATCACGATTGTGCTTGTAGGAATCACGATAGCGCGTGCGCAAATTACGACGAATATCGCTGCTGTCATTTACATGGCGATTGTGGGACAATGCAGCTGGCAGCAACAAAGCCATTTCTGTAAAAAAAGAACAAGACGAACAAGAAAAGATGATGAAAATTGTAGCAAAACGAAATAAAGGTGAAAAGAATGAAAATGGTTGTTGGCAGCCAAGCTGCCTGGAAGTGCCACGGAAGTGTGCGTGCTGCTATGCTGCTTGAGGTTATGTTGCTTTGTTGTGTTTGTTTGCATTCAGTTCATGTTGTTGTTTTTTTTTTTTTACCGCCCCGGGTAGTTGTTGTAAGCGACAAACGCGAAATCAAAACACGCCATTAGACAGTACAAAAGGAAAAATGACAGCCACGTTCACATGGCAATAACAAAGTGTTTGACAGTCGAATGAGCGCCACAGGATAACGTAGCCCCCCCACACACACGTAACTGTAATGCATTGTATTTTACTTTAGTAGATTTGATGATCTCCTAGGGGCTCCTGCTAAAATGTATCCGGTTTTATCACATTTGTGTTTATTCATTTGTTGGCACAATCCAATTCAGTGGGAGAGAGTTTAGTTGTACAACACTTGAAATATGAGACTAATGCAGTAATTAAATCAGGGCAAGCCAAATTCTTATCTTTTCAGCGATACATAAAATCAGGCTAATAGTATCGATACTATCCATTAAGGCATTTATTTCTGTGCAAAATTTCAAATGTGATTTTAAAGCAAGATCCTTTAGCTTATATTTTATATATATATATATATATCACTAGATTTTTCCTAAACCATCCCAGTAGGCTAATTTAGTTCAATTGTCGGAACTTTGGAATTTTTTATGGCATTGTTTGTAGAAAAGTTAGAAAGGACGCTTTCAAAATTTTTAAAAAAAAAGTACTAGCAAAAAAAAATTTTGTGAAATTTTGGAAAAAACAAAAAGTTAAGAAAATTCCAAAATAAATGAATAAATTGCATGTTTTCACTCATCACGGACTAATTTTCGAGGCGGTAGGTAAAAAAAAAAAAAAAAATTCCAAACAATTAAAATTACCAAATCCCTTAAAACAACAACAAAACAAACGAGTAGAAAACGAAAGAGTCGAGAGTCGACGACATGTTTCCAGTCATTGGTGAATTGCATCATCAGCAGCAGTTTAATGATTTTGCGGATCGTGGCGATGGTTTTTTTCATATGCCAATGCCAGAATTTCAAATAAACAACAATAACAACAACAACAATAACAATAACGACAACAATCACAACAATGAAATAATTGTTAATCCAGAAATATTGGCAATACAGGAGCCAAATTTGCCACATAATCGCTTGGAAATTTACAATGGTATATCAAATGGAAATGTGAATGATTCAATCAGCAGCAGCAGCAATTCCCAAAATAATGCTAGCGACGACCATGAATACGACGAGAACGAACGGGACTCCTTGGCAAATTTCTGGGCCATGCGGCAGGCGTATTTAGGTGAAACGGACGATAGATTGGCCGCTTCCGGTAAGAATGCTTTGCCAGCTGTGCGTAGATTGGTCAAGGAGCTGCATGTCATGGAAACCGATGCCCCCGAGAACACCTGGGCCCGACCCAAGTCATTAAAGAATTTGCTCCGATGGCGTGCCAAAATACGCGGGCCCGAAGGATCGCCCTATGAGAACGGCATTTTTGAGCTCGCCTTGACCTTTCCCACCCAATATCCATTTGAGGCACCCATTGTGCGATTTATAACACCCGTCTATCATTGCAATGTGAATCCATTGGGCTATATTTGTGTGGACATTCTCAATGAGCAGGAATGTTGGTCCCCGGGCCTCACCGTTGACAAAATGCTTCTGTCTTTGTCATCAATGCTGAACGACGCTGATCCTTTGACGCCCTATAATGTCGAGGCAGCCAGCTTATATGTTCAGGATCGACAGCAATATGATGATATAGCCCGCAATTGGACAAGGCGTCATGCTATGGATATATCCTGGGAATGACACATCAATAGAAATGCCAACAACTCAAAATGTGTGTGTAGAACCCAAGTGACTGTTTTGGTCTTTTTTTTTTTCTTCTGATTGTTACTTGAATATATAAATTTTGGAATAAACTTGAACTTACTCAGAAAACTTTCTTAAAACTCTGGTAGTAATTACTACAAATTAGAGGAATAGTCGTAGCTGCTTTAAATGAAACTGCAAAAAGGTTTTTTAGCCCTGTAAGTTTTATACATATGTATATTCCTGATCAGTATCTGTCCATATCAGAGATGTTAAGAGCAATGATAAGGTCTAAAGAATTCCTCTCCACATAGAAGCCGTAAAGAAGCTATTTTTTTTAATCCTGTAAATTATATATATTCCTGAACAGTGTCTGTCTGTCTGGCCACATTTTGATAGCTTTTCAGTTGTACCAATAATTTGGTGTTTTTTTTTTTTTTTCGGTTTTGATTGTACTCGTGTGTATTGCATAATTTTAGCAGAGGATGTTGGGGGCCCAAATGCAAATTTAACAAGGTAAAAGTGCCATTATCATTGTCAACACCGCTGAGGCCCTTTGGGAGAGTCGGTCGCAAATAACCACGCACACATACACACGTACACATATTAACAACATTTGCATAATCAAATGGCATATTGTTGTGTGTGTGTGTGTATGTGTGCCCCCAGGCAGGGTTGAGTTTCGTTTTTCTTCTTGCAACCGACGACATTTTTGACGATTTACCCACTTAGCCTCATATTGCAGTAGCACACACAAACACACACACACACATTACGGCATATGCAAGTTAATTGGAATTTAACACATGCCTCCTTCTCTTTCTTGGCAATTTTGTTGTGTGCAATTATTTTTATGACGTAATGAGAATGGCGCATTATTGTAAATGCCTGAAACAGAACAACAAAACAAACTCTGTAGTCCTAAGCTTCTTCTAATTTGTTGTTGTTGAGGTTACAAACAACATTTACTCTCCTCTTTTTTTCTCTCAGTGTATCCTTTATCTCTCTCTCTCTTTTTTTTTGGCATGTGTGTGACTTACTTCTTCTTCTTTGGTTGTTTACTTTAATAATTACTTATACTTAGACGGGGCGTGTGTGTCTGTCTGTCTGTGTGTGCGTGTCTCTGATTCTCGGTTTCGGACGGAAGGGATAAAGTTTTTTGGGTTTAATTTTAGAGGCAACAGCAGCATCGTTGTCGTCCTCGTCATCGTCGTAGGTTGCTCAACTTGTTTGTTAGCAATTATCTTGGCATTACACAATATTTAATAGCATAATTAAATGTGTGTGTGCCTCCTACAACTTTGCATGTTGCTGTATGTGTGTGTGTGTCTAAGAAAACTCTATTTTCTGGGGCAAACTTAAAGTTATGAAAGTTAATTGCAGCTGATTACACGATATACTCACAAAGAAATTTGGGTTAAAAGCAAAAAAGAAATAAGGATAATGATGATATTATTTTTGCCAGCCCTAAAGGAATACCTACATATTTTTTTTTCCAATTTCAATCGATTCCCTGAATTCATTTTACTGCATTAATTTTTTCAGTTGGTAATGATTTAATTATTTTTATATTTAACTTTGCTTTAAATCAATTAAATGTGCCGCTGATGATTTTCATAATAAAAATTTTTAATGGATTTTTATTCTTTGATCCTTTGTGATTGTGGGAAAAAACAGCCAGCAACTTGGCCGTTCTCAATTGTTCATGTGTGTGTATGTGTGTCTGTGCAGGTGAGCTGGAGCAGACTTGCTAGACTGAAATGACAATGGAACGCCCATTTCCGGGCCACGCCTTTTGCCGGTTCTCTTTAGTCTTTATCTCTTTTGTGTCATTTGCCACGTTTACAATTTTTTGTATAAAAAAAACTTTAAACTACAATACACCTATATATATATATTTTTTTTTTTGTTGACTTTTGTCTGCCCGAATAGTTTGCCAACTTAAACTAGTAGAGTTGTAGAACCAATAATAATCATCATAATAATAAACAGCTTTAATGCATTAGCATTACATCATTAGATGCGAGAAGAAGAAGTTAATTGTAATAACCGTAATTCCATTATGAACCAGAACCAGAACCCTTTGCTCCATCATTTCCATAATTATTGATAGTTAATGACTCCATTTACTTGAATGGAGGAACTGCAACCTATTGAAACTTTTGAGCAATTAATTGTTTTAGTTTCTGCTCTTATCTTCTGCTGTGCTATGTGCATAGTAAAATATCTGAATAGTCTGCAATTAAGGTTTAAATTTATACACTTTTCAATTACAATTAAGAATGCGATGAACTTGTTCTGATTCCAGCCTGATTCCAACTAAACGATGTCGATAACTACCACTGATGCCGATTAACTTGTTCGATAAAAACCGATTTCGCTGCTTGCTGGTAGATTGTGTAAGAACTAAGAACAAGAAAAGTGTATGCTTTAAGAAGCTTCTTTTGAGAGTTGGCTGGATTGGCAAATGTGGCACGTACTACCTGGGTGGCTGGCTGACTGGCTGGCCAAGGCCAAATCGAGTGGAATGGAGAGTAAAAAACATAAACAAAAACTTTCAAAACGATATTTTAGCCAGTAAGCGTTTTTATTTTCTTTTCATACTCTACACTCTACTCTACTCTACTCTCTATGTATGCTTGAGGCTTCAGGGCGTCATCAAAGAGGCTGGCAAGGGGGGGGAGGGGCAGGGCAGGGCAATAAGATGGGCGTATATATGCCAGAGGCGACACTTGGCCAAATATTATATGGCTTTTATGTCAGCCACTTGCACAAAATTGCTCTCTGCCACCGACAGCCTCTCCAGCGCTTTTGTTTTATTTCTACTCTCTTTATTTTTTATTTTTTGGCTTTTGGCTTTGTTTTGTTTAGTTTTCTGGTGCATGCAAAAGCAATTTGAAGAAAGTTTCAACTTTAGTTGAAGGACAACAAAAGGTGACGAGGAAAATGCAATAAAAAATATCAAGTCGAGTTGAGTAGAATCTTTGTCAATTTAGTTTGTCAAAAGCCAAGTTTAGGTGAGAAAGCTTTCGCTTTGATTTATATGGTAGATTTAAATGGTTCTTGTTCTTCTTTGTAAAGTCTCGCAGCAAATGTGAATGTCTTTGTTTGGTATTCTCATAGAGCACTTAACGAGTTGAGTGATTTTTTAAAAGGTTTATACATAGAACTTACCACGTAAAATTTTCTTGTCATGATGGCCATGGCATTTGTAGCCCTGACAGCCGCGATTCTGTTGCAAAGATGGGCAATGTTTGCCACCATTTTGGGCCGCTTGAATCACTTGTCTCTGGCGTATCATTTGTCCAGTGCCACAGCTTTTATCACATTCACTCCAGGCACCCCAATCGCTCACCTGACAATCGAGCACTGCAATATAAATAAAAATAAAATGCATTTATAATAAATGTAAATGCAAATCACAAACTAAAAAAGAGCAAGCCTCACCCAGTTCAGTTCAGCTCAGTTGAGATAGAGCTTATGATGGCTTAGTCTTGGCTAAGGTTTTTAATTAAAAATTTGTGTGTGTGTGTGTGGCCGCTTGCCTGACTGGCTTATTGTGGCCTGTGTGTATGCCTAAAAGTATGCCATGGAAAATTAATTAAAATCTATGTGCCTCAAGCGTTTCTCCCACGCGCTTTGATTGCAATTGCAATACTGATTGCCCTGGTCCAAGTAAATCCTTCTTTTTACCTCCTCCTTTTTGCCTTTTGGGTGCTAATGAAGCCACCACAAATAAAAGAAAAAAAAAAAACCACCCCGTTCAAAAACGCGCAAAGGCCAGCGAATTGAAATTTTTCGTATCCCCAAAAAAACTTTCCCCTTCTCTTTATTCACACCAAATTTCCAGTTGCTGCAGATAATTGTGCAATGTGCTAATATTTGCTGCGATTTCCACTGAAATGGACCAAAAACTGTTAAGCTTGAAAAAGCAAAAGCTTGAAAATTAGCCAAAAAAAAAATAAATGCAGAGAAATAAGGTAGAGTTGCCGTCATTTTAGTTTCTTAAAAAAAACTCGATCAAATTCAGTCAGTCAAATAAAAACTTTCCGGAATCCCAAGATCTCTGACCATAGACAATATTTCAAAAAATTAGAGATATGTTTTGCACAATTATTTTTTCTAGATCAAAAAAAAACTTTATTGTATAAAAAAAAAGAAAACTATCTCACAATAGGCAAGTCTCTCCTCTAATTTCATATAAATATCATAATTATCGACTTTGCTACTTACTCTTATCGTAATATATATTTTAAGAAAGTGTTTTTTTTTTTAGTGTTCTCTCAAAAGCAATTTATATAAAACTCTTTCTCCCGAGTCTCTGGAAAAGCAAAAAAAAAAAACCCTTTTACTATTCCAATTTTTATTGTGGTCGTCGCTGGGAATTAACGGAACGAAAAAGTGCGCGGATAGTAAAACTAAAGTGGCTGTTAAGGGGCGACCAGGCCAGAGTCAGAGCCAAAGTCGGGACCAGAATCAGCAGGGATGTTGGCGGTTTTCACATAAAAGTAAAGTAGTTAAAATTATGATTGCATTGGCTGAAAACAACGGGCAAAATGGCGTTGGCAAAAGGCGCTTAGCATATTGTGAAAGTTGCTAGTGGAGCTAAAAAGCTAGAATAAAAAAAAAACACATCTGCTCCATGAATGCGAATGAGCCCTGAGAACAAACCAGAACCCAGAGAACAAAATTAGTCTGCCTTGGGTGTTTGGCTTGGGCTTGGCTTGGTTTCTTTCCTCTTTTCTTTTCTCTTTTTTTTTTTCTAGTGGCATAAATGGCATTATGCTGCTTAGCAATCATGTGTCTTGATTGCTCTGTGGTGCACCAGCCATTTGCAGCAACGCCAACAGAGAGAAATGAACAAAATCCACTGAGAGTGAAGTGGAGAGAGTTGAGAGAATATTGATTATAAAATTAAATTGCTATATTAATAGAAACAACTTGACTTTTTGCTTTTGCTTTTCTAATTTCTGTTTTGAGGATTGCTGCTGCTGAGAATGCATTTCCATACACACACGCACACACATAACTCAATGTGTCCCCCAGAAGGGCAAACAACAACGCCAGCTGACGACAAGCAACTAAGTACACAACACACTCTGACCAATTCTCTCCACTCCACTCCTCTGCACTCCTCTCTGCTTGGTCCTGATACAGTCCAGATTTGCTCGATGGTCAATGGACGACGACAATGATTTCTGGGGAATTGTTTAGTCCGCAAAATGGCGCACGGAAATGACCACAGAGTATGCGGTTATTTGTGGCCAGCCAAGTAAAACAAATGGCATCAAATGCCACTTGCCATCCTTGTTGTTTTGCCATATGCGTGTGAGTGACTTTTATGTTTGCGAAATTTCTACAAAATTTTCTAGTATTCTAGCGAAACTTCTATTAACGTAATAAATAAAGCAATTTCAAACAATTTCTAGGGAATATTTTAAACCAAAATAGCAAGCCTGTCCAAAGATTTATTCAAAATTTGTCTAGGAAGAAATAATCTTAATATATTTGATTTTTAGGGAATATTTTAAGCCAAAAACTCAGTTTTGACATTCTCCAGATATTTCCAGCTAAATTTCTCCACCATTTCTTTAAAGTTTCTATAAAAGAACTGTCCTGTCTTTCTAAAATCTCGTGCACTCCTTTTTTTTTTTGAGCTCTCAATGTATTATGGCCTGTTGTGGCCAAAAAAGCAAATGCATTTGACAAGCCCAAATGTGGTCATCTACTCTCAATTTGTTTTGAAAAGAAAAAGGTATATGAAGTGTAATTTGTGGCATTTTCGGGTCGGTCGATTTATCTAGTTGGACAATATTGTAGTTGTTATTGTTTTGCGACAATTTCGAGTACAATTCAGAAAGCTACTTGGACATTGAAATAGGCAAACATTCGATTATATCTTGAAATTTTGGGCATTGTTGTTGGTAGTACACACAAAAAAGTTTAGAGTCTCTTCTGGCCTAGACAGACTGCTGCGGTTGTTGTTGTTGTTGTTTCCATGCATATGCATATTTCAATAACTGATATTGTCGCTTTTCGCCTGTCATCATCATCTTTATCATCATCATCATACAAACAATAGATTATTGACTAGTTGTTGGTAAAGAGAAGCCAAAAGGAGCAGCAGAAATCGATGGACGGGATTCGTCTGTTGTCATAACAATAACTAAAACTTGGCCAAATGCTTGGACCATGTTGATGACAACAAAGCTTTGTAAACTTTATAAACATATATAAGTTAAATTTGCCGCAGTTTGGTTAGATGGTTGATTGGTTTGGTTTGGTTTCGTTTGAATAACATTCATAAGGATCCTTGAGAAGAAACTTCAGAATTATGCAATGTATAATAAGCTTTTGATTTTGAGGTGAAACTGTACCTTGCCACTCTATTGAATTGCCCCTCACAATTGTCATCGGTCATGAGGGATTCACATTTTATTCAAGCGCATAAAAAGGTAAAAATTCTCCGGACTAAGTGGCCCATTGGCAACACAACACAAAAAAAAAAAAAGGAACAATTTGTGTTGGTATTGTTTCAAAGGATTGCATGGTTGTTATCCTTTTTTTCTGGGTACTTGCCACATTGTTAAAAATAAATAAATAAGCAGTTTACCAGTTTAACTACCCAGAAAGGTAGAACTCGGAACAATTGCCGATGCCTGCCGATATACTCGTATCTGTGTGAGTGCACATTTGGGTGCGATTATATTTTTGTATGCAGCAGCACCAGCAACAACAACAACAATTTACTGGAATTTTGAATGACTTGTACATACAAACAAAAAGGGTTCATTTTCATACTCCCCTCCACTTGATTTCATGAATTTATTTTAATTACAGGGAAAAATGTTGCGTATTTTACAAACATTTTACCAGTCAGATTTGAAATGTTGGCTAAAATTTGTACATACAATACAAATTCCCACAATGTTAATTAGCTGGTTAAAATAACAAGAAATTGTTTAAATATTTCAAATGGTTTTTTTTTTTTTTTTTGTTTTTAGAATATAATAGAAAATGTTTAAATTCAGCCTGAAGGAATTTGTATTAATCCGAAATTCAGTCCAATTAGGCTTAAATTACAAACTGAAAAAGGGGAAAAGTCGCGCTCCGCATGACTTTTAAATACCCTATACGCCTCTGGGTGGTGCCTCAACACAGGCAAGGCCAACAAGAACAGTGCAAATGCTTTCGGTTATTACTTGTTGAATTTGATTCGCTTCATAATTGTGCGAGATCCTATTGTTCATACGGACACACGGACGGCCGGACATGGCTAGATCGACTCGGCTGTTGATGCTGATCAAGAATATATATACTTTATACGCACAAATTTAAGATACCCTAGTACTATACGTACAGGGTATAATGACAATAAAATAAGGTAAGAAAAAAGCGTTCAAGTATTACGTGACATAATCATTAAATAAGTTGTTCAGGTTGTTTGGGCTAAAATTTCATACTAGAATAACCAAAATAAAAGGTCAAAATGTGCGTTCAAGTATTACGTAACGCAATAGAGTTGGAAAATATTCCAATTTTATATCAGTCCGTAATTCTAATTTGAACCAACAATAAACTAAGATCCGAAGAGCCGTTCAAGTATTGCGTAACGCAATTTTAAATGAATTTGCTTCCCAAAATGAGCAAAACTGTGTTTTATTTGACTTTGATTATAAAATGTGACCAAAATCTGCTAAATTAATTTTAAGCTCGTCTTCTCTCTTTGTCTCTCTAAGATGGAGTTAAGCCAAATTGCTTAAAACACAAATACTCATTGAAAAGGTTTAGCGAGAAAAGTTTGTTAGCCGCTAAATGCGTTGGTTAGAAAGCGAGAGAGAGAGAGACAACCCAGACGGACAGACAGGATGAAAGAATCCTGGCTAAATTGAATGCAACGTTTTGGTTTGGTGGGCGTGTAAAAGCGGCAATGTCAAATGTGTCAATGTGTCAACACTTAATGTAAATTACAATTTTCACCAACCACAAAACGCACACACACACAGAAACACACATAGACACTCCAATTACCCACACATTGGCAGATTGCTCTACACACATTTAACCTTACCAAACTATTTCGTTTTTATGTATTTTTATGCGACCTTCCTTCCGACAGACAGACAGACAGACAGAGAGCCGAGAAACCATCATGAAAAACCCACAAAAACCAAAAACCATCTCACTCCCATCAAATTGAAACCCCTTGCCAAATATTCACGCTTCCGTTACTTAACCGCCAAGTTGAACTTTTCGTAGCTACCAAGGCCATTAATTGGTGTATATTTCTGGTTTAGATGGTTTATAAAAAGGTACGAAGGTTGGGTTAAATAGGCGGGTAACCAGACAACCAACTATCGACTCAAAGGCCTCTTTTTCTCTATCTCTTAGTATTTTTTTTTATTGAAATACAGGTATATATCGCAATTACGCACTTTCACCTGAGCTGCTGAGTAAATGAGCATTCCAAGTCAATGTGAAGGATTAAATGAAAATGAAAGAATTAAAAATTAGAATGAGATCATTTTAATAAACTTCTTTTGGGTAACAAATTGGATTGGTCTTATCAAATGCTATAATGCGTTATATGTTATTATGGGGGGAGTGTTATTATAATAAAATATTTTTTATTTATTTAGTTTCAAAAACAAAAAGCTAGTAAATTAAATTTTCAAAAAAAAATGCTCATGAACTCAGCTAAAGAAAAACAATTTCAATGATTTTCTAGATCAATTTCAAGTAAATTGATCAATTTTTGTATTGTCACTTGGATGGGGTAAAATTGCAACACCTTAAAATCATTAAAATTTATTTAAACTTGTCCTTGTGTAGAACTTTTGACGTTTAAAGTTTAAACCTTTCATTTTCAATTTGGATAATAGAAAATTTCGATTAAACGTTTGTCAATTTAAATATTCACTTTCTGAGCTTACCATAGTAGAACTTGTATATTAATTTGTAAATGGATAATGACTTGATGCTATCTAGTCTAATATTTAAGTATGTAAGCCAGGCACAGGCACAGATTGCCCTGGCCAAAAATACAAGTGAGAATGGTGGCCAGAGTCTTTGAATTTTCGGTTTCTGTAGCCTGTGAACTTTTAGGCACATCCACAAGGATTGGACTGCAACTAATTTGACCACAAAGTACTTTGCATGTTGTGCACACTAATCTACACAAATCTCCATTTCTCTTTTGAGTACATAGACTGCTACTGCTGCTGCTACTGCTTCTCTTTATACAAGTAACACAGAATTGCAATAAATTGCTGAGATTTTGGCATTCTAGTGGTTATTCGAAGCGGTTTTGCCACCTTACATACCCGACAAACAACTTTAGATTGCCAAGTTTTGAGCTTTGGCAAATGAAGCCAAAAACCACAAGCAAGGACTGCAAACGTCATGTACAATGTACAGACAACAAGTCAAAGGATTAAGAACTGGACTGAAAGACTGCATACAAAATTAGTACAACTGAGTGAATATGTACCGCGTTTTTAAATGATTTGCGGTAAGCCAATTATTATCATATAAAGATGGGGTTTTATTTTTGTTTTTACCCACTAATACAAATTGTTTTACCCCCGGGTTGTCTCAATTTACACTGCGCATACCAGTTAATAACAATTTGAAACGTGAACTGGTACAAAGGATTACACCAAAGTTCGTTGGCTGCTGGGTTATTGATTGGCCAGAGTAAACAAGAATTGCATTTGGATTTTTGCATCTATTTTTCTTTTTAGTGTGGATGAACTGTTGAGCCACCGGAGGCAAAAAAAAGAGAGACAATTTATTGCATTGGGAATTGGTGAAAAAAATGGTATTTGATTTCCATTTGGTTTATTGAACTTTGCATTGAGAGGAAAAATAAGAATTGTGAAGATTGCACCGAAGAATTTCCACAGGTTGATATTTGAGATGCATAAAAATTATTTGCGAATTTACTTTTCATATTTTTAAGAATTTGTTAAAAAAAAAAATAAAAGAGGGAAAAAATGTTCACCAATTTTATTGTTTTTTCTTGATTTATCAACTTATTAGAACTCGAGAAATATCAAACCAAAAAGTCAATTAAGGTAGAGAAGATTTCCTAGATGATTAAAAATTAGAAATTGTTGCATTTTTTTCCATGTTATCATTAAGATTTTAGACCATATAAAAAAATAGTTTACGTTTATTTTGAAACCAAGAAGAACGCGTTTAAAGTGTGTTAGAAAAATGGCCAGAATTTTATTAAATTGCGAGAAAGTGCGGTAAAAAGATTTGAATCTAGAATCAAAAAAATTCCTTTTCTTCAATTAGATTTGCTTTACCCTTTTGAATAAAATAACTTTACAGTTTGTTGCAGACAATTGAGTTTAATATGAACTTTTCCCTTTTAAATATTTTCCATTTTCCATTTTCAAATTGGGCAGTAAAATCGACAAGAGTCTTAAAAAGGATTGGGCAAATTACTCTTGTAGTTGTTCTTGTTGTTGTTGCTGTTTCTACTGTTGCTTGCTAGCAACTGTAAATCATTTTCAAGATAGAAAAAGTTAAACGGGCGGCCGCGGGTAATGGAAAAATAAAGTAAGCCACAATTTATGGCTTACTTTTAGGTGTTTTGGCTTTAAAACAAATAAATAACACTGAATATTATACAATACATTGAAAATTAATTTTATGAAAGACTTTTGTGTGTAATCTAAACACACAAAACTGTATTGAATTGAATATTTTTCAATGGGGCAATGGTAAAGCAAATGGCAAGTTGCTGTCTGCATAAATTTATTATTAATAAAAATAATTCTTTTTGCAGATAAAACAAAAAACCGAAAAAAAAAACCAAACAAAAATGTGCTGGTCACCCATAAAACAACAGCAGCAGCAGCAGCAAGCAACAACAACAGCAAAATATATGATAATAAATATGTAAAGCAGCCGAAAAGTATGCAAATAAACGCTGTGATTGCCTAGGCCACAAAACACACACACACACACACACACACACACACACAGACATTGAGAGAAAGAGATTTTTGGCATTTTATGCAGCAACATGCGGCAACAAGGCAGGCAGGCAGGCAACCATGCCCACCATTATAATACCATTTGGGGCAACCCAACTCATACCAATGGGGATTAAGTGGGAAGGAGGAGGACAATTTGCTTTTTGCCCAGCATATCAAATTCACTCGCTATTGGACACATTGGAAACTCTCCCCCAAAATTTTTGTTCTTTTCTGGCTGTCGTCGTTACACACCAAATTGATTTTTGTGTGGTCAATTTTATATTTTGTGTTATTTTTAGCTTAGTTTTTTTCTTCTTCTTTTTTTTCAAATTTCAATTTTCCAAAATTAAAGAAAGAGCTTTGCTTCGAAAGTTTTCTTTAAAGACGACGACAATGGAGGAATTCTGTTTACATTTCAGTCAATATGGCAAATCAATTGACTGGAAAAATGGTACACAAATTAGTTTAAAGTTGATGCCACTTTTATTTGAAATATGCCAAATTACAATACAAACAACACAAAGGGGAGTCAAAGAGAGACAGAGAGAGTATTCATAAATTCCCAAAGCGTTTACGAGCTCAAATTATTTTCGTACACACAACTGGTCCTTTTTTTTTTGGGCTATCCTTTGCAGCTTAGAAACATTTTGGGCCAACCATATTCATTGTCATAATAAAAAGCACAACAAATTGTGCCATAAGAAGAAAAAACTACTACATAAATGGAATGATGGGAAGGGAGAAAATAAAGCTATGAGAAAAGCAGTTTAGACGTTAAATATTTCATGTCCTAATGAACACAACCGAACAGAAGTCAAGTCAAGTCATAAAAAAATTCCCTTACTCAAAGACTATTATTGTATTTCTTTTTTAAGTACTCTCAATTTGAATATCTTTTCCTTTTCCTCTTTGTCCTTTGTTATTTCTGTGATTTCTTCTGATAACCAATTAACAACAACAAAAAAAGAAACTCATGATGAAGTTTATTGATTTTCATGGTTCAATGGTCAACTTTTAAAAACCCTTTTTTTTTATTTCACCTATTTCGCCTCATTTTTAAAAACTACTCCCCTAAACTGCTTTAGTTTTGTTTATTAACCTGTGATTTATTCCTTTCAACACCTTTCAGTTTGTAAAGTGAAACCAAACACAAAAAAAAAAAAAAAAAAAATGAAACGACATGTGGTCTATTTGATATTAGCTTTTGGAAATGTATGTAAAATGGAAAAGGAAACTTTTATGCAGTAAAAAAACAAAAATTCCTTTCGTTCCCTTACATGGAAATATGGCACAAAAAACCAATTTCATTTCAATCTGCTGCTGATGCTGGAAACATCATAAATCTTAAGTAGCTTAATAAGATTTCAGTATATGTGTTTTGTCGTTATTACCAACAAGACTACAAGAATGATTCTGTTACTGATTCTGGCAACAACTGTATTCGTATTCCCCAAATCTCTGCCAACCATTGCTGACCATTAGGACAAACCACTCCACTCCAACTTCAATTTGGTTTAGTTTGCGGAAATGGTATTTTTGGTCATTACAATCGTAAATTATTTTATTTGCTGCTAATTGCAGTTAACAATGCCAACTGCTGTTGCCAACTCCTTTCCCCATTTCTCCATTGACTTTTATTGCAGCTCATAAAGCAATTAATCCAATGTTGTTCCGATGCCGATGCAATCACAGAACACAAAGGCCAAAAATCCAAAGCGATTTGGCTAACCGACCAACCAACTAACCAACCGAATGGCAATCGCTAATAGTTGACCATTTTGTATTGGGATTACCCAGTCGATGGGGCAAATTGGGGCCATGTGCTGTCAACACTTGTTATATAAAAGTAAAGTTTACCTACCTAGCACCTAGCCCAAAAACTAACCAACTTTACTCAGCCAATTGGGATTGGCATTTTTGGGTTTTTTCTTTTTCTGTGCCATCAGAATAAAATGTCTGGCTAATGGTTTAAAATTCTTACTTTTTTCCCTTTCAAAAATAGAATTAAAGATATGAAAAGGATATTAAAATACAAGTAGGTACCTAGAAATTTTCCATTCAACTGAATTGGAAAGTTATGTCTATGATAAAAATTAATTAAAAATCATTTGAGAAAAACTAGGGAGGAGAACGGGAATCCATTTATTTAATGTAATATTTCAACATTTTCACAAATTGTTTCACAGTTTTCCGGATGCATTGTCAGTTTATCATTATTAAAAATGAAATTTAATTTGTTTATTTTTAGCGTATTCTAAAATGTATGCAGACATATTTGCATTATGCCAGCAATTTATTTGTGTGAAAATTAGTTTTCAATATTTATTTATTGACAGCCGCAAATTACAATAACAACAACAAATAGAGACTATTAAACACAATGGAAATTGACCAATTCATTTTAGATGCAATAATTTAAAATTAAAGCCTCTCGCTCGGTCACAGATGTGAAAATATTTGTTGATATTTGATTTCGTTTATCTTACGCAGACCAAACCCATTTTGCCTGCCATTATCATAAAAAAAATTGGCAAACATCAAGTAGTAAAACTAAAATAATAATAAGACAAAAACAAAAACCAAAAAAAATAAAGAACCAGCAGAAAAAAAGACAGAAGACAGAAGGCAAATGCGAATTGGCCCATCTGAGTCTGGCAAATAGTTCACTTTGAACCTTTTTGAATTTTGTGCTTCTGTTTCTGTCTGTTGATGTCTTTTTTATCTTTTGGTTGGGGGGTTTGAGGGTTAAAAAAAAGAACATGCTTCAATGGTTTTTTAGCATTAAATTTAGACATTTTATGTGTTTATTTGCTTTGCACGTTTCACAGCTCTTCTCTTTTTCTACACTATCAAATATGCGTGCGTGTCTGTGCGTGCTTGTGCGTGTCTGTGCATGTCTCTCTGCTTGTCTAAGCTTGTCTAAGCTTGTGGTAGTTTTTTCTTTTTCTTTTCGGTACAATAAATGGGCTGTAACATGAATTTAAATAAAAGTAGTCAAGTAGAAAAAAAGAGTGTAGTCCTAAATCACAGAAAAAAGTCTCAATGAATTAATTAGGCAATGAATTGCATATGACCTTTCCATTGGCAATAGCTATTGTACATATTATTGTATTTAAGACCTTAAACCAACAGCCAAAAACTTTCGTCATCCACGACTTATGTTCGAAGCTTAAATTGCACATTTCGCCTGCAGCACGAAATCCTTTTTGTTTTCTTTTAATTTCTGTTTCAGGCCTAAAATCGCACCAAACAAGGACTTGAAACTCAAAACTTTCACAGCAAAACACCCAGAATTAAATTCACAATCCCTGCTGCTGATAAGGATGAAGGAAGAAAAAAAAAAAGAAAGAGAGTGCGAAAAGTTTTTGAGCGTGGTTTGGTTTTTCGGCTTCATTCGTTTTTCATTCATTTTCATTCTCATTCTCATTTCCATTCATTGTCGAGGCGTCGAATCGTCATTTTCATCGTCATCGCTGGAGTTTTGCGTTTGTGTTTTTTTTTTTTTTCACTCTGCAATCTGCAGTGTTTGGTTGATTGTTTGTTTGTTTGCTGGTTGTTGGTTTGTCGGCAACTAAAATGAATTTTATATTGAAATAGTTTTAAACACAATTGGCATTTCTTTCTGTGTGTGGGCAAATCAACTATTTTTGCTCTGACTTGGATAATAGCTATAGTCCATTGTGGTGGTATTTATTTTGGGTTTGTAATTTGCAGATTAGTATTAGTTTTTCAGTGTCTACAAAGACCAAAGGCTTGAAAGGTTGCAAATTAAATTTGTTTCAGACAAACAAACACCTTAAAAAAGAAGACAGCTAAAACTATGATTCCAATTGGCATTGGAAATGAATGGAATGAAATGACATAAAAGAAAGCGTACAACAAGGAAGTGAAACAACTGAATAAAAGCAGGAATGAAACGGGAATAAAATCGGGAATGCAACGACAGAAATAGAAATTGAACCGGGAAGAAACCGACGGAATAGAACTGGGAATAATACCTATAGGAGAAAATGGATTTAAATAGATGATGAGAATTGATTTAGAAAGTGTAGCAATTACTATAAAAAGAGAAAATAACTAATGGCAAATAGAGATCATGAAATTCCATGAAAATAGAGAAGCCCACATTTGAAATACTACAAATGACCCATCAAATGACTTGAAAAATTCCTAGGTGAATGAAATTAATACAATTTGTCAAAGACTAATATAATAAATATGTATGTGTTGATGGTGGAGGACGTTGACTTATCTGCTGTGTCTGTGCCCAAAACTTTTGGCGTTTCAGTGTCAAATTTCTTCGATTTTACAAATTTGGACACGTTTCGTTTTGTTTTTGCCAATGGCGTGTTAAAAGGATTAAAAACTGTTTGATTTGCATAAAAATGGGCTGCATATTCTCTTCATTTTCGTTGTCGTTTGGGTAAAAGTTTTTGCATGCGTCCCTTTTTTTTTATTTTGTTTTTTTGACTTTTTATATTATATTTTCTGTTGTTTCTGTGTCTTTTTGTCTGCTCCCCGACATAAAAGGATGGCTGGCAACAAAGTTTTCCAAGAGATAAGCAATGGGCCGCATTTTAGTTATCAGTTGCATACAAAATACACACAAAGACCAACTTAATCCAAAGAGTCAAAGAAGCCTGACGCTGACATTTTATCTCCTTCAAGTTTCTGTTTTTTTTTTTTTGCTGAATTTGTTCCGTCAAATGTTTATAAAAATTTAATTGAGCAACGCAAAAGCCTTAGGAACGCAAAAATGTTGTTAATAAAAAATAAGTCGCAAGTGGAACAATTTGTAAATGAAAGAATTGTATAAATGCCAATGCAGAATAAGAATCATCTAGCATTAAAATTTGGATAGCTTTAAATATAATTTATTATTAGGCATCCAGCAACTTTTGGTGCATTCAAAGACTTGAACATTTTTCACTCTTTTGTTGTATGTTTTTTTTTTGTTTTGTTTTTTTGCAACGACGGCTTCTCATTATTTATTTTTAGCTAATTAGCGGTTTTTTTGCTTGGCTACCAACCAACCGAAGCCATCATAGCTGTCATCTATCCTCTACGCGTAGGTGAAAAATATCTATAAAGAGAGAAGAGGGCAGAATGGAAGGTTGCAACGATTTGTGGCCGAAAAAGCATCACTTCCACTTGCCACATAGATACATATATATATATATATATATATGTATATATGTACTCCCAGGCGAGTCATGTTACTAATTAGTTACGGAATATATGCGACAAACACACACACACACACACACACATAGCACACCTGGTTGAGCTTTCAAGTTGGCAAAACTTTTTCAGCGCTAAGGGAGACTTTTCTCTACCCTCTGTCAACCCTCTCCTCATTCTGTGTGTCAAATAACAAATAATATTAGCAGCAGCAACATAAACTATGCAAAAAACTTCATCATCAAGACGAAGCACCATTGCGCATACGCCCCATTCTCTAAGGAACGAACGAAGGAAGGAAAAAAGGAAGGAAGGAGGAAAGAAAACAAAGAAACTTTCTTTGCCTTTGTTAAACATTTTCGTTCCTTTATTAGGTATGGTATTTTTTGAGAGCATCTTTATTATCTTGGATGTTTTGAGAGAGTGAAATTAATTGGAATATTTATCGCTCGCTGACAGCCAACGCGTGTTCGGGGTTATATCATATCAAATCAAATCAAATCCACATAGTTGTAGGGTAAAAGTTGATTGCTCTGTGGTTTCACTTTAATTAAAAGGCATTCGTCGTCGTGTTACCCAAATGCAACCCTGCAAGTGCATTTGCTTTACATGCTGTAATTATTTGTGCTCGAGTTGCCGCCAAGAAGGTGTTGCTTTTTGCCATAATTAAGCTGGCCCAGAGGGTTGGTTGGTTGGTTGGTTGTTCATTAGCAAAACCAGAATTCTGAGAATGGAATCTCTGCTCAGCTGTTTTCATTCAATTGTCCTTGGAACGCTTATACAATTGGGAAATCAATTCTCTCTCTTTTTCTGTCCATTAAAAAATTATTTCATTTTATATCTTAATTAAATTTGGTCTCATTTGCTCTGCTTTTGGTCAAAAAAGAGAGTGAGAGAGACAGAAATGAATAAATTCTCGGAATTTTTTTTTTATTTGGGGGGAAGGAGAAAAGACAAACAAATTACAAGCAATTCGCCACCAAGTAAATCACAACAAAAAAGCACCGAGTGCCCCAAAGTGAAGTAAATTAAATTAATGTCTGCAATTTGATAAAAATGGAGAACAAAAAAAAATACACGCAAACAGCAAAATGGTCAACAAATGAATCAGTGTCTAAAAATAAATGTGTTGATGATGGCAAAAAAAAAAAAAAAACAAGCAAAGCCATGGGAAATGGAACAGGTGAAATGAACTGAACTGAAATGTTAAGTGGTGGCATTAACATTTGAAAACTGTTATACCACACAAAAAGTGTTATACACAACAAATGCTTTGGTATTTATAAAATACTCTGAAATTTCTAATTCACCAACAAAATAAACCGCACAATTTATCAAAGGCAGCTTACAAGCCAACAATAAAAAAAAAAGAAAAACAAAATCAATTACAAAGAATTTTAGGTGCGATCAGGTGTAAATTCAGAAAAATCTATTGTATATAAATAATTAATTGAAATGTCTTATTAAATGTTATTATTTTTCCCCCTCATTTCTATTTCACGAGTGTCTAAATATTTCTGATTTTATTCAAATACTTTAAAATTCTTTAAAAATACTCCCCAAATAGAATTATTAGAATAGAATAACAATTACTTTTGATCCCTGACAAAACCAAAAACAAAAGAAAAAACCGTAGAATCTTTTCAAATTCAAGTAAACTGAACTTAAATTGGCTTGCTTATTTTGGGTGTTAATGAAACACCAAAAGTTGATCTCCCATCCATTTTATTAGATTTTTGCCAGCTTGCCTGCCTGCCTGCCTGCCTCTCAAGTCATTTTTAATAAACTGACTATAAAAGTTTTGTGCCACCCAATTCTCCATCGACCACAACGCACACACAGTGCACTTTTCCAAGTGCAAATTAAATATTCAAGCTTTATTTTTGGCCAGAACCAACACTTCCAACACATTCAATGATGGTCAAAACGATGATGAGGATGATGATGATGCGTTTATAATACTACGCATCCGCTGGGCATTAACCAACAACCAACTCTGTCCAACATTTTATGCATTTTTAAGTGGATTACTTTGCTGTTTGTCGGCAAAACTCTCACTTGCTCTTACTCAACTTTTGTAACATTAATGGTTGAATCTTTATTAAATTAGTGGCCCCCAATGGCCAACTCTGATGGGCCAACTGATGGCTTTAAATGTATTTAGTAGACTGTCCGCCTGTCATCTGTTTGCGGCCTCAAACTGTTTGTTGTGGTTGCTTTGTAGTTTTCATTTTTGCTTACCTGCAAATGGAAAGAAGACAAAAATTCAAATTAAATTCACAGTTTGTTTAATCTTTAATAAATTAAATAATGAAATATTTAGACAACAAATTACAAACTACAATAGAAAAAGCAGCAGGAATTCTCTGACCACATAGACAACATGTTTAAACACTTATTGTTAGTCAGATACAAATAGCCAAAGGTGCAGTGCCCAAAGGTATACAAATAAATGAGCGAAACAAATGTTTTCCATTTGTCAAAGGAACACAGAGTTGCCAGCTTCGAGAATGACACAATTCAATTTAATGCTTAACCAATTTCAACAAATTTAGTCAAACACAAATAGAGACAATTTGGCAATGGAACACAGAGTTGCCAGCTTCGAGTATGACACAATTCAATTTAATGCTTAACCAATTTCAAAGACAAATAGAGACAATTTGGCAATGGAACACAGAGTTGCCACAAATCCAGGCTATTATTAAACCTTTCATCAAACAAATTGGAGATTATAAATCGGGATACTTTTCATGTGTATGTGTGTATCCTTTTGTCCTTACTCAGAATGGATGTCTCTGTGTGTGTGTGTTTAAGTAGACTTTGTGCCACTTCATTAGTTTAATAACTTTGCTAATGGAGTTTTTGGCAAGTGCTCAAAAATTTTGTTTTTGCTGTATTGACTTTCTTTTTCCAGAGTTGGTTAATTTAAAGTTTGTAAATTTGATTTCATATATTTGCTTGTTTGTGTGTGTTCAGGCAGATTATAATTCTATGTTCGCTCTCCTAACGCATTTTCTAAACTCAAACCAAAAATGGCCAAGTTTCATAAAAGTTACATTATAAATTCAATGGTTTTTCATTTGTTTTGATTTTGTGGGAGTTTTGGGGAAAAGGAGAGAGACAACTGAAAAGTTTTGCATTCGATTATTGGAAATACTTGAAAACATCAACAACAAATTTATTTATCTGTCTGTCTGTCAGTCAGCCAATGTTGGTTAAATTTAACAGTTGCATTGCAAATTGATGATGATGCTGACGATGATATGAAAATGTTGGCAAATCCAATTTGATAAACTTGAATATTATATGCTAATATTTTAGAATGATCACCAAAAAACTAACTAAACAACACAAAATAAAGTGAAATTGGAACAACAACTGATGAACAAATTGTGAACTCGGCAATTGCTTCATAAAAAACACCAAAACAACAAATACAAATTGTAATTTCCCTCTCTCTTTCTCTCTTTTTCTATTCCTCTATGATTTTCCCTAAACTTTACACTCACTACAAAAGAGAGAAAAATAGAAAAAAAATATCAGCTTATGCTTTTGGCAGTTTATTGTTTTGCTTTGCTTTTGTATTATTATTTTATTCTCATGTACGTAAACTCGTCCTTTGTACTCTTTTGGTTCAAGGGAAAGGACGAGTTTTTTTTTTTGGCTTGTTTATTCTCGTTTGCTTCCTCCCTCAAAATATTACACTAGCCTACACAAATATTTTAAAGTTTTTTTAAACTCTAGAAAATATAATTGATTTATCTGATTCCTGGGAATTTTTGTCCAGGTTCTAATTATATTTGTTCTCCTGGTTCTTTGTTATTTTCTTTAAACTATATTTATTTTTCTTTGAAGCAGATTTCCCAGAAGTTGTCAGGGTTTTAATTATTGGAAACTTTTGAAGCTGAAAAAATATACTTATTTTTCTTTGTTGAACACTGTTTTTTTTTTGTGTCATATTTTGGATAGTTTTTGTTGTTGTTTGTTTTTTTTTTCTACACAAAATATAAGAGATAATAAGTTTCCATTTTGTTTCTTTTTGTGAATATTTTTTGAGCAGCTTAGACAAATTGTTCTAGTTGTTAGTTGCAAAATGATAACATAACAACAAAAGTTCAAGTTGCAAGTATTTTGTAAACTTTAATGATTCCATGGAACAACTCTTAAAAAACCAAAGAACTTATTCGTGAGAAATTGTTTCCTTTATTTCCTAGGTAATTAAACTCTCTCTCCTTTTTTTATGACCTTTGGCATTTTTAGCAAACGATAATTTATATATAAGTATTTTCCGCTTAGGAAAAGCTTTCATGAATTCATTAAGTGGCCGCCACAAAAATCCAAATAGAAAGAAAATTATACAAGGCCCTTCAACACACACACACACACAGAAAGAACTCGTTGCATACTTTTAGGCCGCTTTGCGTGTTCTTGTCGATGGAAAGGAAATTTCATTAAAAATGCCACTTATTTTATTTTTGACGCTTTATCGGCCGACACAAATGGACTAGCAGCTTAACTTATTTATTGATTTTGCCAACACGAAACGTTCCCATTTATTATTTATTAATTTGACTGACTCTCTCTTGTTCCGTTCTCCGTGTGGATCATTAAAATTCAGCAAAGCGGCATCGCTGACGTTTAATCCCTGGGAAAGGAACAAGATTTATACTGGCCGTGTCCACTCATAACCAACACATAATTCTTGGGCAAATAGCCGCTGGATAGAGTCCTTCCTTCTCCTTTTGCTTTCGTCCTTTTTAAAATATTTTACTACAATATTATTTGTTTTGGCGGAGAAGACCATGAAGAGGCATTTTTATTTTTATTCTGTCTTTTTTTCTTTATTTTTGGTTACATTTTCATTGTTTGCCGCATTGTTTATTTTATGTTGGCCACAACAATTGCGCCTCAGAGATTTCTCTCCAAAAAGACATTTGCCATTTCTCCCTTTTGGCTTTAAAATTCATTTGTCTTGTTACATTCAGTGGGTCCAAAAACATTTAAAGAGAGAAAGCTATAGAAGGCAATTCTTAACTTTCAATTAATTTCATATCAAAGTATCTTATCTGTCCAGCCATCTATTTATTTATATCCATCTACTATTCAACTGGGGAAATCATGAATTTTTGATGGTCATCCATGACTTAAACATGCCATGGGATTTGTGTATATAAAGCTAACGGTAAACTCGCACAAAAACGATGGCCACTTACAATAATCACACAATTTACACGCATTTTGTGTCATCAGAGACACGAAACTTGGAAAAAAAAAAACAGGAGAAAAATGGCCCTTGGAAATATCTTTATATATAAATGCCAAGCACACACAAGTTTTCCACACACGATAGTGCGTGCAGTAAATAAACTAATGCGGCGACTTGTTAAGCAAAGTGCCGTCATCTATTAAAACAATGTGGTCCCAACAATTCCCCCTCTAAGTCTGCAAGTATAAGTATTCCATATCCATAACCCTATGGCTCTTTTAGGTCTGTCAACTGCCCACAATAAAAACCAAATGAACTAAACAGAAACTGAATAATGAAACACTAAACACAACTCAGGGAAAGATAATGAATAGGGATGAACAAATTGGGTACGAACCATGGAACAATGCAAAAGCTAAAGTCAAATTAAGAATGGAATCAAGACCGATATAAAAAGTAGGTAATCCTTTATTTAATCTTCAATATATAGAATCATATTTCTATTTCATTTCATTGCTTTATTTTTTCCTTGTTCCAAGCGAAACAGAGCGGAACAATTTGGAATAGAAAAATGGAAAAGATAGAAATTTCAGAACGAATTAGCTCAACTCTGAGAGAAACTTGGAATCATTTTTTTTTTGTTTGCTTTCGTTTTCCTTATCTATGTTTGGTGGCAGTTTTAACAGCGCTATTTGTCTGCTTGTTGACATGAATTCTTCATGTTCTTCCGGCCAAGTTCAACTTGAGTTGGGATGGAGGAATGGAGTGGGAATTGGAACGGGAGTAGTTGTTGCGTAGCATGTGTGACAAATGCCTGAAATTCCTTGGTCTGCTGCTTAGCTTGGCTTTTTTTATCGTGATCCTGTTTCGTTGTGCGTGTGCATGTGACTCATTAGAAGCAGGAAAATACACACCATTCTCACACGTTTCCAAGCCAAGAGTAGTTTACTTAGTAAAGCTCCAAAAAACAAAGCTCAGCACTGCCGGAAAGTAGACAATAGCCTCGTTCTCTCTGTTTGAATATATATGTGAATGGCTAGCAAAAATCATGACTAAAATATAAAAATGACTGTGGTAAAAAAATGTGTGTGTGAGAAAGGAGCTGAGAAAATTTGCTTTAATGGCAATAAAAAAAAAAAACAAAGTTTTCAAATGCCATTTTGAGAAATTTTTCAGAAACCTTTGAAACATATTGAAATTCTGGTTACATTTTTCTAGATTTGTGTCTTTCATTTTCCTTGTTGATTTAGGTACCTAATGAGCAAATTTTGCAACGTGTCTGGTTGTCATTCTCATAAAGCAAACATTTTCACAGACTGCTGACACTGCCTGCCTGCCTGCCTGCCTGCCGCCCTTTGACCTCTAATGAAGCCGCCTCCGTAACCAATAATGCTGACCTGTTTGGGGCTGCTTCTTCTGCCTTTATAACAAATGATTTGTGCCCGTCATGTTGTGTGTGTGTATGAGTGTGTTCATTCAAACCATTAATTATTGAAATTGAAAGGTGGCCAACAAACGCTGTTGTTGGCCAAGCAAAGTTATTAAACTTGAGGATTTAGTTGAGGTTTTTTGGGCCTCCTATGGATTCGATTTTGGATTTGGATTTAGATTAGGTTTGGGGTTTCGGTTTCTGTGGTCTTTTGGGGCTTTGCTTTTGACCTTTGATGGCCATCCGATCAATTACCAAATTGCACTTATAATTCACACACACACACACAAGGCAAAGCCAAAGGAGACCTTTCATTTATGCTAATTTTAGGGGCATTAACCCATTACTGCACAAAGTTACGTGATGCCAACTTTTAGTCTCCTTCAAAACTCACAAATCGACCCAATCGACAAGGCCATTTTTGTTGTTTGGCTTCCGTTTCACGTGCGTGAAATAAATTTGGTTAGTCGTATAATTTGAATCGTGTTGTTGTTGCTGCTCCTATTTTTGGAATGTTTTATGGCCGAAAAATAAATTTAAAATGGGGGAAAAAAAAGGTTAATCGCAACATTTTCGCCAATACACAAAACGTTTATCATTTGCGGTTCTTTACTTTTTTTTTTTTTTTGAGTGGAATCGTGCGTTTGATTTTCAAGGAAGCAGAAAGTTTTTTATTCCACTCTCTGTCTCTCTGAAATTGAACCACAAAAATTGATGTGGCAAAAGTTTGTTAAGTAAGTGAAAGAGCTGTGAATGATTTATTGCATTATAAAAAACTAGAAAAAGTCTCTCAGTCTCATTTTGCCTTTGTGCATTGTGCGTGGAAATCAACTAAGCAAATGCAAAAAGACTCGACTCTGACAAATTGGCAGTAAAAAGTTGCAACCAGTTGAGTGCTCAAGTTTAAGGATACCAAAAGAGCTTCTGCTTCAGCTTCTGCTTTTCCTTTGCCCTTGAAGTTGATACGATATAACAAAAAAAAAAAAATAGACTAGTAAACTTCACTCAGCTTAGCCAGTTTACTTGACATTTGCATGTCGAGACATGTCAGAAATATGCTAGTCTCCTCCTGATATTCTCAGAAGCAGCAGCAGCAACTTAAAGCACTTGAAATTTCTTTCCATTGCTGCTGCTTTTGTCAACACCCCCCCCCCCTCCCCAAAACTTCTTTTGAGCAGTTGAGCAACAATTTGTGCAACAAAGCGTTGCGAAATTTGTGCATATTCTTTACATTCAAGGACACACTCATAAATGCAGTTAAACGATTGGCATTTCATTAGAAAGTTTATCTAGAAAAAGGCAAAGAAGATGCATCTTTTTTTTTTTTGATTGCTTACGCTTCATTACAGAGTTGCATTTAGCGTAAAACTTTTCGATCAAAGGGAATTTGCTTTAATTTGATTGCATTTTACAAAAACTCGAATTGAATTTATTTTCATGTTTTCTTGACAAAAGAATTTCTATATTCTATAAACCTGTTGCAGTCCAAGCACAAACAAAAGATTCCTGAACTAAAGTCAACACAAACACGGTGCAAATATCTGTTGAGAAAGTCATTGACTTTACGGGCTCAGATTGAATGGTTGAGGTACTCGACGAAAGTTGAGCAGTTCAACATTGAAACGATATTGACACATTTGAAATGTCATCATGCCATGCCAAGAAAAAGAACAAGAAGAAGAAGAAGAAGAAAAAAAAAAGCCAAGCCAAGGTAAACGTAGCACAAAAAAAAAACAGAAATTGTAGCTGTCAAAGATTGATTTGTTTTCTTTCTTTGGCACTTTTCTTTGACAAAGAAAACTTGAAGCAGGTAAAACTGAAAGCTTACTGAAAACTTATACAACAACAACAACAACAAAAAGGCTTGTAAATATTTGCCCTGGTAAAGCAAACAAATGCCAACTGACTTGACTGGTGGCTAGTAGTCCTGCCTGGTTAAAAGGAGTATGATGAAAACTGTAACAAAATTCAAAATTGCTTTTGAAAAAGTTTCAACATCGATTAAAGTCAGGGTTTATTTTTCTTCTTTTTTTTATTTTTATTTTTTTTTTGTTGTCGTTGTCTATTTGGTCCCAAAACGGAAGCTCAATTCATATTATGCTTGTCGCTGCTTCCGGCCAACGCATATTTGATTTATGCAGCCAAAAACACCAACAAAGTACAAAAAAAAAAAAAAACAGAGTCAGGGATAAAATGACTACAAATTCAATTGAAATACAATTGGCTTATAAATGAAAGCTTATTTTCCGGGTAAATGGGAGACGGAGACCCTTTCCCTTTCAATACAAGCAATTTAAAACAGTGTATTGAATATTTCAAGGGTTGTCAGTTAAATTATTCCATGTTTAAGAGAATTTGAACCTTCAATTTGCCTTGAATTTATTTTAAGCTAAGCTCTCTCTCTATCTCTCTCTCTCTCTCTGTCTCTCTAGAGAAATGATAAATTTTACATAAACATCAACTAATTTAAGATGACACGCTTTATTAGAAAAACGGCCAACAAAAAGTGTTTAACGCGTTCCAAATTACATGGCCAATTACTAATTCATAATCCCCTGACAACTTTCAATGTCTTCCAAAATGAAAAAACAAATAAAATAAAAAAAGCCTTTTTATTTTACAGTTCAAGAATGTTACAAGTCAAAATAAGTAATCGAATAGGATTCATTTACGAAAGAATTAACACAGATAACATTAATTAAATCATCAAATAATAATAAATTAAAATCACTTAATATTTCGATTAGTTTCGCTTTTGAAAAGGGTTCAACTAATATGAACATTAATCAATTAATTTGGAATTGCATTTAGTAAACCGTCATAAACACACATACAAACACACACGCACACACAAATAAACAGAATGCGGTGACGTTAATTAAACCACAACAAAGGTGAATGGGTCAAGTTAAACGGTCAAAGTAATTTCTACTTGATGAAATAATTAAGCGATATTAAAGTAGGCAGCGAATTAAACTTAATCCACTAAAATGAAACATAAATTACAATTAACCAGTAAATTTATGCAAATGCAACAAACTCAATTATACAACAACAACACAATTCTCATTCACCTTGTATAAATTTTGGGTGTAATTTGCAAAACAAAATTAGTGAAAATGGACCAACAACGACATCAATTTGCTATACCAAAGGATTCTCTTGGATTATTTTATATATGTATGTATGTGTGTGTGTGTGCATGTCCAAAAACCCAATTACACTTATGACATTTGCAATATAAACTTCAGACATCATAAACGAGGGTAGATCAAACATTTCTCTAAAAAGGAGAAAGCAATTAACCAAATTGCTTAAACAACTCTCGCTTCTATTGAATCAAATTACTTTTGGCTGTCATTGTGTGTGTGTGTGTGGTTGTGTGTGTAATGGCATCTTCCCTCTCTTCTCATTTCCATCATTTTCCATATACTAAATCTATAAATTTAATTAAATCAAGATGATGAACCTTGATTAAAATAAAATATTGATGAATTTGTCGTCTTAGATTCTTCCCCTTCTTCTTCTTCAGTTGGAAAGGAGACAAGAAATTAAATATATTCAATTCAAACAGATAACAAAAAAAAAAATAATATTGTATTAATTCAATTGAGAAAGCTAAATTTGTACAAAAAAGTCTATAAATAATGTAAAATGTCTGTGTGTGTTTCTTGTGCGCCTTTTACGCCAAGAACCGCAAAATTCACTCAATACATATCGAATCTATAGACACACACACTTAACTGCATAAGCCAAAGCAAATACTTAAATACACACACATACAAACAAACAGTACATGAAAAGTGGGCAAGCAAACAGACAGACAGTCAAACAACAACCGCCTCCCGCTCTCTTTCTCTCTTTATACACTGTCTGTTAAGCACTTGAAAAAGTGGGCAGCATTTTTGTTGTAATTTGGCCCCACGAATTTAACCGTTGCACATTCCAATTCTGGTTGTGCTTTGCCCTGCCTGTTTTCACTTGATTATTTATTAAACCATTTGAAGCGGTGCAACCGACTGATGTAACTCAGAAGCATTGCGAAAGCAATCAAATTGAGCAAATAATTAATAATTAATATTAATTAAATTCAAAGCGAAATTTTCAACAATCATAATAACCATAAAAAGCTAAAAATTAAACTTTGACTCACCATTCTCTCTTCTTTTTTTTTTTGCTCAAACTCAAAAGAGACAGCGAAACAGATAGTTTTGATCGAACGACAAAGACGATTTTTTTATATTGCACAGTAAAAAAAGATTAAAAAAAAAAAACAAATGGTCTAAGGCCATGGCTTCAAAACACTTTTACACTTTCACTTTACTTTTTTAATTGAAAAACAAAAACGCGTGCTCACCCGCCCGTCTTTAAAAGTCAACTACTACGCATTTGTCAAAAAGGAGACAAGAAATATTTGCATTCAGCTTTGAACTATTGTAACTGTAACAGGGCAGCGTTGACTGCACTGCAAGCACATTTGATCTTGATAAGAATTATGCGCTTTATTGTCTCTTGCATTCTGCTTTGAACTACTGCCACTGCTTGCCTGTCTGTCGTGAGCACTGGTAACTGTAACACACTTGATCTACTATTAACAACTCTGCGCCTTACGCTCTCTTTCTTTCTTTCTTTCAATCATCACCAATTATACCCTGCACTTGTACAACTACAACTAATAGAGTAATAACAACTTCTGGAAATGTATGTAACATGGCAATAAAATTCCTGGTTATTTATTTTTTGTAATAATTAACTCTTTTCAAACTGGAATGCCAATAAGTTTGAAAATATTTACAACAATCAATTTCTTGTCTATTTATTAGAAGAAATACAATCATTTTTTTATATAGGCCCAACAAAAATATTTCATTTAATTTTATCCAAAAAAAGAATGTATTATTGTAAATGCAATTTCAATTTTGGTACAAATTGTTCAAATGCGGTTGCAAATTCTTTTTTAAAAAAAAATATATAGTAAATGGTTTTGGTAAAGGAATTTTCCTTTAACTGAAAATGCACACACCTCTTTTTGCATTTTTGTATTTTTTTCATTTTCATTTATTTATTTTGTATAAAAATGTTGTTCGAAAACAGAAACCACAGTCGACCGACCGACCGCATGCCAATCTGAAATGTGAAAGAAAAGAGCACAGCAGCAAGCTGCTCTGTTCAAAGAGACCAATAGGGAAAGAAAAAGAAAACGAAGAAGAGGGGTCGGTCAAACAAACACAAAGGAGAAAAAGAAGCAAAAAAAAATATCGCATGCAAATTCGACCATCCGCACACTTTATATAATTTCACTTAAAAAAAAGTAAGCAAACACACACATACATTCTGACTTTACCTTTAGGAGCGACACTTTTCGTGACTTTAGCATGTTAACCTCAATTTATCGTTGCCATTTATGTTATTGCTGCTGCTGTTGTTGTTGTTTTTGTTGGTTGGTTGTTCTTTTTGTTCTCTCTTTCGATTACAACATACATTGTGGTGGTGGCAAAAACCTGGTAAACTTGCTTGCATTGTATAATCGATAAAACAACAAAAACAATAAAAAACAATGAAGAAAATTTCTAAAGCGAATCAAAATTGAACTTTGGCTAAAATATAAAATACTTCTTAATAATCCAAAATCCATTTTTATAAATTAAGTTTCAATGGCCAATTTTCCATTTTATTAAAAATATTTCATATTTTATACTACCAATATTCAATCAGGCTAGCAACATTTAATGGAATTAAATTGTGCGCATTGTGGTTTTTTTTTTTGCTTTATTTATTTAATTTGTTTTACTGTTGAAACAATATTTTTGTGGCACTTTCCAAATACAAAACAATAAAAAAAAAATTGTTAGCAGCATTAACTTTTTTGGGATTAAAACCGAAAATCAAATTGAATTTAAATTGACATTTCTGTTTTTTTTTGTATGTTGGCAATGCTGGCAAAGGGGCGTGGCAATCAGTGCTCATATATTGAAATATTCAAATGGGCTTAAAACACAGATTTTGTTACGTCACTTGAACTGGCAACAACAACAACAAAACAAAGGAGTTAAAACTAAAAAAGGCGGTGAAGCAAATAAATTTCCAATTCAATGACTCAATATGTGTGTGTGTGTGTGTGTGTGTGTATGTGTCCGTCTAGAGGCTGTTTCCCTTGACAGACGACAACTCATTAAAATGAAAAGAAAAAACTACAAGAAGAAGATAAAATTTAAGGGGGGCATTCTGATATAAAGTCATGAAATTTGAGTGTTTTTTTTTTAAAAGCTAAATAAAAATTGATAAATTACTAAATTTTAAGCAAAGATTCTCTTTCTCAAAGACCGAACCAATCCACTTTAGTTATGAAACCAGCAACCACAAAGGGAAAAATGTATGTAAAGCTATAAAAAATATACAACACTTTTGGTAAAACGGAAAGTGCCAATGACAAAGCAGCTGAGCCATGAAGGAAATTTTTACCACCAACTGTTAACCATTTTTTTGTTTTTTTTTTTTTGAAACACACACACACACACATTTAACTTGGCAACTTGGATGACGTTGAAATGTACACTTTTATATGCACACAAGTCTACTTATTTGTGCTCACAATTTTAAATGCAAATACTCGTATACCAACAATATATATAACAACATACCAAAATAAAATGTAAAAAAAAAAAAAAAAAAAAAAAAATATCTGTGTATGTGTGTGTAGTCGTCATAAATAAAATGTCATATATAGTACAATATATGCACTACCCGGCAAAAGTTTCAGAGCACCCCAAAAACTCGTAAGGGTTGCCACTTTAGGGTTGGCAAAATTCGAAAAATTTCCAATTTTCATCGTCCTTGCGGGTCAGCAGGATATTTTTTAAGGACAATAAAATTATTGAATTAGTATTCAGGACATTCATACCCGTCTTTTAACCCCTCTTAGCGTTCGAAATTCGAAAAAAGTCAAAATCGACCCGCTCTAGTTTTAAAATATATTATATTATATTTATTTAAAATGTGCACAATTCAAAGCGGAGAAAGCTATTCTAGAAACTCGACCTGGTTTATATGGTTTATGTATTAAGAATGAGAACTTGAAGCATTTAAAGTTATGTAAAATTATAGATCAAAGTCTGATCTTTTTAACAAGTAACAAACAACAACAACAACAACCACCGATAAAAGTTTCACTTAAACTTTTTTTCCCAGCCACATTTCCTTTGATGGGGTTTGCTGTTGTCCAGCAGTTTCAACTTCAATTACTTGCCACGTAACGACCCCCCACCCCCCCTCACACATACACTCGCTATAAAAGAAATTCCATTTCAAATTTGTAACAACCACACACAAAAAATGTCCTGTTCCCACCTCCTCCTCCCCCGCTGCAAGAAGCAGCCATTTGCCTGCACTAAGCAATTTTCTCTTTACCTGTAGAAAAAAAAAAAAAAAAACACCCGCTTAACTTAGTTTGGCTTTGGCGCATGTGACATCGACATCATAAATTTTGATTAAGCTCTTTCAACAGTTTATAGCCAACGAGCGAAGAAGGACAACGTCCGCAACCATTGGTATTTTTTTTTTGATTCTCCCACTTCTCTTAGCATTGCACTATGGGCCAGAATTACCGAAAATATGGGCCCAAAAACAAATACAGAAATTTATATTGAAATAAATATAAACTTTTTGTTTATTATTCTCCAAATATTTCTTTTATTTTAAGAATAACTCGGATTGTACTTTTTTCCTATTCAATTTCGTAATCGATTGCCGACTTTGGTTTTGATTTTTTATATAGAATTTAAAAATCCAAAAAAATATATTATCCTTAAAGTCTAATATTTTAAACATTGTAGATGAGAAATTATAGAAATTCTGCCAATTTTGACCATAGTGCATTGGGTGGATGGAAACAAAGGGCAAATCGATCTAGAAATTGAGGTGGAAATGGTTCAAAGTCTTGGCTAATTTTGTTAATTAGAAGAAAAATGCTGAACACAACAAATTCTAGGCATAATTTTGATTATTTATTGTTTTAAATTTGAGAAATTCTCTTATTTGTAGACCAGTGTATTTTATCAGGGAACTAGACTTTAAATTGGCTGGAAAGTCAGCCATAAATTAAAGGGGAGATGTGGGAATATTGTAGCTTTAAGTTGTTAAATGTTTTCAAATTGAATGCGGCTGATGCCACAGAACCACAACACAACAACAAATGTCATTTCTTTGTCGCTTTGGCATTAAAATGAAATCCATATTGAGACTCGCACACACACAAATTTACTTTAACACTTGGCATATTCAATGCGGCTGCCTTGCATATGGGACCACTATGCGTATGCGTAATAATATTCATGAGTTTCTTTCTATCTCATATATAAAATATATACAACTACATGCTCATAATTCAAAGCATTCCACAGCAGCAGCAAATTTCGTCTCTCAACATGCGATTTTTATTATGCGGATTTCAACTCCTCCTTTTCAAGGATTTGGTTTGGTTTGGTTTGCTTTTGCTACTTTGCTGTGTGGCAGCTTTCACAGCGCATCTTGTGGTACTTTATAAAAAATATTTAGTGTTAAAAAAAAAAAAATTACATTCGTGGTTTGTGTGTGTGTTTTTGGCTCACCTGGATGAATCCAAATTTATATAAAAAAAAATACCCATAACCTTTGAAATATTCCAGTTAATTCAAGCGGAATTTGAAAGTAAAAATCCATTTTACCAACAGTTCAATTAAACAAAGTAAATTGAAATTCATATTTCTCTCTTTCAATATCTTTCAGTTTCCCTTTTGTTTTTATCCTCCAATCATCAGCGGAACTTTGTTAGTTTTCCTCCCTTTTTGTTTTTTTTTTTTTATATATTTTTGCCAATAGTAAACATATTTTCCTGACTGCTTGTTTACTTTGTTTTATATCTCTTAACTTTCTTCTTTTTTTTTTTTTTGCCTAAAAAGTTTCCCTGCCACCAACAGCCACAATGGCGTTGACAATGTTCGGCAAAGTTGCTCACTTCCGTGCCACATTTTCTCTTGATTATATTTGTCTACCCGTCGCTCTCCGTTTATCCTCTTTTCAAAAAAAAAAAACAAAAAAAATTATATATATAAACATGAATTATGTAAATTTCCAAATAATGATAACAAAAAAAAAAAAAAAGAAGCGAACCAACAAAACAAAATAAAAACTTTTACTGCCCTGACTCTAAGCTCTCATTCGCAAAATGTCTTTCAAATTATTATGAATGAGGTGAATGCCAAATGAAAAGAGTAGGAAATGGGAAGAAAACTGTTGATTTATTCAAATTCTTTGTCTCCCCATAAATGCTCATTTAACTTGTTCTGAACTGAACTTTGAACTGAATCCGATTAAAACTGATGATTCATGCGTTGGTTTGTGAAAACATTTCCTCGAAATTAAATTGCATTCATTTCAATTGCTCCCTCGATGGCCAACTTGTGGCATTGATTATGTGATTTGCTTTTTAATAGATGTTTGTTGTTGTCGTTTTTGTTATTACACCTTCAATGAACTTACTAGTTTCGATTCCTTATCAGACAGACAGACAAATGGCTTGGTCCAAAACGGATATTTCAACACCGACCAAAAACAACAACCCAAGCAAGCAGCAATTGGTTTAGAACCTTTTGGTTTGCTATTTGGTATTAATTGCGGACCACAGAAAGCAATCAGAGTGTAGCACTGGCTTCAATTTTGGCTCATTGCCAACTCAGAATCACTGTGGCAACACGAAAAAAAAACAACACACACACACACACATACATACATTTCATTTTTAATCCATTTTATGTGTGTGGCTGTTGATTTTGCGATCAAACAGCTTAATCTTTCGACCGCACATTTATAACACACACACACACACAGCAGATAGCAAGTCAATTTTGTAAAAGGAAAAAATAAAAACAGAGTTGCCGGATCAAGAACAGAACAAACGAACACTGAACAGAAAAAAAAAGAACAGGAAGAATTTTAAATTTAAATTGCAGAGATTTCAGAGCTGCTTTCGCTTTAAATTTAGCTGTCAAATCTTACACATATTCCCTGCTGGGTCTCGACATCATCAAAGCCACAGTCAAAGATGTGAGAACACGAAATTTGGTATATGCAAGGCAGGCAATGTGCCAATAGTAGGAGTAAAAAGAGTAAAGAGAGGAAACCGCAAAGCGAAACCGAAACCGAAATTAAATCAAATGGTGGGCACTGCAGCCATCTGACCACCAATGGCCAAGAGAGCGAACAGAACGCCAGCCTAGAAATGGCAGTAACCAAGTTTACAAGTATATCTGTGTATCGCATGAGCTACTTGGCTGGATGATGTCGACATCCTCCGACAGCTGCCAGCAATTGTGGTAATTTCATTTGCAGACACAGAGACGACGACAGCAAAATCGGCTTCAACCAACGGAGGACAACGGAAATTGCGAGATCTAAAGCTGGAAGGATGTGCACTGTGCCTGCGGCGATTAGCTAGAAAAATGTTCACTGTTCTTTAATTAAAACTGCAGTTCTAAGGCCATTATGGAAATTGTCAAAAGCACGAATAGTCAAAAAAGGGTTTTTTTATAAAAAAAAAAACGATCTTTAACCAATTGAATACCATCAACTGCACACAATAAATATAAAGTTGACTTACCCTAATTTTATTTTATAATTGATTTAAAATTGTACTCACCTGAAAAGAAAGGGGGTAAAAATAGAAAGAAAATTAATTGAAATAAAATTGAATACACAAACAACACAAATTTTGCAACATAAAAAAAAAGCTCAGCCTGAAAAATTGTGAAAAATTAAATAAAAAATAGTTAAATAAAATTTTATGCAGTCCAGTCCGATTAATTTAGATTTTTATGATTTCAGACCAAATTTCGGTTAATTTGTTACTTAATTTAATGAAGAATATAAAAGAAAAGGATTTTCTTTAATTTTTATAGCCAGATAATATGCAAGATTTTTATTATTTTTATTTTATTTATTGAGTCTCAGTTAATCTGAAACTAGCCTCGTTTTGGAAAGGATGAAGGAGTCAAGAGATGAGGTTAACTAATTGATTAGACATACGAGCGCAGCAGCACAATTCACTTTCATATTCCCTTAATTTTTGTTGTTTTTGTTTTTTCCATCCACACATAAACATACATATGTAATTGTGGCAGCATTTGTGAGCTTCTTTAATTTTTGTGCCTGGCTGCTGGCAAGGCAAAATGTTTGACTTATTCTGCCCCCTCCCCCGCAGCATCCCGCACTTTATTATCCATTCTACATCCAAGTACCGAGTACTTTAGCACTTTGGCATTTGCTGTGCTTTGCTTTCCTCTGCTCTGCTTTGGTTTGGTTTACTTTGCCTTTGGCTTACTACTGCACAACGTTGCGTATGCGCATTATTTAAAATTAGCACAGTGGAAATTTTTATACACGACGATTTTCCTCTTGTTTTTTTTTTTTTTTTTTTATTATTATTTTGTACGTGTGTGTATTTATTTTCATGGCCTTTGTGAGTGTTTGTTTGAGTTCTCGTTGTTGTTCTTGTTGTTGCTGCTTTGTGTTTAAAAATAATTTAATTGTTAGCATAAGCCCTTTTACACTGTACTTCTCTCTCTCTCTTACTCTCTTTTTCTGTTAATGGCATAAACGACGACGACAACCCAAATAGAGAAAGAGAGAGAGAGAGAAAGTATGTGTGTGTGTATGTCCTGACGACATTTAAGCTAATTATATGTACTTAAGCATTTGCATAGAAACATTTTGAAATAAAACCCCTCAAAAAGGCAACTGACTATATCCTCGGATTTAATAACAAGTAGCTGAATATCCACAAAACTGATGACGACTGGCAGGCAAATGAGCCTGCTAATTCAATAAACAAAATAATCGTAATGCCCCAAAGTTGAGGCCAAAACAAAGGCATAAATTACAAAAATAAAAAAGCGGTCTTGTTCCCTGACCAAGCCCAATTTAAATATCAAATCAAATCATATAAAATTTCCTGGTTTAAGCCCCCAAAAAACAAGGACAAAATTTGAACTCTTTTCTGATTGAATTAAGCAATAAAAAAAAAAGTGTATTTATCAAACAAATAAACCGAATAAATGGCTGCTATGCAAATGAAAATGTAAATGTAAACAATAATTATGATGATGATAACAAAATGTTAATGTTCATTTAAACTAAACTATGCAAATGACTAAACAACAAACGAAAAAAAAAAATAAATAATCTAGGGAATTAATTTGAATGATTCTTTGGAGTCCAACAAAATGGACTTTTAAATGGACATGGGGAATTTAGCCATTGTCCTCCATATGCAATCTGAATCCATTCAATCAGGCAAGTCAATTCAAGCTCAGCCAAGGAGTCAATAAGTCAATCAATATTCGATTGTTTTGGCTGCCAGATGAGATGTGACAGAAATACCAAGTTGTCTGTGTGTCTGTGTGTGTGTGTGTGTCTTTAAAGTCCTTTAAAGCCAGAGAGAAAGACAAAAGGCATCATCAACAACAACCAACAGGACAAAGGCACAGACACAGACACAGACAGAGACTGAGGCAACTGGGCTTGGTGATTGTATTGCTGACACTCTAGGCGACTTCTGCGACTGCGACTGCTGCTGATGCTGCCCAGTGATCCGATCCGATCCGGGCGACTGTTCCCGCTGTGAGAGGTTGACAGCAAACAGTTGTTTTGCATAAAAATGCCATTGCAGTTGCTGCTGTTGGTTGGTGTTGCTTTGTCCTGCATGTGTCCTGTGTGAGTTTGTGAGTCGAGTCTGTCATTCGTTATTTTGCAATGTAAACACACAATAAACATACAATATGCACGCACAATATGTGTGTGTGTATGTGTGTGTGTGCTTCTTTTGCATACTATTTTCCCACATATACAATATATATTTTTTTCACAGTTTTTCCCACTCAACAACTCGAGCATTTTTACCCCTTTTTGGTTTACATTACTTTGCATATTTTTATATGTCGAAATTGTACGAGTTATGTGGAAAGGGTGCAAAGTTTCGCTGACATTGCAGTTTCCTACTTTTTTTTTGGTGGCCATTTCAGCGGCCTATTCTCCCAACCATAGCAGGTGAAAGCAAAGGCAAAGTTTCATTTCATTTTATACAACTCATTGACAGTGCCATTAAAAATCCATTTACCCCCATCTAACCACAAACACCAACACCTTTGGTTGTTAATCATTGAGCCAAAGCCTCTAAGAATTTCTTGCAAGTATTTAAGTTTTTTTTGCACAATTCATGGCTAAATGACTGGACAAATCGCGTTTCAATCAAAAGGATTGCAAAAAAACAATAAATAACTTTAAAAGAAAACCACCTAAAAATTCAATTAAATTGAATAATAAGTTCTGTGTAAAGAGACAATCGATTTAAAATATTATCATCGGTTCATTTTCCCCATATCTTGAGTAAATATGTTTCAATCTTTCTGTCTCTCTCTTTCCCTCTGTTGGGCATTTTTTTCAATTAACTTAATGCAATGTCTTTGCGTTCATTTGGTAAACCGCAAAAGATGTTACACATATTCGGTTTCGGTTTTTACTCACTCCCGGTCACATTTGACCCCATCAACCATCATCATCATCATTGGCAGCTTTACATTTTCCCAGGACAAGAGGAAGGATTTTTAGTCCACACATGCAAATGATTAATGTTCGTTGGCTGCCAGGGCAAAAATTGGGACCAAGTTCAAACGAAAAATTAAAAAACAAAAAATTATCATTTGTTTGCAGTTTGAGAGAATTTTAAACTATTGTAGTTTTCTGTCCAACATTTTTATCTTTAGGAACTACGCCTCGCTGGATCCCAGAGACAAGTGTCCCAAATGTCAACTGAGTCTGTTTGTTTTTGTTAAAAAAAAAAAATTAAAAACCTATGAATAAAATGTTCTTAATCGCCTTTAAATATATTTAGTACAAACTTTAATTTTACTTACTGATTAAGAGAAGAAAATGTTTGGACACTTACCTAAAATGAAAAAGAAATTAAAGAAAATGTATTAGTTATATTCATCTAGGTTTAAAAATGTCCCTGACAAGTGACTCTATTTTTTTTTTTTGTATCATATGAATTCTTGCATTTCAATAATTCACTTGTCTGCCCAAAAATCATGTTTCATTTTTGACCCGAACCGTTTCTCTCTTTCTCTCTCTCTCTCCGTCTGTCTGTTTGTTGTTTGCTCAATTGTACAACCGCTGTAAATAAAACGTAGCACTTCCGTTTCATTCGCCATATTGTTTGTCTGATTGTCAGTGAGTTAAAAATTTTTGTGTTCATTTCATTTTGCTCGCTGTGTTTGCATTGTTTCGAGTTTTGTTTGTTTTGATGCACTTTAAAATTTTCAACTTGAAATGGACGCTCGATGATTTTTGGTGGCCAATTGGTAAAAGATTCACACTCCATAAACCAACTGGCCCATAGCCAAAGACTTGTCGACTTGTCGCTTTCTGCATAATAAATGACTGACTGACTAACTGACTGACTGACTAGGCAGGCCCAAAAGTAACTAATGAAAAAACACAGCAAAAAAAGGAAGCGGACCACACAAAGTGGGTCACAGGACGAGGATGCTGCTGCTGCTGCTTCTCCTCTCATGTTGGCAAAATGTCAAACAAAAATAGGTAAACTGTTCCACTTCTTCTGTTCGTTCTTCGTGTACCTACATCTCACACCATCATAATAATTAATATCCTTTCAAATGTTACATGCACTAATTACAACAACAACAACAAGAACGACATGAACAACAAGTAGAAGCCGCCCAAAGGCATAGAAAAAATAAAAGGCAAAGCAAAACAAAACAAAAAAAAAACAACAAACAAATTAAAGACCCATAGAAACAGACATTTCCACATGTGCGATTTGTCAAGGTCGCACAAAAATAAAAAAGAAAAAACAAAAAGAAAGAAAGGTTAAAAAGACTAATACTTTTGCTATTGTGCATTTTTCTTTTTTGTTGGATTTCTTTTGTTCAACCCTCTCCTCTTTCTCCGTCTGTCTTGGAGAAGGAGGGAAATCTTAGAAATGAAATTGATATGAGTAGCAGCTAAAAACAAAATAAAACTTATTAGTCAAAGAATTGAAAAAGAAAACAAACAAATTTAAATGGATAATCAAATATTAGGTACCTAAAATTTTAAATTATTTGCAGATTATATGATTTTTAAACATATTTTGTAGCAACAAAGTAATCTGTTTTTTTTTTACAGGAGTTTTTCAAATCCAATTAAATTTTTTTATTTGAGCTTCTTTTTCAGATTATTGCGAGTAGAGTTTTGCAAATCAAAATTGAATTATATACGACTCTGGTTTGGATTGTCTATATGTTAAATAAAATGTAGGTAATATAAAATTTCAGATCTTTTAATTGAAAGAGTAATAAGTTCCTAATTTTATGATTGTCCTACTCAGATTTTCGAAAGAATAGAAAGAAAATTAGTGGCAATAACCGCTCAAGTTTTATTTAATTTAATTAAATGAGTGGGTAGGTAATATTTTGGGATTGAGTCCATTCCGTTAATATCGTTCAAGTGAAATCTCGATTTCAAGTGCAATCGAGACGATGATGACGACGTCATCACCATTACCATCATCGTCATCGACATCGTCATCATCTTTAAGTCAGCGAGCCAAAACAACATGCAAGTTTTCTTCACAGCCAGCGACTGTCGTCGATTTAATTAATTTGACATCATTTATTATGCCATTGCAGCAGGCGCAAAAAGAAAATAAAACTGCTGACTGCTGACTTTTGACTCTTGCCTTGCCAGTGAGTGAGTGAGTGAGTACTGAATTGGACCAGATGTGAGAGGAGGCTGGGGGGGGCAATCATCCATCCAGAGTAAGTGGCAATAATGCAACAACAAAAGTAACAAGAGGCAGAGGTAAAACCGCCATCAGGAGCAAGAGGAGCCAAGTCGAGAGAAATTGCTTTTTGCTGCAAGTCAAGCCATATAGATGAAGAGCGACATTCACAGCGAAAAGTATAAAGCAGCCGGGTTTGGAATACCCTGTATGCGATTTTTGTATTGCCTACTTCCTGGCATTATTAGAACCCTTTTTTTCCTCTCAATTCAATCTTTATGAAATATGGCCAGACACACGGACAGACCTCAAAGACCTTAGCTTTTATAGCCTATAAGATATTCAGTAGTTATCATACCCTTTGTCCTAAAATTATAGGGTATGCAAAAGCACATATAGGGTTAAAGGGAGAGAGTGTGAGTTTTCCCCGTAGTAGTCAGCAAAGTTAACTGAAGGTTCGGTTCGGTTCAGTTCAGTTCAGTTTGTTCGCACACAGCACACACAGGTTTCAATTTACATTTACGTTGATTTTTTGTTAAATTGAGTTCGACTTTGGCTGTCGTTACGCTACCAACAACCTACTAAAGTCGACATTGCAGTGGGGCAAAGTAAAATACAAAAAAAAAAGAAAAACAAAAAAAAACACGAAAGAAAAACAACAAAAATCAACATTCGACAGAGAGATGCAAATGGTGAGTAAAAAAAGCAAACGGGCATTCCAGGTCAAAGAAATGTCTCATAATGAGCTCTCATTAAATAAATTCCACAATTGGGGATTCACACAACTGGATTTAAAATATATCAAGGATTGAAAAAATACAATAAATTCTAGTTTTATTTAAGAAGTCTGAAAACCGCCAGACAGTTTTTAATTTACACATTCAATAGTTTCAAATTATTTATGTAAAGATTATTAATGGCCCCGAAAAAACAGACTTCCTCTTCATCTTCAATTTTCTAATTTACTTTGTTAGCTGATAGTACAAGTTCTCAATAGCCAACAAAATCTCACCCAACATTCGATCGGATTTGTGGCAATTTTTGGTAAGGAGCTGACGCAACATGGCCAAAAGGCGATGGGCCATTTT
>JAWNPY010000018.1:139221-161598 GCA_035078625.1 Scaptodrosophila scaptomyzoidea
CCCAACATTCGATCGGATTTGTGGCAATTTTTGGTAAGGAGCTGACGCAACATGGCCAAAAGGCGATGGGCCATTTTTTCCCTCATTACTGCCCTATGCTGGGCATTGGCATGCCAAGTACAAACCGTATGCACATTGAGATTATGTCGCATTTTACGTTGAAATTTATCTGTCCGATTTAGGAATTCATTTTTGTAATGGGAAGCAAAACATTGCTTAAACATTCCCGTAAGACAATTCTCCAATTTATCATCCAATTGATTAATCTGAGAGCGAACAGCGCTGCATAATGTATAATTCGAATTGCCCATACAAGCCCGAACCATGGGCTCAAAAAGTGTGGCCAGAATCTGAGATGGTCGATGGCCAGGTCCTTTTAGACATTGACTGCCCTCATTGCTAGGACCGCAACCGCCTAAACCAGCGCAGGCCCGAGTACAAGGAGCACACTCACAGACTTGGAACAGTTGATCGAATTCTGAATTTCTACCAACTGGTTTAAGATAATTCAAAAAGTTAGACTACAATTTCATATTTCAATTAAAAACACACTCACCACCATTAAATTGACTATTATTATTTAATTGATTTCTGCAATAACTTTGAGTTTTGTCTTCTTCTCCATCTCCTTCGCTCATTGAATCATATTGCTTGGCATTTTTATTCATTTCTTGGACTATTTTCAAGGCATCTTTGAAAATTCTTGCCGAATCCAAGTCTCCCAATAATTTCCCACTCATTATGGCCTCTTCATTTGATAAATGTTTTTGCACCTCATTTGGATTTGAACAATTTACTGGCGGCTCTGAGATCAAGCGATTGAGTATTATATGCTCTTCGTTACGGTCTAACTCCCCGCAAATGGCTTGTTCTACTTTTAGTTTATGTTCTGGACAACTGCAGTACGCAATTGGTTCTTTATAAGGAGTTCTCAATAATCCACGCTGTTCCAAATTCTGCTCCCATTCAATTATACGCCTACGCACTTTTAAACCACTTCGAGGTGTCAAGGACTCTTTTAAATTAGCAGTTTCTGGCGCTTTGGCTGACTCTGCGTAGAGAAAATGAGTGGATTTATAGGATTCAAATAACTTTTTATCAAGAATATTTGGTTTTGAAGTTGGCAATAATTTGGGTGTATATCCGCCGATTTCCTGATTTGGTTTTGAATCTTTTATGTCAGCAGATGGCAATATCTTATAGCCGCCAACTTCTTGATTTGCTCTTGAAGCTGGCAATCCTGGGGCTGGCAATCCTGGGGCTGGCAATTCGGGTGTATATCCGCCGAGATCTTGATTTATTGTAGAACATTTCATATGAGCAGTTGGTGATATGGAAATATTTCCGCTGATATTGCAACTATTATCCACATTATTTGATTTTGGAGGTGGCAATTCAGGTGGCAATTTTGAATCTTTTATGTTTTTATATACGCCGACTTCTTGATGTGCTCTTGAAGCTGGCAATTCTGGGGTATATCCGCCGACTTCTTGATTTATTGTAGAACATTTCATTTCAGCAGTTGGTGATTTAGAAATATGTCCGCTGATATTGCAACTATTATCCACATTATTTGATTTTGGAGGTGGCAACTCGGGTGTATATCTGCCAACTTCTTGGTTTGGTCTAGTTTTAAACTCAGCAGGTGGGAATACGTTTTTATATCCACCGACTTCTTGACTTGGCCTTAAATTTAGCAATTCGGGTGTATATCTGCCAACTTCTTGGTTTGGTCTAGTTTTAAACTCAACAGGTGGCAATACGTTTTTATATCCGCCGTCTTCTTGATTTGCTCTTGAAACTGGCAATTCTGGGGTATATCTACAGATTTCTTGATTTAAACTAGAGCATTTTGTATCAGCAGTTGGCGATTTGGATATATTTTCGCTGATATGGCACCTATTATCCACATAATTTGATCTTGAAGGTAGCAAATCGGTTGTATATCTGCCTGAGCATTTTGAATCAGTTGTTGGCAATTCGGATGCATATCTACCGATTTCTTGATTTAGTCTGACATTAAATTCTGCAGATGGCAATACAATTTTTGATCCACCTACTCCTTGGTTTGGTCTTGAATCTTTTATGTCAACAGTTGGCAAAACGGGTGCATATCGGCCGATTTCTTGATTTGATCGGGAAGATTTTTTATCTGCAGATGGTAATTGGGATTTATTATCCAAATAATTTGGTCCTGAAGTTGGTAATTCAGGTATATGTCTACTGGAACATTTTTTAGCAGCAGATGGCAATACGGCAACTTCTAGGTTTGCTTTAGACTTAAGTTCAACTCCGCTAACTTCTTGGTTAGGTCTAGATTTATATCCAGGCTGTAACTCGATTATATTTCCGCTCATATGATACGTTTTATCATGAACATTTGGTCTTGAGTCTTTTCTATCTCCAGGTGGCAATTCGTGAGTTAATTCCTTATCTGCTTGCTTTGGTTTTAGATCTTCTATGGGCTTCGAATTATATGTTAAGGTTATGGGAGAATTGACTTCTTCTATAAAACGTTCCAAATGCTTGTTGCTTTCGGTACACTGAGGCACAGGCACAAAATACTCTTGGCTGGAAGGATCTCGATGCTGAAGCTTCGCCATAATCTGCTTTGTTAAATGGTCCTTAAGTTTTGGGTCCTGCATTTGAGAGTCGTCCGGCTCTGATCCAGCCTCGGCACATTGTGTGTCATTCAGATCAAAGTTTACGTAGCTTTTAATGAAAGGGGACCAAATGCGATTCCATTTTGATTTTCGTGGCAGTTCTTTTTTTACATCTTGATCGTTGGGCTTCACGATCTGCTTAGCACTTTTTTCTTGATGACCTTTAGGCTTAGTTTTTTCGGATACCTGTTGAACTGTGCTCTTTGATTTGGGCTTAGATGATTCAGGACCTGCATATTGAACATCCTCTGTATTGCTTTCATTACTATCCGAAGAGGCTGTGCGGGGACTCAAGGGCTCCAAGGCAGCTTGAGATATACTTCGGTAGTTCAAAAATTTACTATTATTACCTGATGTGGTACTTTTTGGTGTGCTTGGAGTAGAATTCCCTGGCCCTGCTACTATTTGAGGATTATCTTTTGAAGTATTTGAATTGTTCTTTGATGATGTGCTAACTTGTCCAGAATAACGTTTAATTTCCATTTCATAACGACTTCGTTTCTCAAATTCAAAAAGTTTGGGATCACAATCATCCTGTTTGGGTTTTGTTATTATAATCGATGGTTGTACTATAGGATTATGTTGAGAAAGAGTTCTTCGACCACATTTTAAGCATTCAAAACTAACTTTACCGCAATTTAAACATTCAAAGCTCTTTGGCTGTGGCTGGTTATGCTTGTAATTTTGAATACTTTGCTGTGACTTTGAGGGATTGATAGGATTTGTTTCGATTTGAGTTTCTGATTTTTTAAAGACTTTTGAATTGTTTTTTTCCAAACTTTTGACACACTTATTATCAGACGAAAGTTTTCTACGTAATTTCGTATTTCTTTTGCCTAATATTAAATGATTAATAATTAATTTACATTTATTTAACATTCGACTTACGGTGCAAATATTTCCGAGGCTTTGAATCACAGTCCGAACTTAACACCGAATTTGGGGACTGTGGTTTTGGAATGCCGAGATAAGGTTGAACATTTCTATCGACACGCCGGGAGAAGCGCACAGATTCAGGCAGATTATCATAATCACCATCATTATCTTCCGGTTCCGGCAACTTTGGATCAGTTAAACTTTCGTTATGTTCAATATTAATTTGAAAAACAACACGTTTTGGCTCAACCACATTGATTTCATTCATTTGTAAATCAGCTTCATCTTGGCTGCTGCTCAAAATGTCGTCAGTTTTGACCTGTTCGACATTTTGATCACCTATGATTTCACCCCTTTGCTTAATTTGTAATTGAAGGTCTGCTAGCAGTTTACATTTTCTACGCAACTCTTCATCTAAACGTTTTTTCTCAGCATTTATTAAGTTCAATTTGATCCATGCTTCATCACTTTTAGGCCAATTGTAGAAACTTTTACGTGCTAATATTGGTTGAATATCTTTCATATTATTTTGTAACTCAGCCATTGACTGACATTTCTCGGATTTATCAGTCGCGGCACTTCTAGGCGTCTCGCAATCATCTTTTTCTCTAGTCTCAACGATAATTACCGATATGCTTTTACATTTACCCGGTTTCTTTAATTCCTGAGCCCTTAACTGACGATCTGTTCTCTCTATTTTCCGTCTCGCCCGATGCCTTTCTTCCAATTCAACTCTTTCTTTCTCAGCCCGCTGTTGTTGCTCTATTTCACGTCTTTTTTGCTCTGTTCTTTTGTTTTTTATCAAGTTTTGCTCCTGCACGCAACGTTCCCGCACTTTTGACTCTCTCTCAACGGTTTCATGCTCTCGTCGCTTTTTTTCACGTTCATAATATTCCTGCCGCTGGCATCTCTTTTTCTCCTCTTCTCTTAATCTTCGTATCTTATCCTTTTCACGCTTGATCCGCTCTTGCTTAGATTTTTCCTCTCGCATTTGAATCATACGAATCTTACGCTCACGCTCCATATTATCACGTTCCATGCGGGTGGGCGATTTGTCACGGAATTTATGGGAATGGGAACTTTTTCGTTGCCAATTATATTCGTAGTTTCTCAAAGAGTTACTCCAAGATTTATGGTATTCACTTTCCCTGAAATTAAAGTCGAAATCAATTTCACCACCCATTGTTTGCGTCCAACTGCTTTTTAACTTGCAGGTTTTCTCTTGTGGTTGTTCCACGGTTTGCTTTGGATTTTGATCACAACTTTGACTTCTCAGCTTATCTTTATCAAATTCTTTGGACCAGAGCACATTCTCCTCTGTTCTGTGTTGCGCCTCCAGGATGTTCACTTGCTGCATCTGATTTTGGGCATACTGCAGCCATGTTTCCCCTGATGTGCTGCTGTCAAGGTCGGCACAAGATGAATGCGGCACAGCCAAATTAGATGGTGCAATTCTTGGACTTGTCGTGGCGTCACTCATTCGTTTTTTTACCACTGCTATTGACATTTTTCGCCGACTATGTTTGACTTTCTGATCATATTCATTCAGCACGCTACGAAAATCAAGTTGACGATTATAAAGATTGGTGAATGGATCCTGCAAGCGACCAAAATCTTTGATTTGACAATAAAGCAAAGCGGCCAAACAATTCCTGGCATATTTCTCATCTCTTGTAGCCGTGAGAAACACTTTTACCCACTTTGCACAAAGATTCAAGTCCGTGGAACGCGTATGCGATTTAATTGCATCTTTCAATACTTCCATTTGCTGTTTAAAATGCATGTCAAGCTGCTTTTCAGAGGGTTGAGACATATTCGAATTTCTACCAGTTATTTCTCAATTATTTTCAGGAGGGAGAATTTATTTTTTTATTTAGAGATCTAGACTTTAATTTGGAGCTTTGAGCAACAACATACTCGCTACACAGATATGAAAATACTGCGTATATTTGTATTTTAGTATTTGACAAATGCCAAACAAAAGCAACTAGATGGAATTTTAAAACAACTTTCACGTTACACATATAAATATAATATAAATATATTGTAGACCTTTTTCCTCCCTAATTTTAGATTACAGGATAAGCTAAAAATTGGCTATTGCTTTTAGTAGTAAAAACAAAGGCATTTTTAAATTGCAGTTCAGGAATTGTTCGCAAAGCTTAAACCAAAAAAGGTTACCAAATTTTGTCCACACAATCACTCAAAGATTTTTCTAATCACAAATTGTTATGTTGACAAATTAGGACCACACATAATACAAATATTATCTAAAGCTCACAGACGCGCACAAATTAATCGTTGTGGGTCCTCAAAAAAGATTTAGAAAGTGCGATTAATGTGCTTAGTGAAATTAATAAACTGTTGAAAGTTTTTGTGGGGCGGCCAAAAGTCTTAGTAAAGTATTAAAAGTATGCTTACATTTCTATCATTCCCATAATCGTTTTTACCCCAACAGTCGTCGTCGTCGTCGCCGTCGCTCTCGTACATCATTGTCAGGACATGAGAACCAAACACGTATTCACAATAAAGCAACAATCACAACGCGGACATGAATGTGCATGTCAATTTAAGTACGCCCATTGGTTATCCGGTCGGAATGAGTGAGTGAGTGAGTGGGGGGCTGGGGCCATTTATAAACGTTTTAATTATAATTACAATATTATTATTATCAGAGAAACAAACAAACAAACAAACACACACAGAGAAGAATATTAATAGGAATGGACTATTCAATGTAATTAAATCGAAAAATGTTCTCACATCATTTTCTAAATTGTGTGCGAGAATATTGGCAATTTTTTGATAATAATTAATAATTTCAATTTTCTATTTTAATGCCATTTTTATGCCTTCCTGTTTTGGGTTTGTTTATTTAATTGGATTAATCCAATGAGATAAGTAAAGTTGACCGCTAAATGAATTTCATAAGAAATAAAATTTTCAATTTATTTCAACCTTTTTTTCGCTTGAATTATTTCTTTTATTGGATTCTTGTCAATTTAACCCTATTATTTTGGGTTTATTCCCCCCCAAAAAAAAAAAAAAAGACATTTAAATTGTTGCCATCAATTACAAAATAGGCCTACTAATTATCGTGAATTATAGGAATTTGATTAGTGACGATTAGTTTTTCTATCTTTAAATCAAGTTGCCGCAAACAAATATAATGAACGAGGCGTGGTTGGACACAATTTTGTTGACCATTTGTTGCTCTGCTTGGCCGAGTTGGCCTAATGAGAATGCTCTTTAGTGGCAACCAACTGGATAGACAGACAGACAGACGGACGGTTGAGATAGAGAGATATCTTTTATCTTTGAGACAGTTGTCCTATCTACAAGTTGGCAAATGTTCTGGCTTGGTTTATTGAATATGTTGTTGTTGTTGATTCTTTTTTTACTTACAATAAAAGAAGCGACTTTGATTGATTGGCTTTAGCCCAGATAAAAACCCTAAAAAGCATATCATTTAATATCCATTTCCATTTTAGGTATTCTCAGATTCCCAAAGACGTTTTCTTCCTTTTCAACTTGACATTTATCGCTTTATATTCATTTCTTTAGCTGTCTTTTTTTCTTTATCTTGTCTTCTTCTTTTTTTTCTTGTCTTGTTGTCTGTCTCACTGACTGTTTCTTATGTTATGTTATAAAAACGATATATGTTTACCAACCTAATTGGTAGTTATAGCCATTCAACTAAAATGATGCCAAGAAGAAGATGCCCCAAAACATAAACCAACAATAACAACAACAACAACAAACAAGGCCAATTTGTGAGCAACACTCAAAAGATGCTCAAGCTTAGGAAGAGTAGAAGAAGAAGGGGCAATCAGGCAACTACAGTAAAAATCAACTAAAAATTAAACTAATATTATGAGAAGAAATATTTTTCAGAATGTCCAAGATTTTTTAAATTCAATTCAAATCCTAGATAACAAATCTTTAGTATTTCGGTTTCAAACAATTCTACACATCTTAATTTCCCTAGTGTTCCCAGTCTTGTATTTTGTTTATAGGCCTGTTTCACTGTTTACCAATTTTGATTGTATTTGCTGGGTAATAAATTTGAATCAAATCGATCAAAGATGCTTAAATGCACTTTCAGACTTCTCCTAACTAACTGGCGGCCATGTGAATTGTAAAAGGAAATGAAAATGAAAATGTAAATGAATACGAGAATGAGAAGTTTGAGTAAATGAAATTCCTATCAGTCAAACAGAGAGTTCAAATTATGATCATTGTCTTTTCTGTTTGTAGCATTTATGCGTTTGTTTTTAGCCCAAGGCAAAATCAGAATTGTCTGATTTAGTACAAAATGAGTCTAATTAATGCACCCGAACCAAAAGCAGCAAGTGAAATCATAAATCTTTCATCAAATTTAATGCAGAATTAAATAAACTTGTTGGTAACTTTAACTGCCATTTGGCCTGCTTCTCTTCGTTTTTTCTTCTTCTTATTCCTTGTAGTTTGTTGTGTATATCTTTTAAGTTGTGTGTAGCCGCAGCTGCTACAAAAAAAAAAAAAAAAAAAAAAAATTCAACTGTTGTCAGAGTTTTCGTTTCGTTTCATTTAATTTGCTTTGTCTTCTTTCCTGCCCATCATCAGCATGTCCGCTGACTTTATACGCTCTCGGTAATAAAATTAAAGCCCTTTAGCTATTGTGCTTTCTCAAAAACAAAAAAAAGCCCAAAACACAGGAAAGAACAAATTGTATCTCCACTTACTACACAACACATACGACTCAACGAGCCATGAATGTAGCCATTATGTTTGGCTTTTTATAGTCGTAGTTACATGAGTCTGAGTCCTGAAGATTTTCGAAACGAAAATATAGGCAATGAATAGGAATAGAAATACGAATTGGTTCTCTGGCATAGAACAGATTTTAGGCTTTAATAATTTGATGAGGCATAAGAATGGAATTTCTTTAGTTTATCCTCAAAAACACAGCTCATTAAAAAATACTAGAAAGATTTGTTACATATCAAAATAAAGCTAATTGTAAGATTAATTTATTGTAATTCAAACTAATAAATACATTTAATTAAAATAAAGCCTTTCCACCAAAACAATTATACAATTTACAGACGAATTATTTGAATTAATATCAAATCTCAATTAAGCACTTATCTTTTTTTTGGTTCGTTGTAATTTAACCCGCAGACAGTATACAGTATTATTTTTATTATAGGAGGCCCAGACCCAAGCCCAGACCCAAGCCCAGACCCAGGTCCACCCACAATTTCCATCAATAGCAAATATAATATTACATCAATTTCGATTTCGCCCAGTACAGTTGCGACCGATGGGCTTTCAAATTGACAGGCTCTCGATGACAGCCGCCATTTTATATGTATGCATGCATTGGCCTATGTCTGTGTGTGTATTTCTATGGTTTTTGATGAATGATTGAATGTTTTGGGTTTTCAATTTTGACAGGCAAACACAGATGCCCATAAATATTAAATTTTCAAATAAAAACTATCAAAATTAAAGAGAGAGAAATATTGTGTTGATGACGATGACGACTTACCCCCACAATGATCCTTGAAATCGTCACAGCAATCGCCCAATTTGAGACAGGCATGATCACAATAGCAGGGCTTATCGCTTAGATCCTCAATGATGGCATTTATGGGAGCCTTTTGGACCACACAGGACGAATCTCTGCCATTGCAACAGAGCTGAGCTTCGCGACACGAGCCAGCCATGGTTTGCTGGGTTAAATACGAGCAGCTAACCAAAAGGACAAGCATCAAATTTGCTCTCAGGGTTATTATTATTCTGGGCTTTATTTGACCCATTTTTTTATTTGTTTTTTTTGTATATTATTTTATTTAAAAGTTTTAGAGTTTTAACTTTTTGGCCCAGCAATAATAATGATTGGCTAGGATATATAAAATTCAATGTAAACACTCGAATGGAATCTCCATATGGGAAAAATACCATATATTATATGCAAATGAAATTCACGCCAAAAAGAGCGGAAATTAAAACTAGAAATGAATTATGGGGCTCTCAACAGCATCAAGCTTCAGGTTATGTAACCAGTCCCCCCCCCAAGACTCTCTTTCTCTATGAAAATTGAAACCAAACAAAAGGCTAAAAAAATAAAAAATACAAGCAAAAATATAAACTCTAAAAAACCATGAAAAATTAAACTGGATCGAGAATTGATATCGAATTGAAATTGTAACCACTTTTTAGGTGCTAGGTAAAATTCAATTAAAAGGCTGCAAAAAGGATATAATAAATTATAGAGAATCATTTGTTAATGGGAGTTCAAATTCAAAACTAATTCAATACCAATAAGAGAAAGAAAACAAAATAAATATGTAAGTAAATATAACCTAATATATATTTTTTGTTTTTAAATGGAAAAAGTTTCTGAAAAATTCCTTGTGAACGAAACAACTATAATTATTATTCTTGACTTTTCAACTACAAACAATTGCCATTGAACTTTAATATAATATGAAAAATTATTATTTTTGGTCACTGGAAAAATTCCTAAGGATTTTTTTTTTTACTAAATTTTCGAAACAAAAGTCCTAAATACCCAAATACAAATAATTCATAGTCTTCAAAAGATGCCGCAATAAAAAAAAAAACAAAACGAATTTAGATTTATGACAAAAAACGCTTGTCCTTTTGTGCGTGTAAATGTCCTTTAAATGATTAATAACTCTTTCACTCTGGCTTTGTATTCATTTTTATTTTTATTTTTCGGAAGTTTCAGTTTCACTTGAAAAAAAAATTAAATAAAAAAAAACTCTTCCAAAAATAGAAAAAAAAATCCAATAAGCCGCAAAACAAAAACCGAAACAACAACACTTAATCACACCCAGTTTAAACACACACGTGCGTCGTTGTTGGCCAGGAGAAAAGAAATTCCTATTCTCAGACTGTGTTTATTTTCAAGTTATTCCGTTTTTCCGTTATTTCGTTCGACAATTTACTTTGCCGCGTATTCCCGTTTCTTTTTGTTTTCTTTTCGACAAAAGGTGCGCACACTTTGAACGCCGGTCGACGACTGTGGCTGTTACTGGTCGCGTGGTGAGTTATAAAGGCCCCACAAAGAGCCGAAAGGCTGCGCTGCCAAATTGTCGTCTTCGTTTCGTGTGTGGGCAGTTGCTGCTTCTCAGCGTCGTGTCACTGCTGGTTTGTTTTGAGTGGATTTTTAGCCGGCTAGCTTGCGTGTCTTTAGTCGCTTAGACGCTTAGGCTGCTTATCCACCCACCTGTCGTCCTCGTCATCATCATAGTCATCGTTTGTCATTGCAAGTGTGGTGAGTTTCTAGTTGGATTAGGAATACTATTTTAGTGCAACTAACTGCAGCAACTTTCAAATAATAATTGTTTTCCAAATCAAAAATAAATGCCCAAATTACGAGGCTTTACTTTAAGGCGATTTCTTTATTTTATTTAAACTGAAGCACAATGTTTTTCTACCTATTTTCCCAATTTCCCTATAAATCAAAGGTTTTAAATTAAATAAGAAATTTTTGCTGTGATTTTATCTTGTTTTCTGTTATGTTTAAATTCTCTACTTAATTATGGGATGCATTCTTTTGTGTCGATTTTCAATTAATTGTCATATAACCCTCGGGACATAAAATTTTGTTAAAATTTCACTTTGCACTGTGGTGGACATTTTTATATTTTGTATTTTGCGATTTTAATTGTCAGTGTACAATGAATGCCAAAAGGCAAATGAAATCAGTAAAAAACAAGAAAAAAAAACAAAAATGTAAATAGGTAAATCGAAGCTGGAATACTCTTTTCTTTTTTTTTTGTTTTATGAAATTGGCATTTTTGCTCTGAAAGTACCTCGTCCAATTTAGGCAACTCTGAGTTATTATCAGAGGGTGTTTTTTATGCACTGCCTAAAAGTATGCTATGCAAAAGCGCTGTGCAGTAAACATAACTCGACTACTACTGGGGCTTTGTTTATTATCTGGAGCGGAAGGTATATGACTTTTCTTTTTTTTTTTTTGTTCTGCCCGTAACAACAACAACAACGACGACGACGAGGTGCAAAGTGCGAATAGCAATTTTTGCGCGCCATCCAGTCAGTTAGTCAGTGCTATGAAACCACTTTAACGGGGGGGACGGCGGGGGCGGCAACCCTAGACTGCCTCGGGTTACCAGCCGCAGGCAATGGCGGCTATGGCAAAAGTTTACATATCTGTGTGTGTGTGTGTGTGTGAAGTCTAGAATGAATTTTTGGTGTCAGCATAAACGTCACTCTGCCTTTATGCATTGCACATGTATTTATGTATGTACGTATGTATGTATGTGTGTATGTATGTATATGAATATTGGTGTCAATGTAGATAGATGGATGGATAGATGGGCGGGTTTCAAGTTGGTTGTCTCTCATTGTCTCTGTTTGGTCCATCGAAAGTCCGTCCGCTTTCTCACCTCAAGGATTAGTTTCACTCCGACTGATTTCAAACCAACCCAACCAACCTGCTGCTCCTCCCCTTCCTTCCTTCCTGTCTGCCTAACTGGCTGTCTGCCTGCCACTCCTTTAGGCAGTCTGTGTTTAGTTTAGTTTAGTTCAAGCAACTTGAGTTCCTTAATTGCACATTGGCCCCAGGTAGTTTGTGCCACAATTTTATATATACATTTATACTCAGACAAACATGTTTATTAAGAATTGAGGATTTAAATCAAGATGTTTTCTGGTTTTCTTTCTCTATTTGTTTCGACGGGATTTTGCTCTTTGATATTTTTCAATGATAAAATAGTTAAATGGAGAATTTCCTTTTACAAACAAAAAATAAGCATTTATTTTTATTTTCAGTACCTCAGACAAAACTTTTCTAAAGGATTTTAGATATCATATCGATGAAAATTTATAGGCAAGGAATAATTTTAAATATTTATTTCTGTCCCACTAAACAAAGTCAATAATAATATTTTAAAAAAAATCAAGTTAAATCTAGAAAATTATTTAAAAAATTATATTGAACGAATACTTCGATCCTCTGTCAAAAATATCAAGCCAGCTGTGTTATTGGCCCAAGCGGCTGCTGCAATCAGAATCTAGGAAACGAAATTATTTCCCCAAAATGACTCTATGGTATTTAAAAGTACCTTTTTAATGCTTTAAAACCTTATTTAAATTATCTATCTATTTTCTTTGATTTTTCAGGATCAGTCTAATTTATCAATGGAACTAAATTTTCCCACAATTTAGAATATTTACAGTGATTTTCAATGGAATCCACAAATCCAAATTGACACACATCTCAATGTCAGCAAACAAGAAGAAAGCGGCGAAGAAGAAGCAGAAACAGATCTTTAGATCAGGAATATTAATACATGTCAGTGTGTTTTGATTTTCATAAATTTTATAAATAGCCAAAACTATCAATGGATAAAGACGGAAGAAACAGGGGGGAAAGAGAGGGTGCATGCATGTAGCTATGTGTGCGTGTGTGTATGGCCTGTTGAATGTGAGCCAACAAACAACGACAGCAACGCTACGCGACGACGACGACGACTACGCGAGACATTGAGACAGTTGCAATTTGGGCGCCGTGAACGGAACAACGCGCGTGACACGTAGCACAACAAGAAGACCGAAATACGAATGCGGTGGATGGGGGATGAGAAAGGGAAAGTGGACAGTGGACAGTTTACCGTTTTGTTTTAATATAATTGAATGCGTTCTCTCTCTCCCACGCACTCACTCACTCGCACTCTTTATGACAACAAAATCATTGAAAATCCATTAAATGGGAATTCGTTTTCAAATTATTCATTGTTGATTAAAATCAATTGCCCAGCCAACAACAACAAAGAGGACAACAACAACAACAACAAAGATGCCCGCAAGAAAAAATGTAAACATTTAAATTCACTTCCTCAGGGGTTGAAAAAGGAAGAGGAAACGGGGCAAAATATTGTGGACTTTTGATTTTGACGATGGGGAAAAAATAATTAAAAATACAAAATGAGAAAATAAATAAATGCAGCGCAACTATATTCAATTACATAGCAAATATACAAAAATTAAATAATAAAAACTGAATATTTATTCCCATACAATAATTAAAAGCCAAATAATTTGAAAATATTCGATTAAATGAGGCATTGCCTCATTAAAATGCAAGCGATTTTAATGCATTTGTCTGATTTACAAAACGAACACCGAACAACAACAATAATCTATTAAAGAAATTCCAGCGTCAATAGACCAACGCCCCATAAAAATGAAACAACAACAAAAATGCTAGAGACAAATGGCAGCCACTGCGCCACTATCGCATTTTTGATCTTTTCTCCTCTCTCTTTTCACAACGCTGCTGCTGCTGCTTCTGCTTCTTCTTTTTGTATTGAGCATTCTTTTTGTGGCCGTCTTCACGCTCAATTACAATTGTTTTGTTGTTGTTTCATCCTCGGCCAAACTAAAAAACTTTTACAGTTAGAAGAGAATGCACAGTGGGCTCATGTTTAAAAGAAATCGGAATAGAAATCATGAAGATACAATAAAAAAAAAATGGATGGTAAAAAGTTGTAAACAGAATTAAAAATTGTACAACTCATAAAATTAGCGATCAAGTACTAGGCTCACAGGAATTTAAACAGAATGAACATTCTTAAAAAGTTTGCCCTCGAAAAATTAAGAATTTGAATTCAAATAACTTTAAGCCATATAAAAATTTTATTTAGAAATATTACCGCTAAAATACTAGGCTCACAGGAATGAAAGGAGAGTTAATCAAGAGTACAAAACTTAAACTCAATTAGAAATATTTTTGTACTTACCAACACATCCATTTATTGTTGTAACGCCTGTAAAAACATATAGACCAAATAAAAATTAGTTTCAAATTAGCATTAAAATACCAGGCAAGCAGGAACTAATAGTAGGTAGATAAATTGAAAATATTCAGGGGGGATTACATTTCATAATATAAATAAATATGGGAAAGCAGGCTATAATAAAACATAAAAAGAATGTGAGAAATGATACCTTCCTATTTATATTTTATTATTTTCTTTTACGTATCTTATAACTTTAGCCAGAACCAATAACCTTTTATAAAATTTGGATTTTTTATAGTTCAAACAGCTCATTTTAATAAAAATCAGTAAAATATTTAATATAGGTATACCTAATGCAAGAATTTTTGTGAATGAAATGTATATGTTTTTGAGCTTTTATTTAAAATATAATTGAATCAGTGTGCAGCAAGCAAAATCTGACAAATTATTTTGGCAATTCAAAGGCGTCACACACACACTCTCATACACTCATATGCATATGTATGTATATATTAAATCATTTATAGAATTGACCAGCTGTGAGCCACAATGTGTTCGTCGCAGGCCCACCAAAGATTTATAAATAAATTAAAACAAAATTACATATATACATACAAACATATGCACATATGTAGGTATACATTGTGTTTATTCTCAGGGGCCAAGCCAGAGTGGCCACCTGTTGAAAAAAGGCAGACAGCCACGTGGCAAAGCGTTAAGCGATTTTTAATTGTCAATGATGGCCAAAACGGCCAAACCGAAACAGAAACAGTTGAACGTAATTAATGAGTTTAGAAGAAGAAGCAATGCTGCCCAAGCAATTAGAATACAATTAGCAAAAAACCAGGCAAAATGTCACTAATGTGTTAATCCCTCTCCTCTCCTCCCCTTCTACCACCACCCTTTTCTTAATTTTCCATTTAGCAGCATCACAAATCCAAGAAGAAGCAGCACCATCAAAATCAGCAAAAACCTCAGCAATCTTCAATCCCAATCAATGATGAAGAAGAAGAAGTCCCCGCCTATCGAGTTGACCAGTCCGAAATTTTTGGACGTTATTTGGTGGCCAATCGAGATTTGGAAGCCGGAGAATTACTAATTACGGAACAACCTTTGGTTATAGGACCCTGTGTCTCGGCGGATCCGGTTTGTCTGGGCTGCTATCAGCCAGTAACCTTGGCCAAATCCCAATATCGTTGTCCTCTGTGTGCCTGGCCAATGTGTGGTCCAAATTGTTCCGGTCTAAAGCAAAACATTGGTCACAGCCAGGAGGAATGTGAATTATATGCCTCACACCGTAATCAATCCGGGAATCTGTTAAATGAACAATCTACGCCCACTCAAATTAAGAATCTCTATGAACTGGTAATGATCATAAGAATTGTGTTAATGCGTAAATATCAAGGACAGGAATATGCCAAAATTCGTCTTATGGAATCACATACCGAGGAACGACGTAAAAATGCCATTTTATGGCAACACTATGAACAGCAAGTTGTCCATGAATTGTGCGAAAATTGGCAATTGAGTGAAATGTTTGATGGACCGGATGAATTGCATGAAATTTGTGGCATTTTAGATGTCAATTGCTTTGAAATCGGGCAAAAAGGAGCCAAGGCGCGTACGTTATACCCGAGCGCTTTTCTGCTCGCGCACGACTGCTGTCCAAATACGGCGCACACCGATGATCCCCGATCATTTTGCATCTATTTGCGTACTTCGAGGCGCGTGCGCGAGAAGGAGGCCCTCACGCTCAGTTATGCGTACACGTTGCAGGGCACCTACAAACGCAGAGATTTCATGCACGATGGCAAACTGTTCTGGTGCCAATGCCAGCGTTGTGCCGATCCCAAGGAGCTCGGCTCCGATTGCAGTGCTTTGGTGTGTCCTGACTGTCAATTGGGTACGGTTAGGGCCAAAGAGCCGCTTAATCAAGAAGGAGATTGGAGGTGAGTATAAAACCTAAAAAAAGAAACCATAATTTGGTTCTGTAATTTTTGAATCCGCCCCCCCTAATGTTAAACAGCTGTGATCGTTGCCACAAAAATGTGAGCGCTACCGAACTAATTAATAAATTGGATCGCATCAACAATGATCTCGAGTCCATTGATGTACACGATATACAAGGATTGGAGAACTTTTTAAAACGGTTTGTAGAAATTATATAGACAAATATTAAAAATACTTTAATTTAAATTAAAATTTAAAAAGCTAAACCAGAAATAATAAAGAATACAAATTAATTTTAATATTATATTCTCTTAATATTAAATTGTTTTTGTGCCCACACACAGCTACCAACAAATCCTACGCCCTAATCATTATCTGCTGCTCTCGGCCAAGTACTCATTGTGTCAGATCTATGGACGAATTGATGGTTATCTATTGCCCCAAATGTCCCTGGAGGATATAGCAAGGAAAGAGCTTTATTGTCGTGAATTTCTAGAGGTCATTGATATACTTGATCCCGGCCTGACCCGTCTGAGAGCACTCATAATGTATGAACTTCATGCACCGGTTATAGTATTGGCTCAGCATGCCATCCAAAGTGGTCAAATGACACGCCAACAATTTCAAACTAAACTCAAGGAGGTCATCAAACTACTCAAAGAGAGTGAAAGAATTTTAAGGCTAGAACCCGAGGGTTCTAGTGAATACGAAATGGGTTTGGCAGCAGCCGATGCCTTAAATAAAATGGGTTGCAATTGACAAATTGATAAATACAATATATAGATTAATTGTTTTTTTTATTAACAAATTTGTAATTAGTCAACATTTTGCTTTGCCTGCATAAATTAAAGAAGAAACTGGTACAATACACATAACACTAGTCAACCAATGAATAATTATTTTTGTGCTCCAGAAATCTCAGTGTCAAATCTGGAATAAAAATTGCTGTAAACTAGTGTAATAAAATGGACAAAAATCAACTTAAGATTGGCACTCATTTTCATCATCATCATAGCTGAGATTCTCTCTCCATTACAAGGACAATGGCTAATTGTGCTTTCAAGCGAAAGATCTGCAACGAACAGTAAAATCCTGAACGACTCTGAAGCAAAGGACAATGAAATAATATTCTTCATTTCATTCAGTTAATTAATATTTTGCAGCCAAGGTAAATGAATTTTTGTCAACATTTTTGAACCATTGAATGCTTTGTTGCAATTCAGATTTACCAATTATAATTTGTATAATTTTGTATTTAGTTGTTACTTATTTTATTTTACATACATCGCCCATGTATATTTTCATATTATATTCAGTTTGTGTATGAAGGCATTAAAATGTAAACATTATTAAGAATGCATTGAATTTTCTTTTTGATTTTTTTTTTTTTATAACAACAAAAAACAACATAGTAGAAACTAAAGTGTATCTGCTTTTCGCAAAGGAGGCAGGCAGGCAGCATGTGCAGCATCTTAGCCCACATCTGTGGCCATAACCATAAACGTTCAACAACTTTTGAAAAGATAGTAAATGAGAGCGAGGAGCAGTGAGGAGTGCAATGTTCAAGAAATAGACAGCAGCATAAAAGATATGAAGAAGACCAGGACACATAAAATGTGCAACTTAATTGAAGCAGCAACGACTTAAAATTGTTCTCTTTTTTTTGCGTTTATATAAATTTAAATAAATTCTATAAATAAGGCAAACATGAAATATTACTTGTATATAAAAGAGCTATAAATTAAAGCGTTTAAAGTACTCGTTTTATTAGAGTGCTCACGTCAAGTAAATTTGAGTTTTTCTTTTTTTAAATAATAAGGAAATTATAGAATTATTTTAGTTGATATTACAAATTACACTATGCAACAAAATTCCCAAAAATTTCTTTTGATAGAAATAAATTAAATATGAAAATAAAATGAATAATTTTTCCAATTTTCTTCTCGTAATAATTACCTAAAAATTTATCCCATCACCCAAGTGTTTATTGAGTATAAATTTGTAAATTTTGTTTTCATTTTGGACATTTCGACAAACAAATTCTCATCTTAAACAAATTTTTGTAATACAGTGTTATAATTATATTTTTTTTATTTTTTATTCTTTGTTTTTTTTATTATTATTATAATACTTTCCTTTTTCTTGGCTTTTGTGTATGTGTGTGTGTGTGTGTGTGTGGAAGGAACTAAAAGCAAACGATAAATATAAATTGCATTGTGCAATAATCTTCAAAGTGCAACAAAGTAAACACAGCAAGAGCAACAACAACAACAACAAAGGCAAATATGAAAATGGTTTCAAGAAGAAGCCTGAACAAAAAAGAAGAAAAAAACAAGAGAATCGGCTTCACTATAGGAACCAGGAGGAAGTGCAGCAGCAGCAGCAGCGTCACAGGATATAACCACACACACACACACAAAGGGAGCTGAAGACATTGAAGTGGCAAGATGGTTGTGGTAGGAACAAGAGCTTAGACTTTTCTACCTGGTGGATATTTTATATCTTTCCACCTTTCTTTTGTATTTACTCTGAGAAGGAGCAACTACGATGTCAGCCGAGTCCTGGCTTGCCGCAAAACATCCTCTTTTTTTACTTCTTCTTCTTGGCTATCAAAAGTGTTGCTTATTAAAATAAAATTTATTGCTTGTTTGCAGGATAAAAAAAAAACAAATCCTGCAGCAACAAAACAACAACATTTTCAGACTCTTTTCGATTTCTAAGTTGAACTGATTCGATATATGCTTCCTAAGTTATCGATTATACTTTATTATCGTTCATTTGAGTAAATGTTATTTGTTCTTAGGTTCTTGTTAGTCTAGCTGCCAAAAAGAGCATTCAATTAATCATAGACTCACTGATTTTAAATATGCAGCACATTGCCCCATAAAAGTGTTAAACAGATATAGACCGAGGATAAGGTAAAATCATAAAAAATGATGGTTGAGAGCGCAACATAAAATGCAGACAGGACAGGAAATGATAAAGGCAACGAAACAAACGCTAGACCGATTGACTCTGGTAACCACTAATGAGCAGTTTCACTCAACAATCATTCAAGCAACCAACCAACCAAATGACCCTTCAAATACCTTCAAACCAAATCCATTTGGACATGGACAGAGACAGAACTTGACGGCCATTCGGCCTACCCTTGAGCTACTCTTCAGACCAGACCACACCAAACCAGACCAGACATCAGCCAGACAACGATAAGTTACTCCAAACTGTCGCCAAAGTGGCAGCATAAAAGTTTTACAGCTCCAAAAACTGAAGAGACCCAGAGTAGTCCTCCTAAGGCAAACAAATTGCAGCAAATTTGCCAAACATTATCAAGTTTTAGTTTGTCAAGTATTTGTGCCATGGACAAAAAGAGGAAATCACTTGAATATACGAGTACAATAGATAAAATGCAATATATATGTATATATATATATGTATAGTTTTATATAAGCCAAATACATTTTACATTTAGCCACATCTCATCTCATTTACAGAAACTCTGATTGTGAGAGAAACTCTCATTCCCCTCTTTAGTAATTGTTGAAACCGAATTCACTGAGCAGAGTATTTTCAGTGCCTGTACCAGAGGAACTTCCATCCTGCATATTACGCAATATGCGATGCCGGAAGTGCATTGTCCTTAAGCGTTGCATGCGACGCTTTAAATTGCAATAGACAGGACAACAATCGGGAAAGGGTTTATACATTAACTCCTCCTCATCACCTTGCTCACACTGATCCGGTAATATATCCAGACAACTATAAATATAAGCCAACAATTAAAAAGTTTGAGTTAATTCAAAAAAGACAACCAAATATATAGAAATTGTGACTAAAATTTCTCTACTACTCATTTGGTCTAGACATTTTTTCCACTACGAACATAGACCTGGAACGTGGCATTATTTGATTATTTTCACAAAACAGATTCGAGCATAAACTGAGCAGGACGAGACGTCGTGGCAGAAATTTCGATTGCTCCCACATACAGCGACGATAAGTGCCTAAATTAGTAGAATTTCAATATTTACATTACATTGGCATTTTCCTTTACAGGATTATTATTTACTCACGCAAAACACTATTATCATCTTCTCGGGAATCATCTTGATTATTGTTATAATTACGTTGCAATTGATAATGTTTCATATGAAATTGGCCAAAGCCCAAACAAGTGGCCAATCCCAGGCAAAACCAAATAAGCGTATGCAGTTTATACATTTTGTTTTGTTATCATCGGGGCAACTGGCGCATATAAACTACGCGCTAAACTCACACCCCAATGACCACAAAGCGAAAATTATTCTATGCTGCGCAATTTACCTCCATCATCATTAACATCATCATCATCATCACCATCATCAACAAACAACCTTCCATTTTGGACCCATACAACATTACGTATACGCAATTTTTGCAAGTTTATAATTTAGAAATGTGTCGTCGTCGTCGTTGTAGTTAAGTGAATGTTGTCTATGCAAGGGAATTTGATTAAATCAACAAAAATAAAAATAAACAAAAATAACAAAAGCAGAAAAATTCCATCTCTTTTAAATTCGACAATTTGTTACACTCTTTTCTTTTCACTCTTTTATTTTTAGAAAAATCAAAAATAAATGTTATTCTTGATTTTATTATTATGTATAATTTTTTTAGTACCTACCTAATAATTATTTTTGATTTATTTTTAAATAAATTATTAAATCAAGAATAAATTTTAGTCCAGTTTAAGGACTATTTTTAAAGAACCGTTGAATTATTATTATTATTATTTTTTGTTCCTGCTCCTAATTCTGTTTTTATTCCAAAGAACTTTAATTCAAGAGAGAGTATTTAATATTAACTATACAAAATAAAATTAAAACACATTTATTATAATAAAAATGTAGCTTTTTTTTTTTGACATGCGCCACCATCAAACCATCATTAGTAACTGCCCCTTAAACGGACCAACTATTAAATATATTTTTATTTTTCTTTTTTGTATTTTGTTGGTACAAGTTTAATCAGAATGTCGTCAAAGTTATTTAATATTTTCCACACACACCAAAAGTATTCAACTTTTTCTTGGATATTTGTTGTTGTGGTTGTCGTTGTTGTGGCTTTTTGCCAGTTCATTACCAATCTTTTTGGATAGAACTGCTTAAAAGCTTTTTGCTTAATGTGTAGTAAAAAGAAGTAAAATGAAACCCAAAACTTTATCTGCTAAACAAAGTTCTTTCTTATTTATTTATTTCTTCTTTTTTTTATTTTATCTATTTCCCATTACCACTGCATTTTATATATAAATATATTTTAGGTGCTATCTCAAGTTCAATAATAATAAATATTTTCTTCGGTTGTCGTACTGTTATCTTCACCTGCAAAAAATCAATTTCAAACATTTAATTTCTATTCGCAAACTAATCTACATGTCGTAGTCCCTTGACTTGAATCTGTTGTTGTTGTTGTCCAGAAAGTTGTTTCCGAGTCAGTCGGTCTTGGTTTGTTTGATGTTGTTGTATCTGTGTTTATTGTTGAAGAATATATGATATTTTCTGAAGTTTCCGATGAAGAAGTACTTTCTTCTGGTGGCCCCTCAGTTTCTCCAGGAGAAGAAGTACTTTGTGAACTTGTTGTTGAGGAATCTGTGGTAGATTCTGGAGATTCCGATATGGTTGAAGACTCTGTAGATGAAGAAGTACTTTCTGAACTTGTTGTTGAGGAATCAGTGGTGGTTTCTAGTGGCCCCACAGTTTCTACAGGAGAAGTACTTCCTGAACTCGTTGCTGAGGAATCTGTGGTGGTTTCTGATGGCCCCTCAGTTTCTACAGGAGAGGAAGTACTTTCTGAACTTGTTGTTGAGGAATCTGTGGTAGATTCTGGAGATTCCGATATGGTTGAAGACTCTGTGGATGAAGAAGTATTTCCTGTTGATGAATCTGTGGTGGATTCTAGTGGCCACTTAGGAGAAGAAGTACTTTCTGCACTTGTTGTTGAGGAATCTTTGGTAGATTCCGATATGGTGGAAGACTCTGTAGATGAAGAAGTACATTCTGAACTTGTTGTTGAGGAATCAGTGGTGGTTTCTAGTGGCCCCACAGTTTCTACAGGAGAAGTACTTCCTGAAC